>OX352474.1:6785000-7385000 GCA_947093115.1 Brenthis daphne | reverse complement strand
CTCTTTCTTACATTACAGTTTTTGTATTTTTTTTTTCAGAAAAGAGATGTAAAAAGTATCTGTAAAAAGTATCTTATATCCCGGATAACCAGCTATCATCATACCAAATTTTATCAAAATCCCTCTAGTGGTTTTTCTGTGATGCGGTAACATACAGACAGACAAAAATGCTAAAAACAATAGATTCGGCCTCTGTTTCGATAATAATGTTTATTTCAATAAGATTTTCCAAAAAATATTTAATGTACAGATTCGGCTTAGTTACAATTTTATTACATGTGATGATGATGTTCTCCTAGCCGATTTCGGCTACGGCGGCCAATCTCATTGAGATTAGCCAACTGCGCAGGAGATATTATAGTGCTCAAGTGTACGCGCAGACACAGGTGCACTCTCTATTCCTGTCACTCTCATACTCCGGTGGGACGACCACTCGACACGACCGGTGAGAGTTAAGGCGCAGGACCGACAGCTTTACGTGCTCTCCGAGACACGGGGGTGAAACACCGCCAACTTCCCAACTCAACTTACTTATTACATGTATAGATGTCAAGACTATAATAGACACTGCTTGTACGCTCGTACTGCAAGTCATAGATTCGATTCTTGTAAAGTATTTATTTACGTATCAGACTAGTATTATGTATACAAAAGTTTGTGTATCTGTGTTAGTTTGTTATTTCCCTCTACCGAAATGGCTAGATTAATATATAAACTAGATGAATAAGAGCGACGTAAGTTCCTTAAGTTGTTAGTTGAACATAAAAATTATTCATCTGGTAATTACAAAAGGCTAGAAGCTAGTGGAGCATTTGTTTGCATTCTCTGTAATAGGAAAGTCATGCCAAACACTTAAATACTCATAAATGTTAAAATGGGTTCACCTAAAAATAGTAGTAGGTATCTACCCTTAAAACTACATTATGATATTTACATAATAATGTACATAGACTAACACGTCTTGCACTATCGAACCTGTGATCAATGATGTAATAAATAGCGCCAACCAGATAGACAACACCAATGCATTGGCTTAGTATTTATACATAGTATAAAGTAAAGTCGCTGTCTACGTCTGTCTATTTCTCCGCTCACTTCTTCTAAGCCACATAACGGATTTTGATACGTTTTTCACTATTAGAATGAGCCATAAACGAGGTTTATGTACATTAACAACAAAACAATGTTCTAGAAAATTGTAGGTCTTAAAAGGGCCTACAGAAAAGTCCGCGATAACATTAATTAACATATTTATTTATTAACACACAACATTGTCTAGTTCCATGGTGAGCTACGAGGCTTGTGTTATGGATACCAGATAGTTGATACATTTTACATATATAACTTTTAAATACATACATATTATAAATATAAACATCCATGACTGGAGTACAAACATTCGTGCTCAGCACACAAATGAATGCCCCCAGCGGGACTCGAACCCGCGACCGCTGGCGCAGCAAGTACTACACTACAAACTGAGCCAAAGGTGTCAAAATTATGCTTAGAGATATAAATATTTATATATAAATATGTACATGGTATAAGCCTCAGACTGATATTAATGTAAAATTCTATGGAAATATAAATTGTACAATTCATGTTCCTACATAATACGTTCTTATATTGGAATATATCACAAATAAACGCCTCCTTAGAATTTCATCGTAAATAGAGCTCATTGCAAGACATCTTTCATTGCCCACCCACGTGTAAGCTTTATGAAATACATACTAATACACTTTGTATTACACTAGCATCCTGTATTGGTTTTGCGTTAGAAATATTGCTCCTTGAACAACAATCTCGTTACACTTCTATATATTATACTGCGAAAAACCTTTTTTTTTCAAGTAGGTAAAGTGTAATTTTTTCAAGTTTGGTTAAAGCATTAAGGAGATAAGTGGTAATTAACAGATTAATAGTAGTATCTTTAAAACTATCTTTTGCATTTTTCAAATCATTAACAGTGGCTAAATTACTTTTTATATGATTTTTCGAAAAAATCCAAAAATATAGTTTTATTTAAAACTATCGACTTGCACTGGCTTCGTTCGGATGCATCTCTAAGTTTAATTGGTTAAGGAACGCATGAAAGGCAAACATACAAACATTAATTCTTATTTATAGATGTCAAAAATATGCGTAAATCGAAGAAAGTATTACTTACCCACTTATTATCAACGGTTATTTGGGCTTTAGCTTATTACGAGGTATGTATGGTATCTACTTTGAATTTACAGACGAACGCTAATATTATTTAGTAAAGTCAAAGTGAAATATAAAAAAAATATGTTTTTCTTTAAAATGTCCAACACATAGTAAAATAAAAATATTCATGGTAATATAATATTTCCTAATTAGAATTAACAGAGTATCTACTTATTACTCGTTAAAATAAGTTACTTATTAAGAGTCAATATTCAGCTCAGTTCCATGGAAATTTCGCTGAAGTAAAGATTATTTTACTTTTTTTATCATCTAAGCAGCATTGCCTACGTGTGTATTTCAACATACTTTAAAATCAATAAACATGACCCACCGTTTATTTATAAAGATGTACCTTTGAATCTTGTCGCCTAATAGAAATACTTAAAGAAATATTTTTAAATATTTTGAACTTTTTTATTTTGCAAAGTTAATATTTTGCATAATGAAAATAGTTCCAAAAAAATCTAATCAAAAAATCATGATTGATGCAACACAAAGACTAACAACTAGACCGATGAGCAAACAAATCGAAAGACAATCGGACAAACAGAAAATGTCAAAAGCTATTGATTTGTCAGCTTTCGAAAGAAAAAGCTTCAAACAGACATTTTAAAAAGTATTCTAAGCATAACATTTCGCTAATCAAAATTACACCAATTAATATCCCATTACATTCTAAAAGGCATTCAAGGCAGTGGTAGCCCAGTGGTAACGCGCTCGCTTGGGAAACCGAGTGAAGCGGGTTCAAATCCTGGGTCTCGCACCTCTGATATTTTCATGTGCAAATCATTTCTAACATGATTACCACATCAAAAACACATCGGAAAACATTGTGAGGAAATCTGCATGTCTGAAAGTACCTAGCAAGTTTTCGAAAGAAAGTATTAAAAAAAATCTAAGAAAGTATTAAATAAAAATATATTAGACTTTTCAACCGACTTCAAAAAGGAGGAGGTTCTCAATTCGACTGTATGTTGTTTTTTTTTTTTTTTTTTTTTTTTTTTATGTTTGTTACCTCAGAACTCCGTCATTTATTAACCGATTTGGACAATTTTTGGTTTATTTGAAAGGGTATACTTCCAGATTGGTCCCATTTAAATTTTAAAAAAAAATACCACCCCTAAGGGTGGAAAAATAGCTAATGATGAATTTAACCTACTTCTAATTGTCATATTGACTTGAAACTTTGCAAGTATTTCTATTTCCGTTAAAAGTAAGTGGTTTGGTGTTGTTGACCTGATCTGATGGCAAGGCCAGAAGGTGGATAGGTGGAACTCTTCAACGGCTAATAGTAGATACTTTGAGTTTCGGCTTATTTTGTTTGATTTGACAAGCCTAACACGTTAGAATTCTTACTTTGCTACTACTGTCTACACTAAAAAGGGAAAAATAAAAACTTTTTAACAAAAAAATAAAAACCGACTTCAAACAAAAGCACTAAAAAGTAAAAAATAACTGATTGGTAGTTTTCATTTACTATACATACCTAATCAAATATTTTCGAAGTCGGTGTGCTTTGGCTAAGTAATTAACGCCTACCTATTAAATACATACCTAATGAAATATTTTCGAAATCGGTGCCAGCCCACACAAAGCAAAGCACACGGACTTCGAAAATATTTGATTAGGTATGGTAAAAATATTTGATGGTACGTATAGTAAATGAAAACTACCAATCAGTTATTTTTTACTTTTTAGTGCTTTTGTTTGAAGTCGGTTTTTATTTTTTTGTTAAAAAGTTTTTATTAATTATAATTATTAATTTTCGCTTATTGTATCTGTATCCTAAAGCTCTCCCCTTTTCAGGTAATGTACGTAACAGTGGCGCCACTAGGCAAAGAATTTTTCTATTAATAGTTATTATTTTATTCATTCTTATATATTTATTAATTAGATGTTTTTTAAGATTAAACCATGAAACTCGTATTATTACAACATGATTTCAATTTTTACTTGAAATGTAGTAAAAGTTGATAATATAATATTATTTTCCCTATTCAGCGACTTAGAAAACAACCCTCTTATTTCAACTTGCGTATTTTCCGCACAGAGGGCGAGTTTTAAGGGTAAGATCACGGACGTCGTAGTTTTATATGAAGCAAGTAGATGGCGTTGGTTATGAATTAGAATTGAAAATATTATTTAAATATTATAAATTATTTTATATTATTGCAATTTAAAATTATTATGCTCAATTATATATTATATATAATTGGGCATAATTTTTTATTAATATTATCTATATATATATTTATAAATTTAATATTAAGTATATTAATATTTATACATCTATACATATAATAAAATTCTAATTGAGCCGAATCTTTACTTGAAATATTTTTTGGAAAATCTTATTGAAATAGTCATTATTATCGATACAGAGGCCGAATCTATAATTTTTAGAATTTTTGTCTGTCTGTCTGTTACCGCATCACAGAAAAACCACTGGAGGGATTTTGATGAAATTTGGTATGGTGATAGCTGGTTATACTTTTAACCCTGGGAAAATATCTCATTTCTGAGAAAAAATACAAAAACTGCATTGGAAGAGTATACTAATATGTAAAACCTAAGAATTTGGTTATTGGTCATCTGAACTGGCGGAGCCGCGGGTAATATTAGTATTTTATAAAATAGTTTTTTTTTTGTATGGAACTTTTGTGGTATCAGTTATTCAATGACAAAAAAATTATGAAACTCTATGCAAAATTAGCAAAGATACCACGTAACCTGCAAAAATATGTAGTGGTAACGCGCTAGCTTGGAAAATCTCGCACCTCTGATATTTTCATGTGTGAATAATTTTCTAAATAATCACCATTTGTCTTACGGTGACGAGAAACATCGAGCAGCAAGTTTTCGAAACACATATGAAGTCCGCCAACCCGCACTTGGCCAGCGTGGTGGGCTATGGTCTGATCCCTCTCGTATTGAACCCGTGACCAGCAGTGGGACATTAAAATAAAGAGCTGAATGCCAATATGTCAATTCGGTTGTATTTTCAGGGTTGTTAAAAACAACAAACAAGCCTACGACGAAGAACTATCA
The DNA here is from genome assembly GCA_947093115.1 of Brenthis daphne. NCBI lineage: Eukaryota > Metazoa > Arthropoda > Insecta > Lepidoptera > Nymphalidae > Brenthis > Brenthis daphne. Next base: position 7,379,741 of record OX352474.1, on the reverse strand, counting down.
AAAATTCCTTCCTCCGAAATAAATCTATTTAGTGAACGTTAGTTAGCCATAGCATTGCTCCTCAAACGCATTCTTATTGAAACTATTCGAATAGAACTTTCAGTATTTATTTACAAAGGAAATCAGCTATTTATTTGGTGAAACATAGCTTTGATCTTGCAATGAACGAGCAAACATACTGTTGACTTACCATTATACGTACGTTTCAAGAAAGAAGCGTATGGATATGACATTTTTTTATTATACATACAATTATCTTATACAATAAATATGTAGAATTATGTTTTTTACTAATAATGAGCTGGTTACACCGCCTTCATCTAGAGGTGTATTTTTTTTTTCATTTTTTTTCCTTAGTTAATTTTTGATATTATTTTTCTATATTTATCATTCTTTCAGATTTTTTTATTTTAAAAGACAAACATTCAGATTAAATAAGTTTTTATAATTTCATAAGCATTAGTAAGTTTAGGTTTTATTTAGGCACTTTTAACTTTTCCTTAATTGAATTAAAAAATATATACATGTATTTATATATACATTTAAGCAAACAATATTAGTCTTATATACTATTTACTTTATAAACATATATTATAAAAGAACAATATTTTTGATTTTTATTACATGCAGGTAGGTCCATTTCCTTATGTCTCTTAGAAAAAGGGTTTCTTTTCACGGGCTGGCTGTTGGAGACCCTTGTCCGACGCTACCTACTGAAGGAATTAATGTCCTTACAAGGGTAAATCTTTGCTTTAGCAGAGATTGATGCGCTTTTGGCGGAACGTTTTCGTTTTATTCGATCTTGCTAGAATACATTTTATTAGAAGTATTTTCTTTATGTTAACTTATTTTGCATTTATTTTAACTGATAAACAGATGAAACGTATAAATAACATTTATAATATACTTTTAAACCATAGGCTAGCTTAAGACTTTCTTATGTATGTATGTGTGTATTTAGCCCTTTTTATCGTCCCATTGCTGGGCACGGGCCTCCCTTCAGTACGAGGGGAATCAGGCCATAGTCCACCACGCTGGCCAAGTGCGAGTTGGCGGACTTCACATGTCTTACGAAAACTTGCTAAGTTCTCTCAGACATGCAGGTTTCCATACGATGTTTTCCTTCACCGTAAGGCAAGTGGTAATCATGTTAGAAATGATTCGCACATAAAAATATCAGAGGTGCGAGACCCGGGATTTGAACCTGCTTCACTCGGTTTCCCAAGCGATCGCGTTACCACTGGGCTACCACTGCCTAGACTTTCTTATACTTACTTTTAATATATATGACATTTTATATAATCTCTTCGGATTTTTTTCGGGGATTTTTGTTGATTTTTCGTTCCCGACATGACGAATATTTGAAAAAAAAATATAATTATTATAATAACAGGAATTAAAATTAAATAAATAAAATTAAATATTCAATTATATTCATTTCTAACATGATTACCACTTGTCTTACAATGAAGGAAAACATCGTGAGGAAAACTGCATGTTTGAGAGAACCTAGCATGTTTTCAAGACATGTGAAGTCCGCCAACCCGCACTTTTCCAGCGTGGTGGACTATGGCCTGATTCCCCTCGTTATGAAGGGAGGCCCATGCCCAGTAGTGGAACGTTAAAAAGGGCTGAATGCATACATACATTCAATTATAAAATTCATTATAAAAATGTTTAAAATTAAAATAAATAAATATTGTTAGGTAGGTACTTTGGTGCTAGTTAACATTTTTGAAATCATTTTATAATTTTGTGGGTAGGCACTGTCTTCAAAAAAAACAGAGACTAGCTTTTTATGAAAACTGCTCAAAACTTTACATTTCCGTTTTAAAAAATGGCTTAGGTAAAAGTATATAAGTATACTGACATATATCTTTATATATATAATTCTTCTGTGAGTGTGTATATCACTGAACTTCTCTCAAACGACTGGACCGATTTTGATGAAATTTTTTGTGTGTGTTCAAGGGGATCTGGGAATGGTTTAGATTCACAATTTGAATATTAATTTTCATCAAAAAAATTATTAAAAAAAGTTTGAAATTTTCAAATTAAAGACGTGTAGACAGGACAACGTCTGTCGGGTCCGCTAGTATATATATATATATATATATATATATATATATATATATATATTGGTCACTGAATAATAACTGAATATTACTAATAAAAACCGCTTAAAGCTAGTTTGGTTTTGGCCCAAATTCTTCAACATTCAATGGCATTCCATACATTTATTTATTTATCATCCATTTATTTAACGCTGTAAAAATACTATAAATTTAGTCTTTGGACAATCTCACTTAAAACAATACTTTATAGTTTTATACAAAGTAAATCAAATACATATTTACCTATTAGATATTCATATCTTAAAATATTGTATGGCACCGACTTCGAAAATATCTGATTAGGTATCTATTCTAAATGAGAACCTCCGTTTAGTTATTTTTTACATTTTAGTGCCTGGAAGTCGTTTTTTTGTTAGTTTTTATTTTTCCCTTTTTTAGTGTAGACGTAATAAGCAGGTAATTTGTAAGAAGAAGGTTTTTAATAACATATTCGATTAAAGAATTTATTTAAAAAAAACATTTATTGATGATTTTTTTTAAAACCGCTCGACCAATTTCGATAAAATTTATATGGGACCCCTTTTTTTTTATATACCCTTCTTTCAAAGGGTTTCGAAAAAAAAATCCAAATCGGTTCAGGCGTCTTCGAGTAATCGGTGAACATACATAAAAAAAAGATTCTGACGAATTGAGAACCTCCTCCTTTTTGAAGTCGGTTAAAAATAGATATAATAAAAAAGGGGAGAGTAGTTATCATGATTTTTATTTCATAACCATTAGTAGTTATTAATATCGTTTTATCAAAGTACCGTTGTCAGTTATGTAATTTGAACCAGTAATTCCTCTGGCTTTGTCACTAGCTAAAAACAATATGACATCTGCTATTTCCTCAGGATCTGACACTCTATCTAAAATTGTAATCTTTTTGAAATCATCCCATGTTCCTGGGACACCTGAATTTTTTAAGATATCAGTCTCAACAGGTCCTGGACTAACTGTGTTAACTCTAACTCCATGAGGTGCCATTTCCACCGCTGCACATTGACCGAAATGATTTAATGCTGCTTTAGAGATACAATAAGTCATCACAGGTGGTACTGAAGGCACGTGCCCTGCAACACTGGAAATATTGACGACGTTACCTTGGGTTTTAATCAAATGCGGCGCGGCCAACTTTGTCAAATATATAGCAGCTCGGATGTTAACATTCATAACATCATCATACGCTTTCATTACATCTCCCGTTAACATACTGCCCCAAGTTGAAATTCCAGCGTTGTTGACAAGGACATCCAACTGTCCAAACTCATCAATCACTTGATCAATCAACTTTTTACAATCTTCATCTTTAGATACGTCGGCGCGTATTACCAAAGATTTGTCACATTTTTTGGCAGCGACAGAAAGTTTCGCTACATTTCTTCCTACTAAAGCCACACGAGCACCCTTGGAGCTAAACGCAGCGGCTGTTGCAGCTCCTATTCCCGAGCTAGCACCAGTAACTAACACAAATTTACCCTTAAAACTCATAATAACGTCGAGTCCGCGATTCGAGTAGCTAATAATCTATATATATAAAAGAAAGTCGTGTTAGTTACACTATTTATAACTCAAGAACGGCTGAACCGATTTGACTGAAAATTGGTGGGGAGGTAGCTTAGAACCAGGAGACGGACATAGGATACTTTTTATCCCGTTCGACCGCGTTCCCGTCTGACGTGACATAAAACTCAAGAATGGGTGGAACAATTTTTATGATATTTGAATTATTGGATTTCTCTTAGTCCGGAATAGGATAATAAGTATTAAAACATCAGAAAAATTCACGAAAATTATATGGCTAGCGCTGGCTAATAACTATTTATCTCTACTTAAAAAGTACCTAGCGACGAACCCGAGCGAAGCGAGGGTGAGCCGCTAGTAAAAAATAACTGAGACACTAAATATTTATACAAATAGGTAAACAAGTCTTATCGCTTTAATATATTAAAAAACAATATTTATTTTAACGACTGCAAAATAAAATTTTTATTTTTATGGCAATCAAAGTCATGTTATTTGTCATAAAAATAGAAATTTCGTGATTTAAATCAACGGTTCCCATTTTTTGGGCACCGAACCCTAATTAGCCATATTTTTAACGAATCCCCATTTTGTTAATAACTGAACTGATTGTGTTGTAGTTAGAATACTTTCTTGTTTCACTTGACAGAAAAAACCAATAATTAAATTCTTTATTGACATTCACATAATTTTATACATACAAAGGTGATAAAGGATTCCGTAGCTCCTGCGCTCGTTAAAAACTGTGTTGCAGGAGCCAGTATCATCCCCATATAATTAATGCCAACACAATGATAAAGTTACAAACAACAAGTAACATTAAGAAAAAAAATTAATGAAAAATATTAATAGGTATATACTTAATTTTAATTGTTCCAAAAATATAACCTAACTATTTATATTATCTAACGATTATATAGTATTACTATGCGGATGAATGGAATTCTTTCACATTATATATATATATATATATATATATATATATATATATATATATATATATATATATATATATATATATATATATATATATATATATATATATATATATATATATTATAAAACAAAGTCCTTCGCCGGGTCTGTCTGTTCGCGATAAACTCAAAAACTACTACACCGATTTTCATGATATTTTCACGAATGGATAGAGTGGCTCTCGAGGAAGGTTTTAGCATATAATTTGTTAAGTTTTGTATACATTGGCTAAAATATCACGATATTTGTTGGAGATGTCGGGAAAAATAAGCGGTTTTTACTAGTATAACCAAATAAAAAAAAGTGCTAAAAATATCGAAATAAAAGAACGGGTTTTGTGCCAAAATAATTCAAGAAATGTTATGTAGCCCAAAAATGTGAATCGCCCGTCATTAAAACTTATTTGGTAAATGATTATAACGTAACAAAATTAGAGATGGGCCGAATGTGGCTTGAACCGAATACGAACTTCGGCTGAACATTCGGTGAGAATAAAAAAATTGGCCGAACCAGTTCAATTACGCCGCGCTTTCTCAAGTAGCTACATATCGTGTTACTTCACGTCGTGACATTTAGTAATTAAAAATAGTATATGTTTCTGAGTGATTAAGATGTTTGTTACAAGAATACTAAGTTTATTTCATTTTGTCTATTTAATTAGCCAAAGATTTTTGAGACTGTTTAAGAAGAATTAATTTTTTTTTTCGCATGCGTGCTAAGGTTTACATGTTCCTACTTCCTATCTGAAATGACCATCTAGATTGATCGGAATCCGTTTATTTTTAATACAAAAACATAATAATAATATTAAAACCTGAAGTTTAACGTCTTTAAAACATTAGCAGGACTACAAGGAACAAAAATCCGTAAAATACAATGTTCAGCTACCCCCGAGAAATAAGGGAATGAAAGGCGTTAAAAAATAGTTTTTTTTTTTCAATTTCCGGTTTACTTGACGTCCTATCGAAAAATATTCTCCACCAAAGTACAACTTCTCTAGTAAAAATCTAAAACTTATACATATGACAATTTTTACAATAACCTCAAAGTTTTCGAGATATTTGCAAAAACCCCCGTTTTTCAATTTTATAATGGTTTTTTATTCTTAATTTCTGCAATATTTTTTTTGATTTTCATGAAACTAGGGGAATATAATATTTGAAATACTTAAAATAACCAACAAAATTTTTAAATTGAAATATTTAGCCGTTTCCGAGAAATTTATGTTTTATGGTCTCCGGTTGAAAATTATCCCCAAATTCAGGTGGATGATTAAATTTAAAAAAAAATCGTTCTTTTTTCAGATATGGCTCATTTTTTCGTCTTAAACTTTTCGAAGAAAAAAATCATTTTTGCTTCAAAATCGAGCAAAAATTTATAAAATATTGATATATTCGAAAAAAATAACGAAATGCAAAAAGTATAGGCCAGACCCTCCTAGCCCCTTCCCCACTTCTCTTGGGCTAAAATTTTCCATACGTCACTCAGGTATGTATCTTAAAATAGCAATAAATTGGCATCTACGCATATGATTTAAAGAAGATTCTACAACTACTTTCTCAAAATATTGTAGATGTCTTATTAAATATTAACTTTATTAATTGCATTTTCTGAGAAAATTTACCATAGTAATGTATATTTTTTTACACCATAACAAAGTAGAGATTTTAACGAATAAAATGCCCACCGACTTTTCAAAAAAAAACAGATATTTTGACGGGAGAATTTTCGATTGAACATTAGGGTGCTTTTTCGATATTAAGTCAAAATAAGTGAAAAATTAAATATTTAAAATCAAATAAATTACGGTATGTTTGGGACATAAATAGGTAAGTTTTCACCAAATTTCATAAAAAGATTTTTTATTGTAAAAAAAAACGTAAAACTTGGTTATTTGAATTGTTCACATAAATTTTGAGGTTTTGTGAAAAAGTGTTAATACAAAAGTTGTAGATCTTTTTATTCCCTACAACTTTGCCATTTAACTTTTTTCCATAGGACTTGTAGTTTTGCCGGAAATCAAGATAAACCGTTTTTTACCCTTAAAAACTCACCTCCTACTTCCTGACCTCAGGTCGCCCGTATATTTATTTTCCTTTCATTTTATTTATATTCTCTTCCTTTTCCAATGGGTTTCATCCTACTATTATTTTTTTTGATTTCAAAAATTATCGACCCTGGTCTATGAGTATATAAAAGACTTTATTGTTATGACAGACATGCTTTCTATTAATTTCAGTCAAATTAGCGCAAGTAGGTTTTTTTTTCTATTGCCGAATGTTAGGCATTCAAACCAAATTTCTGCCGAATGCCGAAGTTCGGCTCACGCTGCCGAAATTCGGTTAACCCGAATGTAAAACGAATTTCAGACCATCCTTAAATAAAATAGATTGAATTAACAAACATAGCCACCTAATGTACTATGAAGATCTCGAGACGTTGTTATAATGAAAATATCTTATACTAGCGACTCACCCTCTCTTCGCTCGGGTTTGTCCCTAGCTGGGTTCCCCATACAAACTATCATCCCTATTTTCACCTCCTTAAGGAATGATTTCCGGGATAAAAAAGCTTGTGAGTTTGTGATATTGTGAGTTTATGACGTTGTAGGGGGTAATCTCTGGATATAATGGAAATCATCCTTTAAGGTGGTGAAAATGGGGATGAAAGTTTGTATGGAGAATCAAGCTACTATATTTTTCATACTATATTTTTTTTTAATTATAATTAGTTTCATTAGTATAATTATTAGGAAGCTTAAAGAAAAAATATATGTAATAGGTAAGTTAGTAACAATAGGTAGTGAAGGGCATTTTTCGACGATAAATTTGTCGTTAATCTGGCGAGTGTTAAGTGATTAAGCACTCGACGGGCGGTCGGCCGGTCTTTTATACGCCGATTTGTTAAACAGTTACACTCAGGGAGGAAATATTTGAAGTGCGGGCAACTGTCGATAGTTTACGATAGTTGAAATTATTCACTATACAATATAGTGTTCAATTTTCCCACATAGGAACTTGCTATTTATATTTAATTATTATTTTGTATGTTATAGTCCTAAACTGACATTCCACAAATCACTGCTTAAATGAAAACAATGTAAGCAACAACGAGTATCATTATAATATTAATAATATGCCATCTGACCGTCTCTCAATTATTTACACATAAAAAGATTATCCAACCTGCTTTTTGAGGGATAATTAACCTGTAGCAGCACGTTTGTATACATGTATAATGAACTATTAGATATCGCTAGCTAACACACAGCATCTCTATTTAGGAGGTAAGGTGGGAAAGTGGAGAGATAATATGTCAGTAAGGTTTCTCTATCTCTTACAAAAGAAATCCATAGAATACTCTATCCATGTACTAGATGACCGTGATATGACTATATGTACATATGTATATTACATTTTATACAGAACATTACGCAACGAATACGCCACTGTGACTGTCATATATGTAAATAGTTGGTCGCAGGCCATAGTCTCGGCCATAATCAAGATCGTATGTTAAGGTTTTAAATAATATACATGTAATATTCGTTTCATTTCACTTTAAAAAACATCAACAGTTAGCAACATTATGATTTGTATCCTGTATTTTGTTTTGCAGGTAAGTCTTCAAATGTGACCAGTTTCTTAGGAAGGTAAGCGTAGGTAACAAGTATTGACTAATAAAGACAACTAACAAGTAACACTTGCGATTATATTATTATAAACTAGTGTTGGCGTACGAGGCTCTGCGTGCCTGATAGGTATGTCGAGTGGGCCGTGGCAGTTGTATGGTAGGTATATCGATAGGTTTTTCCTGGTACTTCTCTCGCATTTTTTTTAATTTTAGTTATATCTGTTACACCGTTATAACGTGCAGAAGTAACAAGAATTCACTTACAAATATCTGAATCTACATATAATATTTATGTTATTATAATCCCATCTTATCTTATTAATATTATCAATGTGAAAGTTTAGATGAATATTTGGATATTTGGGTGTTTGTTACTCAATCATGCCAAAACGACTGAATGGATCTAAATGAAATTTGGCACAGAGCTAGATTATAGTCAGAAAAAGCATATGAGTTACTTTTTATCCAGAAAATATGTACGGTTTCCGTGGGATAGATTTGTTTTTGTTTTTCACTAGGGATGAACCCGAGCGAAGCGAGGGGGACTAGCTAGCTACTCCCAGCTTACGTTACACTTATATTAGTGAAAACAATTGAAAATAGGAAATTGTTGAACATACAGTAGATTAAATGTATCAAAAAAATATCGACATTTACACTGACCAAACACTAGTTGTAACAAATACCCAGTCTCGGTAATATTTCTTTGGGAACCTCTCGCCTTCACGCCCATAATTTACCGACGGTCAACTAATGTACAGGCGCCGATTGAAATATAAAGAGTAATTGCTATTTATTGAAACTACAGAAACGGACGTAGAAATACAATGTAATTATTTACTTATAATTGCGTCAGAAGGAATCGTTTGTTTTGCAAAATTATTATTAAATGTAATTAAACATATTTAAATCAGTTGTGATTTTGTGGTTCAAAACTCAATTTCCTTATAAAGCCTTAAAACTATAAAGAAACAAATTATATATCATTATCCTATATAGTATGTGTTTATGATATTATTTCTCGTTGCTAATCTATGCTAATATTATAAAGAGGTAAAGTTTGTGAGTTTGTGACCCCCTACAGGGGATAATCTCTGGATCTACTGAACCGATTTAGATGAATTTGGTAAGAAGATAGTTTGGGACCCTGGGAAGGACATAGGACAGTTTTTATCCCGGAAATCATATCTTAAAAGGATGAAAATGGGGATTAAACTTGGTGTGGGAAAGCAATCTAGGGACGAACCCGAGCGAAGCGAGGGTGAGTCGCTAGTGTAAACTATATTTTAACTTTTTTCAAATAGCACTTTATGTACTCTGCCAGAATAGAAAAGGTTAAATTAAATGATACGTAATATTTTATCGCTTTCGAAGACAAGACGTAGATATAGAGAGAGGTAAACATAGGATAAGTATCAAAAGAAGAACCATAAATAAACTAACTAATCAAAATTATTGTTAAATCTTTCATTGAGACATTTATGGCTGTAATAAATCGTCTTAAACAAACCACTTGTATGCTTGCCCATGCTATAAAAGAGACATAAAACAGTGAAGAAAACAATCGATTAGGTTAAACCGTAAACGAGCAATCCTAAGAAGAAATAGTCTACAGAAATGGCAATAAGAATTTCTGGTAATGATTTTATGTATTTAATATATTTTACTATTTTTGAGTTGACTTTTGAGATATCATATAGGGCGTCGTAATATTCAGTGCGCAACGTCATCCGTAAAAAGAAGGTTACTCTGAGCATAGTGAGTAGTACTGGATTTTGTAACTGATGAGGCTGAGACATACAAAACAAATTTTTACACCATACGGCTCATGTATATTGAGCGATTCTATGTGAAAATTAATATCACGTTTATACTGAAACGATTATAATACGACAATCAATCCTTAATCAAAACACTTATGTGCACAAAATTTAAATATTTTATTTATTTATTTATTTTACATCCAAGAACGGCGGCGCCACTTACACTAACTAGATTATACATTATAAATTATTACAAACATAAAATACACAAACAAAACATAAGTAAATATTACTTGGGTTCTGAGAGCATGCTGAGAATATCGAATAGCCCCGTTTAATAACAGGGTTATTCAATAAAATAATATAATAAAATAAATAAAATGAAATATTTATAAATAATGTAAACGGAGAGTGATTTGCAAACATTATTTAAATGAACGCGTTTTGGTCCCGTTCATCAATGCAAAATGCGATCGATAACGGCACTAGTTAAAATAAATCTCATATGTATATTTTGTGGACATCTATTATTTTTATTATTCCTATATCATTAGTAGTGTGATGTGAAAGTACCTAATTAAAAAAAACACTTAATCTGTTTCTTTTGCAACATTGCAATTAAATTTTTTCTTCTTAGGAACAGAGTATCGCAATAAGTTAGGTGCATTTTAGGATGATATGGCCCCCTTGTGCCCACTTGCGATAACGCCCAGTAACGTGTGCTGCTCACGACATGCACTACGTGATTGCCAATTCTTAGAACGTAAAGGTTAATAATAGTAAAAAAGTTTTTCTACTATTTAAGAACGAAGACATAGAATTTTTTTGTATGATTTTTAACATGGCATTTGTTAAATAAATTTGATTCTTTTAGTTTCACTGCTCCCAGTGGATTGCTCTAAGAAATATATAGAAAACAGTCAAAATATCTTTGTAAACAATGAGATGAGAACATAATTAAAAATCACTAACAAACAAATATAATTTTTTTGTATTGTACCATCTTTAATTACTAATTATTTAATGGAGTAAAATATAAAAGTAAGATAATTATATATACATTCTTTATAAAATGTATAAATTAGTAATATATTATAAAGTTTACGGTGACATTTTGTCCTGAGGCTTCCAAGACGTGACCCTCCGCCACAGAATGCCAACCTCCTAACGAGTTTTTGAAAGCTCCCTACAACGAAACCATCTTAAAGGGATTTGCACTTTGTAAGTAAATTATTGTCTTGTAACAGATATGACCAAGAATTTTATTATAAATACTGCTACTACATTTTAAACTTTAAGAAATAAATCAAAATATGTATTTAATTTTATTATAATACTTAGTTTTTTCTTCATTATAGTTTAGAAATTAGCGGATTATTCAAATGCATCTCGTAATTGTTTTATAAGTTTATGCCAGAAACTCTGAATCAATCAATCAATCCACGAACTTAATTTCTACATGTAACATTAGAAGGCTTCTACTTACGTTGATGATGAAGATAAGCAACGTTAGCTAATGCGTGCATTATTACCCAAGTCGACCGTCTTCGAGATCCGCCAAATCCGTCGATGATCCGTCCATTAAGTATTCATCTCGCGACATTAGAGGCTGCCGTTATTAAAACCACCTGTAAAGCCCACACTCCTGCATATTGCGAGTTGTCGACTCTCCACACGTACGGGGGGTCCGTCCCTTCCGCCCTTGTGACTTTTGTCTTGAATCTCGGCGCACGTCTTGGACATCGGGGACACGTCTTACAGAATTAATAATAAGCCAAGAAGCCGGCTGCGGTTTGAGCCGCAATGTGCCGAAATTTCTACCCTCATTACTGGTCCTCTGCACTCACCGCGCGCGCCAAACTTTCGACGTTCGCGCTCGCGTTCCATTCTTGTTTATCGGTGTTGCCGACATCTTGTAACGCGTTTTAATAGTCAAATTACGAATGTTCTAAGAGCTGAGATTTTAGATATAATAGGTTTTGTGAACGTTTGCAGAAATTATTAAACTGTTATGTTGTCTGTGATGTTGTCGTTTTGGAAAGTTATTATAATAGACAATCACTTACCGATCTTTCTCTAACATATGCTTTTCGTTTTACGTGATATTACCAAAGTAGTGGCGTCGAACTAAGACTTAAAGCTAGAAAAATGTATAGGATATGTAAATTTTTTCTATGCTTAGGATGGATTTTTTTTTGAAATTTGACTACGTAAAGCTACTAGGTTTAAAATATTTATACTTAAAATTAATCAATAAGAAAAGTTTAACGATAGGCAAAGATTGTATACAAAAACAAACACACAAAAAAACTTACAACTTAAATTATTTATATGCTTCCTTCATTATATTCGTATACTATTTTTCATAGATATGTTTTATTAAATATGTAAGAAGACATTTATGAATTAAAATAGTTAAAGAAGTAAATAATTCTTCTCATAATTACCTTCCAATTTCTACTTCACTTAGCTATAAAATTTAACTTCAGCTTAGTTATAATATTTAGAATTATATTCAACGACATCATTGGTGTAACTGTCCTCTCAAGATTTTTACTGTGCTTGAACAAATTATTCATTAATGTGATATAAATACTGAATAAAATTGTGTTTAAATATTACAATTATTCGCACAATACGTTTATTTATAATACTTTCTTAGATTTACGCGAATATTAGAAATTTGAAATAAAACTATCTTTTCGGATTATGTCGCGGATTTATTTATTTATTTTTGGTTCCCGACGTTTCGAATGCTTTACAGCAATTATGGGCACGGGAGAGACTAAGGTTATAGACGTCTCACCTATGTCTGTCTACTTTTTAAAGAATACTTCTATACATATAATAAAATTGTAACGAAGCCGAATCTGTATATTAAATATTTTTTGGAAAATCTTATTGAAATAGATATTATTATCGATACAGAGGCCGAATCTATAGTTTTTAGAATTTTTGTCTATCTGTCTGTCTGTTACCGCATCACGGAAAAACCACTGGAGGGATTTTCATGAAATTTGGTGTGATAGTAGCTGGTTATTCGGGTCAACGTATAGGATACTTTTTACTGCGAGAAAATGTCTCATCTCTGAGAAATCTATACTAAGCGCTAAAATGTAAGGAGGGACGAACCCGAGTGGAGCGAGGGTGAGTCGCTAGTATCACATAAAATACGACTCAAAGACAGTTATAATCAAATAAAGATCTAACAACAATGTTAACAAGTATCAATCCTGTTTCCAAAGGGTTGTATTGACAGTGTTGTTCGCCTCGGGTTACTTGAGGAAACAGTCAATCTCAATACAAGTTGTCGTGTTGGTGTATGTTGCTACAAATTGTGTAAATGGTCGAGTGAATGTTTTTATTTTTGGCAGAAAACTGAACTGTAACAAATACTATGTTTCATACTTTGTACAAAATTATGTTAAATATTTTTGCATGAAAAATAACAAAGAAAAACAGTCTATAAATAGGCTGGAAATATTATATCTTCCATACATTCTTGAAGGAGTTAATTTTTTGTATCATAAGTAGATAATATGTAAGTATATAACAATAATATGTACATACAAAATGAAAATCACTGCACTCTCTAAACGTGCCTCCCTAGTAAAAGCACTTTTATTACTATAATTTATATAACTTTTTGTTTAAATTTCATGGGGTACATATTATAATTTCTTCGCACAAAAGATATCTTATTTATTTCCTCAAGGTATATCCGTTAAAGGAGCAGATATTCATAATAATTTCACGAAATGTAGGGTGAAAGTATCTAAAATCAAAAGTTCGTTTAAATTTCAATTACTTATTCGTTCGATGCGTGTGCTGCATGCGAGGGTCTGTAGGAAATGAAACAACACTTAAATTTGATTTATGCCAGAAAATATTGTGTTATTATGAATAAGTCATTGTTTTCTTAACTAGATCGCGGCATTTGTAAGGAATATGTAACGTTTAAATTAAAATACATACATGATGAATGGCTCTATAATGGCAACATTTACGATTCTTGAATTGACGTAATTTAAGAAATTATTATATGTTTCAAATAAATGTTTTATAGATTAAATAAAAATTATATATTATTTACAACCAAGACCACTGTTGTTTGGAACTGAATAGGTCTATAAAACAAATTCAATTTAAAACTCTACCCCTACATAAGTGAATACTAAAATCCAGTCGTAAAATTTATATTTACTACCTTACCTAACCTATATTTTTAAGATATTGTCTTAAGAACCTACGACCTCGAGGCAGCATAACAAATTTTATTTCCTCCAAAAGGAACGTCCGCACAAAAACAGGAACACGAAAGTTGGGCGTTCCAACGGCGTTCTCCAGTGAATTTATATCGTTTGAAAACAAGAAAACAAAAGTGGAGCCGCGCCAAAGGTACATTATCTTAACAAAGTACAGCAATTAGGTACACGTTCCACATCTGACTATAATAATTTAAATATGATAAAACAAAGTGTGTCGGTGAGGAGAAGAATAAGGCGGGCGGGCTCCTTTAACTTATTTATAAATTCTTCCTGTATTCTTGGAGACTCCAAGGCGGCGGGTCGAGGGTTAACCCTTCCCCGTATAATGCAATAAAAGGGGCACTCATATAAGTATCACCGCTTTACGTGTACTGCGATAAAGGCTTATCCGTTGCTCCTCGCAGGCGGAACGATGTTTATCGATTAGGTCTTTCTTACATATATTATCTATACATATAATAAAATTCTAAGTCAAATCTGTACATTAAACATTTTTTTGAAAATATTATTGAAATAGACATTACTAGCATTGCCCGCGGCTCCGCCCGCGTTCAGATGACCAAAAACCAAATTCTTAGGTTTTACATATTAGTATACTCTTACAATGCAGTTTTTGTATTTTTTTCTCAGCAATGAGATATTTTCCCGCGGTAAAAAGTCAAAATCCTATATGTTGACCAGGATAACCAACTACCATCATACCAAATTTCATCAAAATCTGTCCAATGGTTTTCTCGTGATGCGGTAACAGACAGACAGACAGACGAAAGTTCTAAAAACTATAGATTCGGACTCTGTATCGATAATAATGTTTATTTCAATAAGATTTTTCAAAAAATATTTAATGTACAGATTTGATTCAGTTAGACTTTTATTATATGTATAGATATGATTTTAAATATGCTTATTAAATACAATAAAAAATAATATTATACTTATAATGATAAAAGCATCTATAAATAGCGAGGGCAATTATGGAAGTATAAAAGTATTATACAATAACTTTTATAAGTTTATTTTCAAGATTGTTAGTAATAATATTTAAGAAAGCAAAGTTACTAGTGAAGTGAGTAAATTATAGTCAGTTTTGTTCCCAATATAGAATATATTTAAAGAAACCTTTTGTTAAACGCCACAACATTGTTTTTGCAATAGTAGATAGATAACAAGTCTTGCGGTTATCGCCTTGACAAAAACATAAGCCGATTCTATAGGCCACAATCCGTATGCCGTCTTTCTGGTGCCTGTCTCAAAGCTATAAAATTACAGATCAAAACTCTATCGACCCGGTGGCCTTTATTCAGAGTCAGCGGAGCGCACTATCAAAGAAAGTCTTCTTAGGAGTTAGCGTCTTAGGGTCGGCAAGTTTAGCAAGGGTTGCGAGATGCGGGTAGGGTGGGTACGTTTTTGAATGTAAATAGTGGTGCGTGGGTCTCATATGAATTAAATTTAAGTAATTAATGGAGAAGTCGAGCTGCGGGTTCGGCCGAGCTATTTAGATCGTATCCGCTATTCGTTTTAATTGGTGTATCGCGATTAACTGTAATTACCAAATTTCTACCTGAATATAGGTAGTTTTATAATCACAGAAAAAGATCAAGCATAATGATTATTTAACTTGCTTTTACGGCAGTAGTCTGTGAAGGTCGAAGAGAAGGCAACAATAATTTTCTTCGGCTATTTATTTTAATATTTGGAAGTTTGTTTGCTCACTTTGCATGTGAAATTTCGTGTTAAATATTTACATATATCAAAAAAAATTTTTGTTGTTTTATATTTATCATCATTTGCTTTTGTACTTTGAGTTAAGTAAGTCAAAAGTCAGTATACGTTTGTTCATCGGGGCTTAAGGGACTGAGTAGGTCATTTATTAATTATACCAAACAGTATGTGGCGAGGGGGAAGAAGTCAACAGCTGAAGAAAGGGTGGCCATATTTTAAGATGTCGCCGTCATCTGGGAAGGAATGCGTGGTTTGGGTCCGGCCTTAATTATTTATTACTAGCTACAACACCCAATGTCTCTCGTTTGTAATCATTACATAATGTTTGAGGTAATACTGCGTGCTTTGCTATCTTTCGCCAGTTCTTCTCAGGTCTGAGGCTTTTTCTTTCCGAACTGGTAGTAGACTCATGACGTTCAGTAAAAAATCGTAATAATTTAATGCTAAATAAAATATTTTGAACTTTGAATTTTAACGAGTAGCATATTATACATTTTATAATATGGTACCTATTGCTTAAAACATTTTTTCTTGAATCCTGTTATTTCCTGTATTTATATTTTTTTATGCAATCCTTCTAGAGAAGGATATATCATTATTATTAAAATTGTAAATTAGCTATATAATATTCTTAAGACTTTAATACTATGTACACTTATATTACTGTACCAAGATTATTGCTTAATATAATGGAGAGCTTTTCAAGAACAAAAGAAATCAAGCAAAATAGAAAACTTTATATACAAAGGTTCAGACTAAAGCAGTAAGAGCTTGGGTAATCAAATTACTAATAGCCTGATAAGAACTCTACAGCCTCTTGAAATATAAGCAGAGTGCTATACGATGCTCAAGACTTAAGTTGTCCATTCCTTGAATAGTAAGACAACCTTTATACATTTTTATTATGAAAGCTAATTCTTAAAATAATGAAAAATATCGATTTCTAACTGAATATAAATAATAAATACCGAGAATAATAATTTTGTTCAAAAATGTTTTTATTGAAAACAATCTTTTAATTTTAAAAACAATGTCGCGTAACAGCGTGTGTAACGTCTTTACACCAAAATAAATAACAAATTAATGTGTACAAAATGAATGTAATATAATAAAACATTAATAAATAAAATAAACAAAAATCTATACATATAATAAAACTCTAGAGATCGAATGTCTGTACATAGAAAAAAAATGCTAAAAACCGAGTCAGGGTGATGTAAGAAGAGAAATAGAACAAATCCAGTTTTTTTTTTCAATTTTTTGTTTCTGTCTGTTTGTCTGTTTGAACGGGGTAATCTCTGAAACTGTTGAACCGATTTTAATGAAATTTTGCATGTTGGTACCTTATATCCCCGGTCAACATTGTAGATACTTTTCATTCCGGAAAATTAAAGAATTCCCGTAGGATAGATTTGTTTGTGGTTTTCAGTCAAATAATATAGTGTTTTTGATTGGGTAAAGTATTTTCTTTGTTACTTTTAATATCTTAATATGAGTATATGTATATGATTCTTCTGTACATGTGTTTGTTAGCCTACTCCTCCTAAAGGGTTAGACCGATTTGGATAAAATTTCGTGTGTATATTTCAATGGGTTCCTGGATGGTTTGAAAACACAAATGAATCCGGTAGGTGGCGATGCAGTCGGTGTGTCACAAAAATTTCATAAAAGGCTCCCTCCATTTTCCGAGCAATAAATAAATTTATATTGTTGATTAAATAAAATAAAAATTGATGCGTGTATGTATGTTTCCTATGGACTCCAAGCAGCTGGAGCGATTTTGATGAAATTTTCAGGTAATCTTCAGATTAGACTAGCGAGTGATCCTGTGAATTTGTTAACGTTTGGAAGTTTGGACGTGGGCGAAGCCGCGGGCACTACTACTACTTTAATATAAAACTCTAAATTTCTATTGTCATCATATAAAATAGTCATCATATAAAATAATTATAATAAGGTATCATTTTATGGTTATTACTTATTAAAATGGGTAATACATATTCTTCTACAATTTACTTTAATGCCTTCAGCGATAGAAAAAAAAACACGATTTATGATTTCTGACTGATTTTGAAGTGAAAACTTCCATAGGCAGATTTGGATCGGGAGTAAATACATGTAAGTCGTCATCGACATGGTCACGTGACTTGTTAACGCTAACACTCAAGAATGCCGATAGATGTCAAAACCAGGTAAATGTAAACAGTTCTAATTTACAAATTTTAATTTAAGATCAAACAATTAATTTGAATATCCAAAAATAGCAACTGTTTGCTTATAGTTTTAAGTTTTTACTTCTGTTGGCAGTCATCATGATTGATTTTTAATATTAAAGATTTTATTCGGATTATCAAAATATGATTATATAACTTTAATATTAAGTTCTATTCTATTTACCGTACACAGAATACAAAATATCATCAATTTAATCTAAACATGGATTCACTCAATTTCGGCGTAATAATCAAATAGATGTCTTTACGTCAACAACAAAGGTGATTCGATGCGTTTTGACAAGTCAGATGCTAATCACTGAACCCTTTAAGGTCGACAAATCGGAAATTAGGGAGGCATGAGAGCTCGCGGATAACGCTGCCTTTACGAATTGTAGATCTCTCCGACCCGAGAGACTTGGTCTGTCCTTGTTCTTTGAATATTTAACTCGAGACAAGTGGCGTTTCATGTGGACAAATAGAAGCGAAGAATAATTTAGTCCTTAGTATGTTAGTTTAAATTGTTTATTGTTATTTGAATACTTCATGTTTTAAAATTAGAAAATCCGTTAAAAAGTTTAATTTCTTTAAAAATGAGTAGTAAATTTGAAATTATGAAACTTTTCTTCTTATCACTGTCATAAAATTTTAGCTATTTATACCATAGGATCAGTATTCCTATCATAAAATGCGCAATTGTATAGATTAGCCAAACATAAAAAAAATTTTATATCTTAATTGTAAGAGCTGTTGCTGTTCTTAAAATACGGAAGTAGTTGTAAAGCCCGTAGCAGTGCCCGTAAACTACGTTAAGAAATTTTCAAAAATAATATGTAAAATCTTATAGAGAATAACCAAAAAAAAAACCTAACCTAACATAAAGAAACCAAAGTGCATACTCAGGTATATACAAATAAGCAAAGACAAAACAATTCAGAACCTTTTTCTTCTCTATTTGTGAATCAGTAGCTATTAACGAGTTTTAGTGTTATCAATAAAAAAAAATTGGAAACTTTTTTTTTTAAATTAAATAAGTAAATTCCATTCTTATGTATATGATGTCCTCAAATTTGTAATAACGATTCATTATGTTCGCATTTCGACCACTGGGCCAACACTAGTTAAATATGAATTATATTAATATTAAATATATTATTTTATTATAATATAATTTATATAAAATAACTAACACTGATTTACGCATTCATTTATTTTCGTGCGTTTCGTTTGTCATAGGTGATATTTTTTCTGATTTTTCATATTGACACTTTTTTATTTTTTATTTAAGCGGCTTTAGTTGCTAATTTAGAAAGAAGATATTTAGAAAAAAAGTGACTTTATTATATAGGTACAGTGTAAAATATTCCCCTTAAACGATATAAGGAAACAACTAATACCACATCTCATTTTATCATTCGTAAATAATTCAGTATTGTCACGTTGACAGGCCTAAAGGACCCCGCACGCTGCATTACCGCCTTAATGATACGTGTAATCCCACAAGGCTGGCTGTGACACCTCATGAATGTGTCATTTATCATTATCTGGTATATCATTGTTTTTTTTTTGTCTTAAGCATGTAGCTTAACCTTCAGTTAAATAATAAATAAGAGTTAAAATCCATTTTTCATAGGATATTTACATTTACAATAAAACTTTATCATATTATGATGTTTCATCTATGTACCTAATTGTACATTAAGTCCTTAGGGTTTTATCATTTTCTTTACACAAAAATTTAATAATATATTACGTACAACACAAGTCGCTCTCTGAGACATTTATCACACCATTAAAATTCTTATTGTATGTTTTATGTACTATTAAAACACTCTACTTCTAATCAAGCTTTATTTTACGGATTGGAATATATAAAATCAATGACATAAATTTAAGTAATCAACCGACTTCAAAAAGGAGGAGGTTCTCAATTCGACTGTTTCTTTTTTTTTTATGTTTGTTACCTCAGAACTCCGTCATTTATTAACCGATTTGGAAAATTTTTGTATTGTTTGAAAGTGTATACTTCCAGATTGGTCTCATTTAAATTTAAAAAAAAAATACCACCCCTAAGGGTGGAAAAATAGCTAATGATGAATTTAACCTACTTCTAATTGTCATATTGACTTGAAACTTTGCAAGTGCTTCTATTTCCGTTGATAGTACAGTTGTTCGGTATTGTTGACCTGATCTGATGGTAAGGCCAGAAGGTGTATAGGTGGAACTCTTCAACGGCTAATAGTAGATACTTTGAGTTTGGGCTTATTTTGTTTGATTTGACGAGCCTAACACGTTAAAATTCGTACTTTGCTACTACTGTCTACACTAAAAAGGGAAAAATAAAAACTTTTTAACAAAAAAATAATATCTGACTTCAAACAAAAGCACTAAAAAGTAAAAAATAACTAATTGGTAGTTTTCATTTACTATACATACCTAATCAAATATTTTCGAAGTCGATGTGCTTTGTATGGGCTGGCACCGATTTCGAAAATATTTCATTAGGTATGTATTTAATAGGTAGGCTTTAATTACTTAGCCAAAGCACACCGACTTTGAAAATGTACCAATCTAAACCAATGAAAACTACCAATCAGTTATTTTTTACTTTTTAGTGCTTTTGTTTGAAGTCGGTTTTTATTTTTTTGTTAAAAAGTTTTTTTTGCTGCTGTGTAATAAAAACAAACCAATTCGTTAACAACCAACAAAATTTACGATTAGATATAACTTCAGTAGTTATAGGTAATAGGTGTTGCTTTACATTAAATCAAAATTTGTGTTAGATGATTTCATAATCTCCTAAGATTTTTGCGGAGATTTAAACACCTTCTAGTTAGTTAACAGTGTCAATTAGACGCGAATACATCTATACTAATATTATAAATGTGAAAGTAACTCTGTCTGTCTGTTACGTTTTCATGCTGAACAAGTTTTGACGAATTTTCGCACAGAGATAAATGGGACCCTGCAGAAGGACATAGGCTACTTTTTGTCTCAAAAATAAAACTTCAAAGGGGTGAAATGAAAGTCCAATTTTTTTTGCTGTAGCAACATAAATATGTGATATAATATTACATTCAAATATTATATTATATTTATAGAAAATTTTATAATGTAGATCAAGGGAAGTGAATGTGAGAATGTTATAAATGCAAAAGACACCTAGGGGTATACTTGATCGAAGTGAGTACAAGCTAATAGTCTGAAATAAAACTCTATTCAATAAAAACGTTTTTGCTTTACAAAAAATGCAGCAACTATTGTAGTATTCGGACAAATGAAGGTTCGAAATTTAAATTGTCCGGCTGCTGGCGACGTATCGGCTGTCACATTACCGCTCCGCCCTGGTGGTGTTATTATCAAACTTTTTGAAGGGTCTCCGGTCGCCAGCGCGACGCCGGCCACGTTGAGATGAAAGATGGCATAGTGTGGATTCTGCTTATTCTTATCGTCGAACTACTTGTTGGTAAAAAATAAGTAATATTTATATACGTACGTACTAAGTATACTACTGACTTGCCCTCACTTCTCTCGGGTGCATCTCTAAATAATAGTAGCTTAAGTGTTATACAAGGCCTAACTGTGTATAAGTTTAATCCAAATCTATCACCCGTTACAACGAAAAAAAGTAACAACCATACACACATACGTACACACTTTCATATTGATAATAACAGTCCGATGTTACGTCGCTTGGTGAAGTATTTTAAGATAAGTTTTTATAGTTGTTTATTTTTTTTTATTACTAAAGAATAAGTTTTATTTATAGAATTAATTATAGAAAGCAAGCACTTCAGAAGCTTCTCAATCTACAAAAATATATATTTTTTTAAATTTACATATTTAAAATCTTTTATTTCAAATATTGCAAAGTTACCGTATGTGTTAAACAAAATACAAAGTCCATATCCATATTACAATAGCCCGTGGTCTGTCTGAACAGGAGGCGCATATGGTAATTCCTTATTCCAATAGGAAATAGCGGCGGTCAGTCGCAATAATCCATCACGGTAGGTTATTTGTTTGTCCCGGGACATGTTTATATCATTTTACGTATTCCTTACAGGTTTTGATAAATATTTGTTTGGAGCCAGTTCGGACATGTCCAGGAATTGAATATCCGGTGTAACCCGCTTTGTGATTGACATGTGTTAGAAATTGGATGGGAGCCGCTTTGTTTTCTGAAATATTTCTATTTGGGAATGTTTTGTATTTTAATATACTAAGTAAATAACTAAAGTATTCTAGATACAATACATATTAAAATGCAATTCATAGTAACAGACGAAATTATAAGAAACTAGCATTTTCCCCGGCTCCGCCCGCGTTCAGGTGACCAAAAACCAAATTCTTAGGTTTTACATATTAGTATACTCTTACATTGCAGTTTTTGTATTTTTTTCTCAGAAATGAGATATTTTCCCGCGGTAAAAAGTATCCTATACGTTGACCCGGATAACCAGCTATCACCACACCAAATTTCATCAAAACCCCTCCAGTGGTTTTTCTGTGATGCGTTAACGGACAGACAGACAGATAAAAATTCTAAAAACTATAGATTCGGCCCCTGTATCGATAATAATGTCTATTTCAATAAGATTTTTCAAAAAAATATTTAATGTACAGATTCGGCTTAGTTACAATTTTATTATATGTATAGATTTCTAATTCTGTCGACTATTCTTTTAGTCATTAATGCTTTATTTCCATTAACTTTATATCAAAATAAGAATTATAATTTTTATAATTACATAGATAATAGGAGCGAAATTACAAATTATTTGATAAATAATGTTAAAACGTAAAACTAACGTGAAGCTTTGAATTAATCTTACTAAAATATGCGACTAGTTAAGATGAAACAGTGGTATAGCAAAAACTGTAGCATCCCAAGGGCCGCCACGTCATTACCACCGGAGAGAGGCTAAGGATCGCATGCATACAGAATAGACCTTATCAGTTATGCATAATGCGCAGACCCCGAAGGTGAACAAAATATTGCATGTAGGCACCGTGGTATATACAGGTTGTTGGATATTTTTTTTAAATATTTCAAGTTTATATAGATTCTTATATTTTTTGTCCCATTTCCTGTACAAATATCATCTCTGTTTAATTTTTTGTCTCTATTTTTATTTATTTATTTTATATTTTTACAAGGAAATATGATATAGCTATCAATATTCAATACAAGTGGTAGGCGGTAGCTACCTTACTAATTACGGATCGACTACACCGACTCTCTTAAAATTAAATTGAAGACTCAAAAGTATTTGTGCAATACATGTAAGTATAAGTCTAATTGAATAAAACTAGTTTTCATAACCCCATTTTCAAAAAGGAGGAGGTTTTATGTACATATGCACGCAATTCTCGAAGACGGTTTGACTGATTTTGCTGTTGAGGAGGTCTCGTATTTTATTTGACTTAGCTTTCCGTTTTTTAAAAATCAGGAATACACATGATATTTGAAATATGTTAACAGATCCAGACTTTTTTACCTACTTATAATTGTCATATCGACTTGAAACTTTGCAATTCTTTATATATCTGATGATAGTATCTAAAGTGATTTGGTATCACCGCGCTGATATGACAGTGAAGCTAGAAGGTGGTTAGTGGAACTCTTCAACTATTATTATTGTTATTCTTTTATTAAGTTTTTATTATTCATTAATGTTTGGGCTCATTTGGTTACATTTGACAAGCCCAATGCTTGAACGGCACCGACTTCGAAAATATCTGATTAGGTATTTATAGTAAATAATAAAGAATGTAAAAAATAACTGAACGTTGGTTACCTACATTTACTACCTTTTCATTTTTCAATGTCTAGAAGTCGGTTTTTATTTATTTTGTTCATTTCAAAAATATACATTAAATATTTTTCTATGAAACTTATAATATCTGTACTTACGTATCAAAAGTTGAGCATTAGCCTGTTTCGTATAGCTATACAGCTAAAGTGATAATTTATTATATGTTTATTATATTATGTAAGTATTAAGATAATAGTATAAAAATCTAAAACAATTTTTTTTAACATTATATCAAAGTGCTTATTCACATTTATTTTTATTCATTACTTACATAAATATACATATTCTGAACATTTTATATACATAAATTATATTGTCACTTTTTTTACAGTCTGTATAATATAGAAGTGACGATAGCCCTACATAGCTTGATCCACTGTCAACCTGATGGATTTTGTTGTGAATCTATTACAGTTTTTTTTATTTGCAAGGTCGGTTTGTATCCTATGAATATGAATATTATAGAATGGCACATTTTTTTGTTTCATTTCATACATTTTTCACATGTATGTATAATTTGTTATGTATGTTTCTTTTACTAACGCCACTTAAAACTTTGTTACAAGTTTAATATGAATTTTTCGTTACTAAAATGTTAACATTTGTAAAGTTTTAAGAGATTTTTATAAAATATGAAGCATGTTGTGTTCTCCTATAATTGTGAGTGCATATAGGTTAAGTATTGTCAATTAGTATAAGTTTTTTGTGTACTAACGTTGGAGATCCTAATAAATAAAATAAAATAAAACATTTTTTCTAATATTGTAAGACGTGGTAGATTTGTAATCAAAGAGCTGCCTTAAAGTTTTAAATATACACGAAATGAATATCACTGCTAAAATTAAGATAGAGTCTTTCAGATATCGTATCGGTTTCCAATTAACAGTGGCACAGTTGATACTCATTATATTTTTAATTTGGGGGAGGATTCGCAAATTAAAGTGAACGACGTCAAAGGACAAGACGCCTGCCATTAGAGCTAAATAATTAAAGAATTCGACCGTCTTCACAGTCGTTAGACGGAATTAAGAAACCGCTCTACTAAACTTCGTAATTTTGTTTTACGTACCTATCTGTCACCAAAAACTTCGATACAACTTTCCAAATTTAAAGATTTTTAATTAATTAATGTTGCATAGCACTAGATGTTAGGAAAGTGTAACAGCTAGCTAGTATTGTATTTATTATATGATCTGTGGTATAACTTTTAAATAATCGTAGCTTTTGAATATGTTAATTCTGATTATTGAAAATGATGTAATGTAAAATTATTAAAAAAAATATACTTATATATATTTCATAACACGTTTACTTTATATGTTTGCTTAAAAATATGATACCAATAGCATAAAGATATTTTGTGTTATATAAAATCTGCTTCATAAAATCGAATTGAAGATTGTTTTTTAATGAAAAAATTGACGTTGTTTATAAAAAAATGTGCTTAAATATGAAGCTGATTAAAGAGTTTGTTCTCATCAGTAGAATAGATATAACAACTTGTACTCGTTCTTTAAAATTTTATTACAAAAACATTTTAAAACTTCACTCCGTGTTAATTCATAATTTGTCTAGACGAGTGCTTATTTCCATTCAACCACTTATTCTTAGGTGTTACCATCATACAACTTGGCTATCTATAAATTTTAAAAATATTTTTACCACTACTTGAATAGTAAAAATATACACTTATACTTAGTTGTAGTTTTAAATCGCTCATATCACTCTCCCTACTCTACTCAACTAACAAAGTTCTTAAAACACCGCAACTTAAATTTTACATTTTTAGACCATAAACACCATTTTATGTTTTAACATAATATGTATATATGTACGTACATATACTAAAACCCTCTCAAAATAGAACCAATTACTTACATTAAAATTCGCTTGTTTAATCTAATCAAAGCTAAAAACATCTTGGCTCGTAAAACTTCTACGACGCAAAGGTACCATTCGCACGATGGTATTCAAATGGAATAAATCCAGGTTCCCGGGGTTCAGACCCTGGGGAGTCATCTCGACAGAGTTGACCGCTCTAAGGTACTTGACACTTAGATGAGACACGAAGACAGATCTAGACAAGCGGTTAAAACGCAAATGAACGCGGCGTTAACACGCTGATAAATAATGTTGTCATTTTACTTCACCCAACCGTATGAAATTGATTTGTACAAACCTTGCCTTTACTGTAAAAACTACTATGTTCTATGTTCAATTTCCTTATTTTATGAATAAAGTTACTATTATTATTTATTGTTTATAATTATTTTTTTCATTTAAAGTGACGATTTTCGTTGTGACATTTTTTTTTGGTGTAGGGAACCATTTTTTTTATAATTTAATATAAAAAATAGTTTAATGTAGATAACTTATATGTACCTAATATTTAAAATTAAGTTATTAAATTCAATTAATTTTTTTATTTATTTATTTTCATTCCGACACAGGTCCATAGTTTAATATGTATTATCTAAAAACATTTAAAATTTAATATTTAACAATAAATTTGAACTTAATACTAATAGGAACCTTTATTTAATAAATATAAATTAAAATATCACAGGCCGTATTAGTAGAAAATAAAATATATAAATAAAAATAGCAAAGCAATACAAAAGTAAATTACTAATATAGTTATTGAAAAATATAATAAAATTTTTTAGCGTTTTAAACGCTAGTGTCTGTACCAATGTCGCAGACAAATAACGATATGATCCTACAAGGGCTACGAAAGGGGTAATGTTAACATTTTAACGCAAGACTACCGTACAGTATGCTCATTAAGGGGATCATTTCTCGCCACAATTCTAGCTAAATATCTCTTTTTGGTTTTACTATTTAATGAAGTGTTTAATTAAAGAAGTAAACTGTTATATATTTAGTAATCAAAATTTTAATATATTTTTTAAATATATTAGACTATTAAATTAGATTTATACTTACTCTTACTTATTTTATTTTTTATTTTATTTTAATTAGGATCTTCAACAAAAGATACACACAATATACAACATCATATAAAAAACAAAAAGCAAATAAGACTCACAACACGTATGCTCCTTCACTTATAGGAGACCATAGCTTGCTCATTAATGTATTTTATGTTATAACTAAGTTTAAACTAAGAAAAATATAACGTCTAGAAACAAATCTGAAACTATTTATAGAGATACAAAAAAAAGAAACAAATCATATTACAACACATTTAAACATTTCTACTAAAGTTACGATAAGAATTTAGTATGACTACTTTTAAATTCAAACATATTAGTAGAAAAGACATCTAATTCAACATGTTGTTTAGAAAGCGTATTGCACTGTCGACAGATCCTTGGAATAGCGGCGTGATATCTCAAACTCGTTTTGCACAATGGAGTATAAAACAAACTATATGAATTTTTCCGAGGCAAGCGAGAGGGTACGTTAAATTTTATAAGCTGTAGTAATTCACTACAATCAATTTTCAAAGGGGTCATTTATAGAGTGTTATAATATCTGCTATTTTTCTACGACAAACAAGCAAAGTTATCTTGTAATATTTAAGTCTATTGTGATAGGGAGATTTTTAGCCGTATTATCACTGTAAGAAAGATGATAGAGGAAACGTTATTGTACACTCTCTAACCTTTTGGTGTAAAATTCATAATGTGGGTTCCAGATTATGCTATTGTATTCCAAGATAGGACGGACGAGTGTATTAAATAATTTAATTTTAGTGGACGCCATCTTAAACTCTATATTTCTTAGGACGAATCCCAAAATCTTAAAACCCTTTGATACAATATTTAAGATATGAGTATTTTATCGCAAACTAGCATCTAATGTAATTCCAAGGTCCTTAACAGTACCTCTTTATCTCTTTATCATATCTCATGGATCAATATACCTAAATATTCATACCTCAAGGTAGAAATCTTGATTTGCAGACGTCACCAAATAGATACGGTACAGTTTAACCATATTGATGTAGTTTCTAAAAGCAATTAACTTTTCCTTGTTACCTACTAATATCTTTCATAAATACTTAACTGAGTAGACATTTATTTAGCGACATTATATTTTGTAAGTTATATATAATAATTTAAGTTAGTTATAATTTTAATTTAAAGTTATGGTAATTATTGAAGATAAACAAAAATAAATTCCCAATAAATCATGAAGTCTTATTCACAAATGAAATGTTTTTTTCATAATTTTAGAAATAGGTATCCATATTAATATTATAAATGTGAAAGTGTTTGTTTGTTTGTTTGTTTGTTTGTTTGTTTGTTTGTTTGTTTGTTTGTTTGTTTGTTTGTTTGTTTGTTTGTTTGTTTGTTTGTTTGTTTGTTTGTTTGTTTGTTTGTTTGTTTGTTTGTTTGTTTGCTTGTTTGTCCTTCTTTCACGTCGAAACGGAGTGACAGATTGGCGTGATTTTTTGTGTGTAGATAGTTGGAGGGCTGGATGGTGACATAGGCTACTTTTTATCGCGGGAGATTACTTAATTCCCACGGGAAAACACGTTCTAATACAATTCAAAAAAATAATTATGATCAGAATTACTTGAAACTTAGTATTAATGCTCTTCAATAAAATTAAATAAATATGTGTTTTAGCATTTTTCAAAATTCATGCTATAAGGGGGTAAAATAGGGGATGAAAGTTTGTATGAAACTACCTTTTTAGAGATTTTATTGTAGTTTTAGCGCTATCGAAGCCGCTGGTTCTGCTAGTATGTTATAATAATTTTATGCGAATATAAAGTCAAACTAAGAATTTAACTCTTTCATACAACGCAGGAAAAATATGAGCCCGTTATAAAGGGGCCATAACAATTTCAGTTAATATTAATCGTTTTTCTTTCGTGACCCTTCCGAGGCCATTGCTTTATTTCCCTTCAATTCGACCCCGGAGGATAACTATGATATATTTATTATTACGTTAAGACAATTCGAAGATACCCATGAGATATATTATTATTATTAGATTAAATAATATACTAAGTTCTGAAATTTCGTAAGTAAGATTTTTTTTATTAAATACATAGAAATAAGGAATAATTTTGAACAGACTGCCAGTGCTTACAAGTTTACCTGCTTGTGAACTTTTAGTACACTCTTTCATTGTAACCCCAGTTTGAATATGGAAAGGTCTTCAATCTCCATCTTGTAATTCAAATATGTTTCAGACTATAACTATTTTATTCAGACAAAATTCCCAGATAAATTTATTGAGACGTTTTCTAATAATAATAGACAATATTCTAATAAGAAAGCTATTAATTTTTAACAATAAGTAGAAATTCACTGTAAAATTCATACACCATACTCAGCAATAAAGCAATCAAAATAACGCATCGCTAAGCACATACTAGACAGGTAGAACCCTTGCGTCGCTCAGTTCACACTTGAAATCAATAGCAAAAATCAAACTAAACATCCCCTCAGCCAGCTAACGACCAAACTGAGTTCTAATCATGAAACGTCAAAAATGGATATCGAGAATTGAATTCGGCAACCTTCTTTTTTGGCGCACGGCGTTCAAATAGCCAGATCAACTCAATAAGGGCACCGTGACGTGTTTACTCGCAACCCACAACTGAGGGACTTTTTTTACATTTTTCCAAAAGTTATTTACCCGGTGTCGTAAAGGCATTGTGCCCGCTGAACAATGGTCGGGGATATTTTGCCTTTTTTTTTTGTTTCAAACCATTTTTGTTCTTTTCCGAGTGTCCGTGGACGCGCAGTGCTATTCATTTCGATTTGCGGAATTGATACGATAGCTGTCAACTTTCACCGTTTTAAAGGTGGGGTTTGTTCTTTTAAGCTGAGCTTTTGTAAATGTATTCAAATAAAACGGTTTTTACTCGCTATGACTCCTATAGAATCTTTTGATACCTACTCAAAATTATAAATGTGTATGTAAAATAGAAGTAATCTAGGTATAGCTATATAAATTATCTATGTACGAGTATGTATGTATAACATAATAATATACACGTAGTGAAATGTATGTTTGTAAGTATTATTGAGAAAACAGGCGATAATAAAATTACATGTATTGTTTTAATACCTATTTAAATATACATATTATTAAATCATGATTGGTAAGACATGATAAATTATTATATTCCTAAAAACTAAAGTAGATGCTTACCTATAATAGTTAGAAAAAATGTGGGTCCCTAACAAGATCATAGATTAAATAAAAATATTAAAAGAAAACACGCTTTTGACAAATTACAATATCGGTATGTACCTACGGGCTACATCAGAACGTTCCACTCTCCACTTCCTTGATCCATCATCATTTCAATGGTAAACATGGAATTATTATATTGTTATCAGAATTAAACGTAGAGTAAAATCGAGTTTCAACATTAATATAGTAATTATTCTTATATCATCAAAATATCATATATATATACATATATATTATATATATATATATATATATATATATATATATATAATTCAATGTTTAATATAATCAAACTTGTAATTGTATCTTAACTTGAAGAGAAACAAAAAGATAAATTGCACTGTTAAGTAAATGAATCTGCTCTATAAAATTAATGTACAAAATTATTTAGTAAAATATGCTAAAACATCATGTAATAATGACTAGAAACTCTACTAGACAATAAAAACTCAAAACAGGCGTTCATCTGTATAAATATTATAAATGCGAAAGTTTGTGAGTATGGCTGAACGGATCTGGATGAAATTTGGTACAGGGATAGATTACAGTCTGGAATAGCACATAGGTTACTTATACCATACTTTTTATCCCGGAAAAATATAAGTTTCCCGAGGAATAGATTTGATTTTGTCTTAAGCATAGACATAAAAGCAGTACATAATGTTGATATACTCAGCTACGTACTCTGTTTACGTCAATGTCAATTATCTAATACGCACAAAGTTCTTAAAGTAAACTTTACTGCCGTTAAAAGCAATAAATACTTATTTCAAAAAAGGTTTTCTATGGTTTATAAAATACCTCCTCGTTCACTTAAACAATAATGAAAATTATAGATATATTTTCCGTAAAAGCTCAAATAAGGGTTTGAACTGTTCTTTAATAATAAAGAAGCAATAACGAGCTTCGTCCTTACCCGTTTTCAATAAACACCTTTATCGATTATTCAGCTCGTCGTCCATACTTACATCTCTGAAGCCTCCGCCATAGACAGAAAGTTGGCAAACTAATTCACGACACAGGCATAGCTTGTGTCGGGTGGCTGGTAGGTGGCCAGGCGATAGCCGGTGGCCGCGGGTGGGGGTGGGGGCGGGGGCGTGCTCGCGGCTGGGCGGCGCCGACCAATCCAGACGATCCACCCACCCGACCCCGCCCTACTCACCTGCGCCTCACCATTAAGCCCGCTTTCCTCGTACTTTTTTCGCGGACCTCGTATCCGTTCACTGGCGCCGTCTTTATTTTATTTTCTCCTTTATACCTCCTTCCCGGCTCGCCTCCAATTTAACGCCCGTTGTAGGTAGGAGAAAACCTTTTGTGAATACGAATGCTGAGCAGGTATCTGCGCTCGTTAGTTACGGGCGCTGATATGTAAAGTAAATAAAGGTTCTTTGCGAGGCGTTCGTGTAATGAAGCCAGCCTTTCATAGTAGGTATCTGGTCGTCGAGCACGTAAAATGTAACAATGTGGAGATGCCTAATTAAAACGGCTGAAGTATTAAATATTCGTCAGAGGGCTCGCTTTCAAACTCCGCTTTACGATGCGCTGTCGCGGCGGAGGAGCGAGTAATAAACTTTTAACTTCCATATCGATCCGTAAAAAGTTCGTCATGAAAGTAATGAGGCAACCTTGCTCTACATTTTGTTTCAATGGCTTGAGCAACGGTCGGAGTCGTATGCAAGTGTCCCTAGCAGGGTGAACGATCCCCACATCGATGAAGTTTAACTGAACTTGGAAAAAACTTCAGCAAACTTTGTTCGCGCCGCGTGATTAGGAAGACTTAGTTTTGAAGTGAGTTGGGAACTGTTTTTTCAGTTTTGAAAGTGGGTGGCTCAGTTTATGATCCGGGTGAAAGTCGCGCGGATCGATGAACTCCGGCCGGGGTCAACTGCGCCGATCAAACTTTGCTAATAACCAAATTTAATACGAGGGGAGGGCACTGCACTGCGTTCCGACTATTCAAAACAAACAAGCCTAAGATAATTTGAAAGGAATGAATGAATGGATATATAGAAGAGATATTTTTTGTTGCCTAGATTATATTCTACTTACAAATATCATAAGACTTAGTATTTTTGAAAATCTTTAACAAAATGGTACAAGATTTTGTTAAAATTTTACTATTATCTAAAGAGAATTTTATGTGACCTCATTGCACAAAGTGAAATAGCATTATCATTGAATTGCTCGTGTCATAGTAAACAACGTATGGCGACAGAGCGGGCGATCACAACTGAATTATGAGATAAAACTTCCTTGGTAATTTATTGCCGCTATGCGTAGCCGACATTATAAATCAAATAGTTTTAATATTTGATTTATTAGTTGCACATTCGACAACTGAAGTTTTGACATGTGATATTCTTGCATTAGAACTTGCAAATATCTTTGTCAAAAATAATATAATTTAAAATGTACTTAATTCACCCTAAACGTAATAAAATAAATATTTTAACTATTAAAATCCGTTATTTATGTCATAAATAACAGGAACCAAATATCAAAATAGATTCGCTAAAATCCCAAAACATAGTTTTATTTAAAAGTAATATTTTTATTTACCTACATACAAAAAATAAATGAAATAGTGATTTTGTAGCGAAAATAAAACAATATAATCTACGATTGCTTAACTTTAAGTGTCGCTATGTTATTCTTATCGACCCATTGTGATC
Source organism: Brenthis daphne (assembly GCA_947093115.1). Classification (NCBI taxonomy): domain Eukaryota; kingdom Metazoa; phylum Arthropoda; class Insecta; order Lepidoptera; family Nymphalidae; genus Brenthis; species Brenthis daphne. Next base: position 7,346,855 of record OX352474.1, on the reverse strand, counting down.
AATTTCGCAATAATTTGAAGAAGAAAAACGAGTACCTACTTGTTTTGGTCACCTTGCATCTCCCCCCAAGATAAGTGCAATGTTCTCATGAGTTCAGATAAGAACTCGTATGCGTCAGCTGACTGCGGTCATTACTAAGCTGACATGTGTGAACATGTTCCATATTGCTGTCGCGTGCGTGTCATCAATCACGATACAAGCAAATGGTTTTCGATAGAAAACTTAGATTGCATTTTATTTAACAATGAAAATATGTGCTATGGGTGCCTGAAGACAGCTTGTGATAAAAATGTTTATGTGAGGCTATTAACTTTTATGTGCAAACGTGTGCTTCATATCATACGTATACCTACATATGTATATTTAGATTTTTTTATATTTCGTGTGACAGACAAATGTCATTAGAACATGTTTTTTTAATTAAAAATGGGCTCACTCTTGACCTTCATCTTAGCTCGAAGGCATAGATAAGGTCTATGGTCTAGCGAGTTTCACGGTACTTAAACTTTAAAGATAATATCACTATGCAAATTTAAAAATTAATGCTTATTAACTAAAGAGGTAGTTGCACAAAAGTTACTTTTTATTCTTAAACATTTTGTGCCACCATTAAAACGGCTGATATGGTTATTTTTTTTTTAAATCGTTAAAATTGAACATAAAGAAAATAATTTTAAATTCGACAAAATAAGAGAAAAGATATGGATCTGATTTATTTTATTAGTTCTATGGTAAGTCTTACTGCATGAAAAGATTTGCCAATATCAAAAAGTATCTTATGAAGTAGGTACGTGTTCTACTAATATTTAAAGTATATTTAAATTCATAATGTGTTTTAATAGCAAACCGGATAGCTACATAAGTGAGTGATAGGTATTGCGTTCTATATTTTCCTCGAGAGATAAGTAGGTTTTATGATAGAGTGCTATTATAACTATCATAACAGTTATCTTTAACTTTAAAATTCATAATTTCTACCACTCAATTTATACAAAGCATTACATATGTACTAATTGTTTTTGTGTCAAGAAAACAATTTTACATGCTCAGACAACACGAAGATTTACAGCGTTAGGTTGTAAATCAATTTCACAATCAAACCTTGTAGCCATCATGTCAAACAAATATAGGCTTGTTCTCATTTGAATACCATTTGCGTTGTAAGATAGGACGCTCGAGTCCGGTGTGAGTCTTACAAAAGCTAATCAATTATTTAAGGGTCTTTCATCTGCATTATGAAACAGGGACGTATTCAATCTAAAATAACATTTATCATTCCAAAAATAATGTTATATAATATAAACATGTAAAAACTTTATTATAATAAATAAATAAATGGAAAAATATAAGCACGTCTATATAAATGCAATATTACAATTAAATGACATTTATTTTATAATTAAATATATTATGATGACATTTGACACAAACAAAAACAATCTATCTAAACTGTCCCTCGGGAACCGTATATTTTTCCGGGATAAAAAGGAGTCTGTGTGTTATTCCAGACTATAATCTATCTCTGTGCCAAATTCCATCAAGATCACTTCAGCCGTTCTGCCGTAAAAGAGTAACACTTCTACCACACATCTATACTCACATTTATAATATTTATACAGATTAGATGATAAATTTTGTGGTCACATAAAATTCATTGCTGTAACCAAATAAATGTAGATATACTATATGATCCTTGATTGTAGTAATTCCAGGTACATGTCAAAATATGGTGATGTGCTCCCATAATAAGCTTTAGTGAAATTTGATTTTAGACCTCCTAATGCCTCCCTGATTGTGTAAGACAGTTCACCGTCTACAATTCCACTGCTAAATTGTTGCTGTGAATAAATTTCAATCAATTACACGGGCGAGGTGCGCGGACACGGTAGTTTCAACAAGGTTGCATTATAATGCCACGTCCGATCTCTGAATATTCAATCACCATCTTTGATGTATGATATTCTAGAATTTAATATTGGAATAATCTTAACTAATATATATGCGAAAGTGTGTTTATTAGTCTCTCCACGAGCGCGGACACGCCGGCGCGTCGTGTCAGTTAACAATAAATTTCTTAGAATTTTAATTGATTTCTTAGAAATTTACCTGAAGGTGTTAATGTATTAGTAAATCTTTAAAAGGCAGTATCAGGTCTACTAACAGTGATTATTAGTGACCAAAATCTTCCAAGAATATCCATATCTTCTAACTTTTAAAATAATATTGTCTTATTATTTTAACTTCAAAATATAATGCATTTTTATATTTCATTCATTCTCTTCAAATTTCCAGTTTTTTAGTCCCTTCTAGTTTATGTTTCGATTGTTTCGAGTTTTAAATACAATTATACTTACGTATATTTATATTTACTGCTATTGACACCATAACTTCCCCTTTTATTAATGTTTCATTCAAAACAGCTTGTAATCTTGTAATTCATCTAATCTCCTTAGAACTTGGAAATATAGTCGATAAATCTTCTGATAGTGCTGAGGCATGGTTTCTTATTAACCATTGTCTCGAATCGAGTAGGTAATTAAACGAGCGATAACCATTATAACCCGCTTCGGCTAGACCTCAGCTATATTGATCTAATAAATTATCCAAGGCTATGTTATGTGGATTATTGAGAACAGCTTTCGCGGAAATAGTTTGAGGATGCATCTAGTTCATTGGTATTTATTCGATAAAATAACTTATTTAAGTACGATAAGTTGACTTACAGCCGCTGTCTATAAACTTCTTTCATAGAATTATTATAATAAAAAATATATTGACGATTGTTTAATGTTGACTAATTTTAAAGTTATAATATGCATTTTATCGTAACCTGCTATAATATGTTTAGTATAAACAATGATAATAATAATTCAAATTCGTAACAGCTTTAACAAAATAAAATACAGAGTAATTTGTTTTTTTACTTAATAATTAGAGGAAAACTGCAAGAAAACAGCGTTTATTACAATAGAAAGTTAAAACGGAGACTCGAAACAAAGAAAATCTGAAGGAAAATATCTTTCGCTATAAATATTTGAAAGAAACTAACCGACCAAAGCATAACTCCATCGCATTCCTAGAACGTTCCTCACGCTATGCAGTAAGTCCGTCCAAGAATGCTTACATCGCCTTAAAACTCCCTCGCCCGTTTTATGTCTTACCCAATGGCGCTAGACGCTAATTACTTTAACATTAAAACCGGCAATAGAAGATTATACTATTGTACTCATGTGTGGGGTATGTAAAATATTTTAGATTTTCTTATAAAATTATTAAATTTGGTACAAAATTATAGTCCTTAATAGTTAATGTCTATTTTGTCAACAAAAAATTAATAAATAATCTATACATATAATAAAATTGTAACTGAGTCGAATCTGTACATTAAATATTTTTTGGAAAATATAATTGAAATAGACATTATTATCGATACAGAGTCCGAATCTATAGTTTTTAGATATTTTGTCTGTTTTTCTATCTGTTACCGCATCACGGAAAAACCACTGGAGGGATTTTGTTGAAATTTGGTATGAAGGTTTATCCGGGTCAACATATAGGATACTTTTTACCGCGGGAAAATATCTCATTTCTGACAAAAAATACAAAAACTGCAATGTAAGTATACTAATATGAAAAACAACAAAGAATTTGGTTCTTGGTCATCCGAACGCGAGCGGAGCCGCGGGCAATGCTAGTAACATTATAAAATCTACACTACGCAGGAACTGAATTAGTGATTATATATTAGTGTGGTTGATTTTTCACTATTCCACTTCACGAAATTGTACAGTTAACGAGAATGACCTTCGTTTTTAATATAATTTTATACAAATACTTAAAAAGGGGGATAATGGAAGGGGGTGAGGGTATTAATAGAAACAGGACGCGGTCACTGCGAGCTAGCTGAATCGCTCCGCTGATTTTAAAGGATTGCTAGGAATTTGCAACGCGCTTTAAAGTACATGTGGTAAGCTCGGACTTCGAAATGCTTTTGGTAATGCCAAAACTTAATTTCGTGCTTGGGATTTCATGTCGTAGATATTGCATGCTCGTTCTTTCAAGGGTGAAAAGCTCGATTCAAATTGCATTATTTTTAATTTCATGAATTCTTTTACATGAAATTATTTTTGACGTCTGTAAATAATATATATATATTTTATAAAATATATAAAACTCCCGTGTCACGATGTTGGTCTGCGAACTTAACCGATCTTAACGATGTTTTTTTTTAAATGTGTGATTTATTCCAACTCAAAAGGTAGGATAGTTTTTATCCGGCTATTACCCTAAGCTACAAATTCTACCTTCAAGCTTAAGAAAAAATATATTATAAGTGTGTTGAGTAAATTTATATGACAAGCTCATATTATTTAATTATCCCAACACTATTTCACATTAAGTTTTTTATATTGGAACTATTGTTAATAATGCATTTTAAATTCATTATTTAAATAATGAATAACTTCAAATATTCGTAATTTTACAAATACATATCATACACTAAAAATAATTCACATCTTATCAGAAATCAATGTTGTCGAAGATAATATTAATATGAACTATCAAGCACTTTCAGTTGCACTATAATAACAATGAGTCAGAATATTGCAAGATGTCCGCCGGGAGGGGGTCGCAAATATGACGTATCTGGGAACCGTCAGCACCGCAACTGTAGAACTTGTTCTGTGGCCAGCGCAGATGTACGGGTGATGTGTGCCTACTCCGGCGTCCAAAGTTTTCAGCCAAGGAAAAGCGCCTTGAGCTACGCCTATCTTCTCTCGAAAATTATTAACAGGCATTAAGACATGACTATTTACTTAGTGAATCTATGTCTTATATCTACAGGCGGTTTTAATATAACTTTTTTCCCCAAATATTCATCTCATTAAAATAAATTATTTATCTATTTTATCCTTACCAAATAGAACATATACATAGAACTATTATAATACAAATCTCTTACAACTTGTAAGTAGTCTTACAGAAGTAGCATTTCGACAAAATACTTCGCAACATATCAAAATAAATACAGTACATTGCTGCGTCGTAGTTTTATTTTGGCCCTTTGTGTAAAGCAGCCGAGTTTGACGCATCGAATTTCTGTCACGTCAGTGTCCCATTCAATTTTCAATAGCAAACATTTGTCCAAAAGTTTGTCAAATCAAATTTAAAATATGGATATTTTTATGTAAATTCAGCTCTCGGACCCTTGTGGGTGACAAGTGTGGCGACGGAGTATAGCTTTAGGCGAGGCCGTATTGTTGAAGGCGTCTATTCAATATTTCTTTCATACATTTCTAAGGAACCAATAAGCGTGCATATGAAGATTGGAAAGAAATTGAATTCTATTCAGAGTTTCCTTTAAAATAATATGAACTCCTCGATTTTAACAATATACAATAAATTATTAAGTAAATAATAGTAAATGTAGCACGAATAAGTTGACAATAACAACAAAAACTATACACAACAGAACTTTTCAGTAGGAAGGACCAATGATTCGAAATTATGCTTTATGCAGTGGAAAATAATAAATTTATGTACGTCCAGTTCCTGTGAAACATTCGACGCCTCAAGGAAAATGTCTTGATTTTTTATGGTAACTGCGGCACGTTTGCATAATTTATTAGTGAATCGAGTACTTTGTTTTCATTTGATTTTTTTAGAAACATATACATATTTATATATTGTTCAATAATACTAAAAACAAACATTTTATTCGAAAATTTATATATAATGATTTTGTTTATGATATACATATATATGTACATATATAACAATTACTAATACTATCAGTATTTTTGAACGAAATAATGAGTAAATTCAATTTGTATATGAGTTTCCCTTTTTAACAATACGAGTACATTTGAACCCTAGAATAATCTAAAAAATATATAATTACATTAATTTATTAAAATTATTAACCTCTTTTTTGGAAGTCGGTAAAAAATATTATAGTAGTGTCTCATAATAGCATTTTAGATTTAGTATGTACAAAGTACCTATAGATAAACAAATTTCAGCTCTCTGAAGACAGATGGCGAGGAAGATCACGTAGGACGCGAGCTGCCGCTGCTCAACCCTTCTCGGTAATATCTTTAAAAGTTTGGCAGCCTCCCTTCCCAAGGGCCGCCAGCGATCTCTTTACGTTTTACCTATCAAATACTATTAGCATAAAATGTTTCAATGAAAAATCTAACCCGCACGCAAAGTAAAAAGTATACTTATTGTGTTATACTTATCGAATTTTAATTATTGTAGTACAGAAATTCATAAACTTTAAAAACTATTTTTATATTTTTTTAATAGGTACAGATTCAACTGAGTTCTTTTCAGAAAATAATTATTTTTTTCAAATTGGTGGTAAATTCATGACGTTCAGTAAAAAAATAACAAGTTTAATAATGCTTAATTTAAATTTCTCAATTTAAATTTGAATGAAGATATACATTTTTAAGAACAAATAAATACAAATCAGTAAAACAAAACTGATTCATATAACACAATAAACACAATCTATATATATAAAAGAAAGTCGTGTTAGTTACTTCGCTTATAACTCAAGAACGGCTGAACCGATTTAGCTGAAAATTGGCAGGGAGGTAGTTTAGAGCCAGGAGAAGGACATAGGATACTTTTTATCCCGTTCGACCGCGTTCCAATTTTTATGATATTTTAATTTTTGGATTTCTCTTAGTCCGGAATAGGTAAGTATTAAAACATATAATTAAAATGTGAGAAAGAAAGATTTTTTCTTTTTATATCTATTTAAAACGTACCTAGCGACGAACCCGAGCGAAGCGAGGGTGAGCCGCTAGTACAATAATATAATAAACTTAAATTTATACAGGGACGGTAAAACATTTAAGGTAAATAACTTTTATATGAAAAGTAACATCGATTACCAACCCTTTAGCATTACTGGAGAATCCACAAAATACATTTGTATCTTAAAGTTCAAAGTCTCAGAATTCGTCCAGAGTATTTAATTTAAACTCAATTCCACTGAAAAGATTATACACCACGGGAAGGGATGATTGATTTAATTATTCTACTCCTTAGACGTGTCCTCTCTTATAATTACGCTTCATTACTTAAGCATCGCTTTATACCGGCTAATTACTTAATAGAAGTAACAAGTTATTTCCATCGCAAAGTTGAGACTTAAAAGTAATGTACATTAAATAGGATCGAAAGGAAGTACGAGTATGGATGGTAAAATAAATAATTTAATCTAAATTCCGGCATTCTTAACCCGATTTTCCATTTCTAAGAATCTTGCTCTTAGTTAAATTCTATGCTCTTAAAGCTATAATATTGCTGGAAATTATTAAAAAATATTTCTGTAAAACCTAATAATAATATAAATAAATTACAATACCTTTTTGCAAAGCTTATAAATATTGATACCTATATGTAATTAAAAACACTTGAGATCATTCATCATTATAATTAACACATCCAGGTAAATTTTTTAGAAATTAATTAAAATTCTAAGAAATCTATTGTTAACTGACACGCCGGCGTGTCCGCGGTCGTGGAGGGATTAAAAACATAAAATTGTACTTATTATAAGTACTAGCAAAATCTAGTATTTTAAAAATGTTTTAAGGGCCTTATTAAGTATAAAACATACATATATCTAGAAAGTTAACCACTTCAATTAAGTAAACATAAATATGGAGTTGTTTGATAAACATACTTTTCTATTTTGTTTTATTTGCCTATTTTTATTTGTAGAAGCATTTAAATTGATTACCATATATTCAATACAAAATCGAAATGATAAAGTCCAATATAAATCAAAATCTTTATTTTAACAAAAGAATGAACAGAAAAATTATTAAATTATCTGTCCTCAGCACCGTGGATCTTCTCAGTAAATAGGTCAAAAGACCCCACGCCTTGGGGGACGCCCTGATAAAACTGTTGAACAAAACTTTTGTTTTGAGCACCTTAGGAGCCGGAAGATAGTGTAACAATAAGCAGTATAATAATAAAAGGAAAATTTGTAGATTTTTTAAATGTTTTATTGTTCCAATACATCCCATATAGTGTATGATTTTTAAAGTTAATGCAAATTGACTCTATTAATGTGTTTTATGCTTAGAAATACATATCTGTAGCTTAAAAACTTACATAAGATTCTTTTTAGGTACTTACCTTATTTCATAGTACAATTGGTTTAATAAGTAAGCAACTACTCATTCGGTTGAAGTGAGGAATTTTACAACATAAATATTATTATTATTATCAATTTTATCAATTGATCTATGGAGTTGTTATGTCATTCATCAAAGTTTCCTATATTTCATAGTCATTTAAAAAAATCTAAATGCCAAGTCCATGTGAACCTGAAAAGCTAACAGGAAAACAAATAGAGCAGTTTGTTAAAGGCAATCAGTTACTTTGTGTCCGAGCCCAGTGGCCTGCAACCGCACAAATAGGGGCATAAATGTGAATGGATGTTAACGTGTTTTTTACGACGCCCGTCCGACGTATCGTTCTGTTTGCGTCCGATATCATTATTTCCGGCCCGCCCTATATAACTAGAATTAATTTTTGTTTTTCCTCTCCTTTTATCACTATTTCCTATCTTTATGCCTAGATAGAATATCAGAGAATTGTTTCCATAAAAAAATCTTTTGGAAAATATTTCAGGACTGTCGTTTTCTCAGAACATGTTTGTTATTGTCATATTCGTATAATACTATTTTTTGCTTCATCAAGATCGAAGATGTTTTAGCGACTTTAGTACAAAATTCTCATTTTCCTATAGATTTTTTCTTAGAAGTCATTACAAGAAACAAACAGGGTAATACTAGATTGACAAAGATAATTTATTTATACGATTTATTGGCGCTATACGAGGGGAGTCCAATGTCAACATTGACTCTATGTCGAGTTGTTTGCTCATCGGGACCATTGGCATGTTCTTTTTGTAATAGATTTTTCAACAATGTAATTGAATATTGAATGACACGTAATAAGTGTGCTAATATATATCTCACTGTACTAATTTAAAAAGCAAAATATAAGAAAACTAAAATCAATAAAATAATTATAGAATTTTTGTACTAGTAGATACAAATCGGCAAAATTTTAAGAGAAATCATAATCACAGCTTTAAAAATCCATAACAACTTATAATATATAAGATATCTAAAACTAAATATCAGAGAAAAGTCACTTATAACTTACATTGAAAACGATTCACAATAACTCACGTTTTGTGTCACATACTAATAATATATACATCAAAGGTATATTGTGAGTGATCAAAGTGTTCCAGGGAACAATTATTCGGTTTACTGATGATAAATCGACTCCATAACATGAACCAGAGCACTTTTTGTCTATACGCTGTGAGTGATGCGCCCTTCAGGCTAAACGGTATGTATGGAGAGAGCTATTATTTAGTACCTGTAAATAAAAAAATAAAAAAAGTATTACATATTTCAATTAATATTGAAGGTCCTTACTATACTATTTTTTGCTATTTACTATATCTCATGGCAATTTATTTTAGTACGTACCTACTGGAATGAAAAATGTTTATGACCCCATAAACTATGTGTAATGAAAAACGAACACGATCTAGTTCTATCAGCTATTTTAAAACGTGAGAAAATATTTTAACAAAAATTCAAAACGTCTTACTCCATATAACCGTACCAAGCGTTCGACAGGATCCCCGCCCGCGGCCTATTGTCGTGTCACATTAACGAAAATCGCATCATAACTCCCGATAATCTACGTTTATTAGCTCCATCCGTTGGTTTATAACTCTTCAAATACATTCCATAATATAGCTTGATATCCCCTGCATTTGAGAAACAAAACAATATATTTTGATGTTTCTACATATGTATGTAGGTACATATATTATGTTCTAACAGTATGTAGAAATTGATAAAGAAGATAAAATATTCTTACTTAGACAAGCTTCCTTAAGTTCTATTTATACTATCGTGAGCAAAAAGAAAGCTTATTCTATGCTCCATATATATTCACAGATTCATTAACTAATTCTTTTGTATGTTCTAAACTTTTACAATTTATAAAAATAACTGACCTTCATTGTGTTATTTTATTTGATTTCCGGTTGATCTTACGATTGTACGCTATACATATATAATTTATATTTCTTATTTAGGTGGACAATTTTTAATCCCTCCACGACCGCGAACACGCTAGCGTAACAGTTGACAATAGATTTCTTAGAAATTTAATTAATTTCTTAAAAATTTACCTGGAGGTTTTAACATTATATTATAAACGAAACAATACTTGAGCGTTTATTTCTTCATTTCTCATGTGTCATAAGTAGATCCTTTCTAAGTTCTCAGTTTCTAGTTTTTAGTAGCAGACTAAGTAAATTCTAAAAGAAAATATAAGCGGGAAAAACAAAGTTCGTAATCCTGAACATAATCATAATTGTTATGACTCAAGAATAAAGGCCAAAACCGTTGTACAATCACGATCAAGCATTACACTAAAGACAATTCATTATTAGAGAGCCGTTATGAAGGCTATAATCGGCAGTTATCGCCCTTTTATAGCGCATTTTACGATCCGAACTATTCTATCCAAGAATCTACTTGTTCTTAGGCTATTACAACCTTTGTTCGAGCTAATTAGAACGAAAACATTAGACATAAAAGCTCGCCAGGACATTCAAATAGAAATTTTTTAATATTTTTTGATAGTGTAATATTATTTTTATTATTTAATTTAAAATATATCAATCGATTCAGTATATTATTATATAAAACAAATATTACAAAACATCAGCACTATTATAAATGTGTAGAATAATTGGTACTCTTCCACGATAAAACGATTACACCTATTTGAATAAAATTAAGTACCTACACAGACAGACTAGAACCTGATGTAACACATCATCTACTGTTAGTCATCTAGGGAAACACTCTTCAAAATGAAAATAAATCGCTAATCTATACATATAATAAAATTGTAACTAAGCCGAATCTGTACATTAAATATTTTTTGGGAAATCTTATTGAAATAGACATTATTATCGATACAGAGGCCGAATCTATATAGTTTTGAGAATTTTTTTTTGTCTGTCTGTCTGTTTATCTGTCTGTCAGACTGTCTGTCTGTTATCACATCACGGAAAAACCACTAGAGGGATTTTGATGAAATTTGGTATGATGATAACTGGTTATCCGGGTACTTTTTACCGCGGGAAAATATCTCATTTGTGAGAAAAAATACGAAAACTGCATTGTAAGAGTATACTCATATGTAAAACCTAAGAATTTAGTTTTTGATCATCTGAACGCGGGCGGAGCCGCGGGCAATGCTAGTATATTATATTAAAAAAAATGGGCAAATGGAACGGATTGTAGTAAAACTTCTTTGGCAAATATTGCAATTAAATTAAATCAAATTAATAATTATATCTGGCATATTAGACATATTAGGTACAATCATATATTTATAGAATATAATTTAAGGAAAGAATATAATATTAGATATATATATATTTGTCAGACAATAACAACGGTTACCATGGCAACAATGTAATCATCATTTATAGTCATAATAGCTTTTATTTAATTTATGCACATTCATCCCACAGTAACAAATATTCATTTTTATTAGTAACTAGCAGAAACCGCGGCTTCGCTCGGGCTAAAACTATAAATAAATACTAAAATGGTAGGTTTCATACAAACTTTCATCCGCTATTTTACCCCCTTATGGGATGAATTTCGAAAAATGCTAAAAAACGTATTTAATTAATTGTATTCAAGAGCATTAAACCAAGTTTCAAGTAATTCTGATCATAAATATTTTTTTGGGTTGTATTATAACGTGTTTTCCCGTGGGAAACAGATAATTTCTCGCGGTAAAAAGTAGCTTATGTCACTCTCCAGTCCTCCAAATATCTCCACATAAAAAAAACACGTCAATCCGTCACTCCGTTTCGACAACAAACAACCAAAAAAACAAACAAACACACTTTCACATTTATAATATTAGTATGGACAGAAGTTTAGCTTTTTTTACCAAGTTTAAAAGTTATTTTCATTTTTTTTAACATATATTACAATATAACATATTATTCAGTATTATTTTTCACTTCCTGTGTAATGTGCTCTATCTCATTCTCTCGCCGGCTTAGTCCTATATATATAATATATATGTTTGACTCTTCCTCGTGTCGCATTTCCGTTTCATCGAGTTTCAAATCACAACGATTCTAAAAAAGTTTCACTTCAAAAAACTAAATTCATGTTTGAAGAGTAATTTTAAAAGGTAATATCATAATGAATATTGATTTATGTACTACCTATATCTTTATTTTCGAAGTTAAACCTATTACCTTGTAATAGTTGTTTACAGCCGGCACTCGCTGTGCGTTTACAATTTATTACGAGCTTGTCGGCAATAAAAAAGGGTAAGAAAAAATGAATAAAGCGGAAAACGTTAAAATAAAGGAGGCGAATATATACGACTTCCTCTAGGAAATAATAATGCTGTTTGCAATTCATTTGCCTACCTGGTTACCCTCAGTTATGGAAAACAACGCTCGGTATTTCTTACCCTTCTTACTTCAATTTTTCTTGAGGGTCGCGATTTTTAAACCCTTTGCTTTACAAAATCAAAGCTTAATGACGGTGACCTTTAAAAAGATTGTATCAGAAATTTTATTACGATTTCACAAGAAAATAATTTCTTCAAGATAAATAAAAAAAATCTAACCATAAATTACATAAGATGTTAAGATCAATAACATACTTGTACTGTATATATATATATATACTGTCAATTTATAAACTACTAGCAATTCACCCTCGCTCCGCTCGGGTTCGTCACTACTTACTATTTAACATTTAGTATGGAGATATTTTCCCGCAGTAAAAAATATACTATATATTGACCCGGATAACTAGCTATAATCGTACCAAATTTCATTAAAATCCCTCTAGTGGTTTTTCCGTGATGCGGCCACAGACAGACAGACAGACAGACAAAAATTCTAAAAACTATAGATTCGGCCTCTGTATCGATAATAATGTCTATTTCAATAAGATTTTCCAAAAAATATTTAATATACCAATTCGGCTTGGTTACAATTTTATTATATATAATCTATAGATAATGTTAACAACAATACCATAATTATTATAAGCAAAGATTAGATTCTATACCTATAGCACTTCTCGTGTTTTAAAAGCTGCGTACTTTCAATCATCTGCTACGAGTAAACCTGTCTTTCAAAATTTCACTTGCCCATTGCTTATTTTAAGGCCCAAGGCGGACAAATGGCGTGTCGCAAAAGAAAAATCAAACCGGAACAAGGAGCTGGCTTGCTTACATTTAAAAACGTAATTGTAACTAACCGGCCGGCCCCCTTATTAATTTACCTCATTCGTTCCTGTCACTCCCCCGACGAGACACGGTTAAGAAAGAAAAAAAGATTAAAAATATTCATGACATTGCCATTTTAAAAATTTGTTTATTACAAATGTGATTACCTACTGTCGTAAAAAAAATTGATTTAGAGATTATTTACTTTTTAAAATTATATAGCTAAATATCTAAATTATGTTATAAAGCCCGTTAGCTAAGTCTTTTAAGTTCAATTTTTTTTATATTTCTTAGATAAAAGCACTAAAATGTCACGAATATTTTATACAATAGATACATACTCGTATATGTACGAATATTAGATGCGAAGTGGACGAGTATATGATGGAAATATAACAAATAATCAATTTAATGTATTACCTACAAATATATACATTTTAGATTGTTTAATCACGGAAATCAAAGAGCAAAGGTCCAATTCAACTAATAACATTTGGTCTGCAAGTAACTGAAAGATGCGATCGGGAGTCACTCTGCGTGAATATTTAAGAAGTCGTCAGTCTCGAGGGCTTGGAGAGTCACTTAAAATGTTTGATGAGCAGTCGAGGTACTGGTGAGATATTTCTCCAATCAAATCGATCGTTATTCTAACGTTTATATCTGTTATTTAGTTCCACCACAGATAACATAATTATATAATAGTTCCACCCAAAAGTTCGTGTTTTGAATATAAAAAATCTAAAATAATGTCAATGTCTATACTTTTATATAACAGGTAGTTTCTAATTTACTATGACTATTTTAGAAGCGTATCACTTTTGATAGTGATGGAATATATTTTTTTTATATTTATTATTGTATTTAGGAGATGTATAATTATTGTAAAAAAAAAATGGAAAAATTAGTATGGCATTGTTATATTCCTTCTTTATTAGTTCAAATTCTTTATAAATGAACAGAAAAAAATTGTCTAATAATTATATTGAAACATACGATCCGAATAGCTTTTTTTAGTTTTTATAAAATAGTTTAAATATTGTACGGAGGCGGGCGTTGATATCTGCAACGCAGTTTATAATTTTGCAGTATCATCGTAGCCATTGTTGTTTACTGTATACTTATAAAAATTGATACTAAATAAATAAATTTCATTTCATTTCAATAATAGCGAAATGAAAACCATATAAAATTGCTCTTTTTCCAGCTTCAAACGCGCGAACATCAGAACCGGGGCCGGGACTCGGGGCGCATTCCAACATCCCGTCTACAACCGCTCCTTTTTTAAATCCCGGTAACAAGCCAATAAATCCCTGCGCATTTTTCTCTACTCCGGATCCATCGCCCTGAAAAAAGGCTTAGCGCGATTACACTCTAAATTTACTTAACACTTAACACATTAAGCACGTTAATAAAAATCTTTTATTTAATTTACTTATCTGACGCGTTACGGCATCCATTTTAATTTGAATATTGTTAGATTGGGTCTTGTGTAAATTTTATTATGTAAATTGAATCCCGAATATGATTAACTCTATGTTAGGACAAAGGATACAGTGGGAATGGGTTAATTACTAGATTGGGCTGATGTTGCCGACGTCGTTAGAGCCGATGAGTGTGGGACAAATTATATATAAATAATTAAGATTAATTTGTTCGTTAGTTGCACAAACATGGCTGCAGGCAAACATGAAGTAAATTGAAGCTCCAAAGCTACTCGAGGACTCTTTTAATTAATTAAGTACCTGTATGGAGAGAGTTGAGCAGTCGCGAACGTATATTTGTACGTGTTTGTTGATTACCATCTGACATTAAATATTATGATGGCGCGTTCCACCTATACATATAATAAAATTGTAACTACGCCGAATCTGTACATTAAATATTTTTTGAAAATTCTTATTGAAATAAACATTATTATCGATACAGAGGCCAAATCTATAGTTTTTAGAATTTTTGTCTGTCGGTCTGTCTGCTACCGCATCACAGAAAAACCACTAGAGGGGTTTTGATGAAATTTGGTATGGTAATAGCTGGTTATCCGGGTCAACATATAGGATACTTTTTACCGCGGGAAGATATCTCACTTCTGAGAAAAAATACAAAAATTGTAATGTAAGAGTATACTAATATGTAAAACTTAAGAATTTGGTTTATGGTAATCTGAACGCAGGCGAAGCCGCGGGCAATGCTAGTCAGTAATAAATATATTAATTATTTTTTATTTATAATAAACTTATACATGAATTGTGATTCCTAATAAGTATGTAAAAATAACTTCGGAACTTACCTACATATTTAAAAATGATAATATAATACTTGTAATTACATAACATATCAATAATCTATAAATATAAAGTGAATCCAGATTGATTAAACATCACATAGATAAAACTGTTGTGCCTTAAAATAATTTTGTTAATCAATCTTTAAAAACAGTGTAAAGACGTAGCAAAATTAATGATAAATAAATTATCGAACCCAAATATCGAATTACAAAAACATATGGCAAAAATAGCAAAAACATGTAGCAAAAATCTATGGCAGTTATGATATTTTTAATCTAGGTCTCAAAATATTTCATGGCCCTTCTAAACAATGTTTGCTATAAACCTTTTATTTTTTTCATTTGGAATTCTAGAGTTACCTAACTTATCTTTGAGTAGGTACTCAACCAATTTCAATGCTCATGCTGCTAGTGATGAAATAAAGAAAAAAATAAAATAATAATGCATTTAAACCTTTAAAAATTTGTGCATGCGTTGATATTTACTTCATTCATTGCCTATAAGTACTTATAGACGATAATTACCTTGTATTTTCTTGAAATATATTTAAATAAACCTAATTGAATTATCCTCCACCATAATAATAACAAACAAACGAATCCTTGTATTAAAAATTAATTTGTTTGAAAATCACGATCACTAGTAAATATCACTAATTTGTATGCAAATTCGAAATCTCTTAAAATGAAGTTCTTGGCTTTAAGCCATCTCATTAAATTATCTTCAGGAGGCGTCACTTAATTACATTTCAATAGTAAACACCTGACATCGACGTGGACCGGTCAAAATCAGTTAAGATGATTAGACGTTCTTGCAGTCCGTTAGACGGTCAATCGGCCAGACTATTAGGTTGATTAAACCTTTGAATTATGTAGTAAACGAATATCTGAAACAAATTTGAAATTTCTTAGACCGATAAAAAGTTTCTAAGGAGCGAAAACATATTCTAAAAGAAAGCAAAACTTTTCATTATAGTATTCTGTATTTATTCCTTAATAACGATACTGATTTTAATGACATACGAAAAAATAAATAAAATACACTATATTGCACATACGAAAACAAGAATAATCTACTACTGATATAATAATATAAAATACATTTTTCTTACTTAGAATTATTATAAAATTCTACAAATAAACCTACAAAGTTCCCTGTTCAATATGTTTAAAAGGAGCCACATGTGCTTTCTCTTCAGCAAGTTGACCCAAAACCTTGAAGCAATAAATCCTCAGTATAAATTATATAAATTCGTCATTGGACTGGATTAATAATTACTATTCACGACACAACTGGCGCAAGGCAGTATGATTAGCGTAGATACGTCACCGGTAAATATGGCAACACTTATTCCACGATTTATATGGTAGGAGAGTGGGGGAATGGGGACACTTGGCAATAAATCTAAGCGAAGTGATTTGGTACAAAGTACTGGGCCCACAGTGTAAGCTCCGGTCGGTCAGGAACATCCATTGTGAGCCGAACACCCACGGAATCCGATAATGCCTTGAGATTGTCCCGTCTTTCCTTTAACACCTCCCGATACCGTCCCATATAAACATAAATATCTCTAGTGCATTGATAATTTAGCGCTTAATCTACCTTAATTTATTTACTGTATTATGTTTTAGGTAAATTGAATTATTTAGTTCAATAAGCTTTAATATTATAACTTGTAAATTGATAAATGTGTAATTGTATACTACATTTCTCTTAATGGTTTTTGCAATAATTACATAATATGTGAAAGATTAAAAAATAGTTTCTTTTACAATCTATCATAATATTTCCTTAACTTAAATTTTCTATTATTTTCACTTTAGGACTGAAGAAAGCAGATATAAATCACAGTACATTGTAATTATAAGACAGTTGTATTTACAAATAGATTAACAAATGTAACTCGTATCGATAGAGGATATCCGAGAAAGGATTTTAATATGTCAGCGGTGTACCAACGTGCCGCGTGTGCGACCGGGGCTGGGCTAAACTTAATCTATAAATCAAGAACTGAAACTATTTCGTAATTAGATCGTATTTAGGATGGGGTACAACACCTTCGGCTCCTTGAGGAAGCGCCTCCCAAAGGGTCATAAGGTAAAGGCTCCATTGCCTTTCAAGTACCTCTTTAACGGCTAATATCCTTGGTAAATGGATCTCAAATATTTTGCTCTATAACCATTACAGCTAAGCGATGTTGTCATGTTTATTGCTTTTCGGTACACTATCGAGGGTCTCTTATATTTATTTTACCAAATAATCGAAATATGTTATTATATCTCAAGCGTACTTACTTAGGAAATCAATAAACTATAGTTGAAATCCTAAAATGTATCTCTGGGTGTATAATTTTGTTTTCATATTGGCAGACAACGAAAATTAAAAATATAATTGAAATGTGTACAAAAAAAATAAAAATCAAAACAATTGCTATGAAAAGCCTCTTAGCGCCAATCTTTTATACTGTAAAAAGCTTTTGATGTTTGTGTACTTAGTGTTTCGTAAGTTGATCCTATTACAATGTCCAGGTAACGTCGCGTCACAATGGAGTCGGCGGGACGCTAACAAGATTATAACTTTATTTTGTAAATTAATAAAAAAGTAGCGAGCCGTGTGTTCCTTTTCACCCCACCTCACCTATTATACTCAACTAATGATTAGGTTCATAGACAGCTTATGCGATTTCTTTGTTTCAAATACTACCTAAGCTTCTCTTTTTATATTGAATGTTTTGTAACGCAAAGATTCAAACATTAATTGGCGTTCACAAAATATATACAAGATTTTTTATGACATAGTAAAAATAGATGTCTATGTATAATGTTAGACTTAACGCTAACTTGTTGAAATAGAACGGACACCACGCGTTCTCGTCTCGAAAAATATAAAAAATTTTTTTTCGTATTCAGCGATTTTTAAAACATTTATATATAAAAATTCATTTCGTATGTGTGTGTTGCTGTTGTTGTCATAACGTGTATATACTATTAGATGGGTAACTAAAGAACTCTATTACTATAATGTATATGTATGTAGGTACTTCCTTGCTGCAAGTTAGTGTATGTGCATTTTCATAATAAGCAGACAAAACTGATTCATGTCCCACATGTCATATAATCCCGTGTTAATGAAACAATAAATTTGTATTCCTATGAACACTCGGCCAATATCCCCTCCAGAGGAGACGCGCGTTGTCTCTCATTAACTTAATACGTTATGGTTTGTACTTTAGTTGGTAATATGTGCGATATGAAATACGATATACAGGCGGTTGCACAATAATGAAGCAGGTTATTTAAAAAATATACGTTATATATAATTTATTTGTAAATTTTACCATTATGTTTTTACTAGACTAAAGTTATATAATAAATACTATATAGTTAAAATTATAATTATTTCCTTTTTAGTTTAATTACTAAAATAATACTTTTATTACCATAATATACATACATTAGCTGACTTTTTTAAATGGGTAAAAAATGATAAATCACTGATATTCTCTGATCGAAGACTTACATTTCTGTAAGAACACCCTGTATCGTGTCTTATTATCTAAATCTCCCCTGTACAAACGAGTTGTCACAAGTTCGTCTCATATTCGGACACTTGGCGTAATTTTATGTTCGTCTCTGTAAGCCGACTGAGCGAGGCTCCAAACGACACCCATGTATGAGTAGCGCAAATATATCATTAGATCCCATACTTTATCTTGAGAGTAATCGTATTTATTTGTGGAATTTATTACATTGGCTTTATTATATAAATTGCAATAAAATATTTCAGTAATAGGTTTTATTTTTATTACGTATGAAAATTGATTGAAGATCGTGATGTTATACCTTTTAAAAATATAACACATAGATGAAATGAAAAGTGTTTCATTTGATAAGGAAATTTTCTCGCAAATTTCCTGGTTTTTTATTTATTTATTACGTTTATTTACAATCACTTACAATAATACACACAATATAAAAAAATAGAACTAAAAATTAGGAACTAAATGTAGTGATTACTTACAAATAAACACAGCATGCACAGAAATAAAGTTTCTTAAAATATTATACAAAATAGATATATTTTAGAAGTAAATAGTTTTTTTTTAAATTAATCAATGAGCAGATACACAGTTACATTAATTTAGCAATTATAACATTATTTAAGACTAGCATTGCCCGCGGCTCCGCCCGCGTTCAGATGACCAAAATACAAATTCTTAGGTTTTACATATTAGTACCTATATTCTTACAATGCAGTTTTTGTATTTTTTCTCAGATATGAGATATTTTCCCGCGGTAAAAAGTATCCTATATGTTGACCCGGATAACCAGCTATCATCATGCTAAATTTCATCAAAATCTGTCCAGTGGTTTTCTCGTGATGCGGTAACAGATAGACAGACAGACAGACAGAAAGAAAAATTTCTAAAAACTATAGATTCGGCCTCTGTATCGATAATAATGTCTATTTCAATAAGATTTTCCAAAAAATATTTAATGTACAAATTCGACTTAGTTACAATTTTATTATATGTATAGACTATCAATGCATTTATTTAGCAATTTGGTGCAAATGGTTTTGCGGAAAATGGCTAAAGAATCAGCAAATATGTCGACTTCTATGCTATAAGAATTTAGAGTCTTACATAACCGTTTTATTACGAAAATGTATGTAAGTAACAGAAAACAAGTAAACACTCTGTGCACATTTTCTTGAGTAAGATCAATAAAGTAAGATCATAATATCATTTATATAATCAATAGGTATAAGGTAAAATAAAGTTTCCTGACAGTTAATTCTCTTAGGCATTATATTTAGAAAACTGTCTTAATCTAAATATTATATTGTTAACATTAATATTATAATTAAAATGAAAAGAAAATTTAGTGTAAAGCGCTGAAATTCTCTTCCACTATAATTTACTACACATATATAGGTTTATGTAATATGTTTTAGATACGTATACATACCTATATAACTATATGCTAAGTACATTAATAAATTTATTGATTAAGCTGTTTTCTTCATGGCCTAAATTAAATAAGGAGTAGAATATATAACCATAACAATTATACGACTTCTGGTTTAGTAACAATGACTTACAGACTGACATACAGACTTAACTTATGTTGTATACAGCCCTTTTTAACGTCCCACTGCTGGGCACGGGCCTCTCTTCAGTACGAGGGGGATCAGGCCGTAGTCCACCACGCTGGCCAAGCGCGGGTTGGCGGACTTCACATGTCTTTTGAAAACTTGCTAGGTTCTCTCAGTACATGCAGGTTTCCTCACGATGTTTTCCTTCACCGTTAAGACGAGTGGTAATCATCTTGAAAATGATTCGCACAAGTAAATATCAGAGGTGCAAGACCCGGGATTTGAACTTGCTTCACTCGGTTTCCCAGCGAGCGCGTTACCACTGGGCTACCACTGCCTCTACTTAAATTATAATGTACAACAACTACAGCTATATATATATAATTTGCCTCATTATATTTATTTGAACTTTAACCAACCGCATTGCATTAGACTCTGGAAGTTTCTAAGCCATAAATGGACCTTAATGACCCGAGCCGGACACTAACGTACGAGCGCCCCGAGACTGCTACGAATGCGCGACTGATTTCCACCGCCCTTGGGAACGGGAGAGAAAACATCATAAGAAGTTATGATGAGTTTACACACTCCAAATTGGTTTAGGTTCTTTGTGTTGGTCATACGAGTATTTATTCTGGTAACACTATGTAGTGTCTACGGAGTCTAGATGCTCATTTGTAAATTTCGAAATATAAATATGTATTTTATTATTTATTTACTTTATTTATATGTCAAAATATAATCACTTATTATTACTAATAACTAGTTATTAGTTTTTTGTTTCAGTGTAAAAGTAGTAGACTGGGAACGGGCCGTACCGTTTCTATGCTGAATCAAAGCTATACTTGTTGTGAAGTTTATAATGTAGTGAACATTTCTAGATTTGAACTATAACGAAACTACAAGATATCACAAAATTATTTATACCAAGGAAAGGTATAGGTATTAATATTAATATTGATTATTTGTTTTAATTAACCAAAAATACAACACATTACATAATACATATAGGTACCTATACATCCTTGTATGCAATGATATAACTTTTTAAATAATATTATATACTAGCATTGCCCGCGGCTCCGCCCGCGTTCAGATGACCAAAAACCAAAAACCAAATTCTTAGGTTTTACATATTAGTATACTCTTACATTGCAGTTTTTGTATTGTTTCTCAGATATGAGAAATTTTCCTGCGGTAAAAAGTATCCTATATGTTGGCCCGGATGACCAGCTATCACCATACCTAATCAAAATCCCTCCAGTGGTTTTTTTGTGATGCGGTAACAGACAAACAGAAAAAAATTCTAAAAACTATAGATTCGGCCTCTGTATCGATAATAATGTTTAATTCAATAAGATTTTCCGAAAAATATTTAATGTACAGATTCGGCTTAGTTACAATTTTATTATATGTATAGATTATTTGTCTACATCTCACATTAGATCAAATATTCTAGTAGGTACGTACATTGGTTAAGCAAGAAGCTAAAATTGAATTTAAATCGATTGAAATTTTCGCAATGACCCTTTTGTATCCAAGAAATTAATCCATGACTCGCCACTGGTCACTTAGTAACACGTGCCTGTTTGCATTAATCAGCCCACCTGCTGAACTAGCTTACGTCCTATTAGCGTTTAACCCTTGCCTACCTTAGATTGTATGATTGTGCCAAATCGGCAAGATAATGCTGCGTATTTACTTTGATTCTCGTCGTTAAAAGTTTGGGGGGCTGACGGGGGCCGTCGTTAGGCCCCTAATGGCCGCCATTTGTCTTGTCCGGCCTCTAGTTGTGCCTCGCTAATGAAATTATTGCCGCAACTATACTAAAGGTTATAAATACCCCTGAAAGGCCCAAGCGGACGCCACCTTGTTTAGCACTAATGGACCGGTCAACTGTAAACTGTGTTATCAATGAAATTACAATTAGTAAAGGGGATAAAAATGGCGGAGGGTCGGAAGTTGCATTTGCTCATGTTTATTGTTGAGGATACGAAAGTTATTCGCGTTTCCTGTTTAATACTAAATTGTAATTATATTATTTTCGGAAATTAATATAAAATAATAGTTTGGGAGAAACGTAAATGATGTTAGCCATCAAAACATTACCGTATACAATAAATAATAGATGATATAGTGAATGTTTGTCAGTCACGTTGCACGCCCTTATGACACTTGCGGATGAGTTTCTGAGTATAAACTTGGGCGATATGAACACAATAAAATGCGACATCCTGAGTATTTCGGCGAATGTGTCGACAAGAATGCCATCTGCCTTGGACAATCAAAACTTTGGGAATGGAATTTTCTGCTTAGTGTCCGGCGTATTGCTTCGGACAGCCCACTCGGTGACCCTTGTGGTGTCTTGGACATTTACTTTACTATTAATATTATTTGCAACGATGAAAAAACTTTATCAAATAACAAAAATCTCAATTCGTCGTTTGAGCCATCTTAATTCATTTTATTTACCACTTTGGGTATCATCGTATATTACCTATTACCTATTTTCAATTTATAATTCATGACAAAAAAAAATTAAATCGACAAAACGTTAAAAAATAGTGACTTTTATATCGTTCTACTTAAGTCTTCACAGAAAGAAAAATATTGTTTTGTATTTACGCTAGAAGTAGTACCTAATCTGAAACAACGACTAAGAGTCAGACTAATATTTTTTTTAAAAGAATTCTGCTTAGAATTTTATTGATTCTGCGTAAATATTTTTCACAATGAAACCAAGAAACCGACAGTTTACAATACATCAAAGTAGAAGCGATACAAATGTCTGAAAAGTTTCATCCTATTATTTGCCCATTAAGATAAAAGGTGAACTAAATAAATAAGCAAAGTTTTAGTACCTTGTACATTAGGTTCTTCCCTGTTTACAGACGGCCACTGCAAAGTGAGACCACATCTAAACGAACCATTCGGTGCACCACAAAAGGGATCAGAGCGGGAAATCGACGCTTTTATTGTTCCCTTTATAGTGAAAAATAAAAACTCTCATCTCCAAATACCCTAATCTTTCTACATCAAACGACGGCAAAGCTTGATATTACACGCGTCATTTGAACACTCAAAGACATTCCTCGCAAGGAAAAAATTAAAATAACAAAGCAACAATGGGACCGATGTGGAGGTTGATTTGCTGTAAAACTGCGCACACATCGCTATCAAGAAGATCATGGTATTAAAAATTCTTCATCAAATATTAAATTTGAAGATACATTATACGTATGTTTTATTGTTTTTTACTATAATTTATACATCAGTAATAATAAGAAGTACTTAGTATATCTAAAACTATAAATAGAATGCTTTAAAATTGCATAAAATACTTGTTTTTTTTTTCATTTTATAATACAAATCCTATTTTGGACTTCTTAGAAGGCACAAAGTTGCTAGAACATTTAAATGAAAGTAATGTGGAAAAATCACTTTGAATGTGGATATTTGGCTGCGGCCGCAACACATGATGGATCAGCGGTGCGCTTTGTGCTCCATTTCCGAACGGTTACCTCTCAATACCGGTCCAACACTCGCAGATTTTAAACGTATTCCTCCATTTTGTGGTCCATTAGTCGAGGTGAAAGAGACTCTGATTATGATTGATCGTGCCATACAATACGAACTTGACTTGTTGAATGGACCCCTTACATGTGCACTCGCTTTATTTGTTGCAAACTTTGTAGCTTCTATTTCGACACTTTCTTGATTACAAAGTCGTTTAACGTGAAGCATTCTATAATTACCTAAGTGCGTCACAAGCATTACGAAATTGAAAGTATAAATAGTATCGTTTTTGAAATGTTCTTATAAATGCTTTGCAATAATTATTGTGATTTTTTTTGTGATCGAACTCAGAAAGTCCAGGCTATTTCTAAATTCATATTGATCTTAAATAAATCAGTAATTATTCTATATTTTATGATTAATATTTAATAGTAAAATCACAAAGCAATTCAGACGAACTATAATAAAATATGGAGACTCTATTGAGTCGATCCAATGCACCCATTGTTCTGATAGCCGCTGCATTCGTAGCCAATGGCGAATGAATATAGATTAACAATTCGAAACTTGGCTTTAAGATGTTAATTTCAAAATGCCAGCCGATACCCGTATTCACTTATTGAAGTTAAATGTAAGAATCGTTGCCTTGCGCGCTATTGTTTTAGAAGCAACCTTAGTGATATTCAGTTTTGTTATTGGCAGTAAGTTGACTTATCTTTCAGACTAACTAACTAGCATCTTCGCAAAATAGTATTATTAATTTATTAAACTTTATAAAATTTCTTTTGACATATTACTGGCTAGATATAAAGGCGTTTAATATTGTTCCTAATGAAATAATATCAACAATAAATAGTCTTACCTTATTTATTTATATTATTTAGATATTAAGCCGAGAGGCATAGCAATTTGCCTTTTAGTAGTAGGTACTTTTCTTTTTCTGTACGAGTTCGTAGATATTGATGGTAACGAGCGCTGTTCGCAATTTACTACGCTAACTGTGGACCTATAATTATTACATTACTTTTATGTTATTTTCCTAAACAAATAAATTATATAAATTTTTAACATTTGTCCAGACTTTAATATTAATATATTTTTAATGTCAAATTGTTAATGCAAAATTTACTTTATATTTTAGAGCGGATATATAATTATAATCTATAATTCAAAGAGAGAAGGAAGCAATTATTTTTTATCTGCACGCACGAGCGCGGCAGGGGCTGCGACACGGGACGGTACGACGCGGCGACGCATTGCACCCGTGGGACGGTGCAGTTAGTCCACAAAAACTAAGATTCCGAGGGGAAATCTGTATATTCTTGTACAGTTATAGATTGTAATTTCCCTCTTACTATTTTTATAGCAAACGTAGTATGACATAGATCTAAAATACTTTAAAATTACTTATTTATAAATGTTAAACATTGTTTATAAATTTTTAGTATTTTCATGTGATGATCGATGAGCTGATCGATGTGCAGTGTGATTTAAGGAGTATACATAATATTATGTATGTGGGTACATACTATTTTTTATTCCAGTACATCCTGTCCAACCTGGGTCTCGAGGAGATATTAATATATTACAAAACCCTAATGAAAAATGAAAAATGGACTGGGCGTAATTTGATAAAAACACGCTAAGCAATTTCAACAGACTGAAAAATCTCATTTATTGTTTAATAATGCACAGACAAAAAATCATAGACAACATATAAAATTTAACATTGTTACAATACATTAATATAGTTAGGGTTTCATCCATGAAGCGAGTTATAATTTATTTTTAATTTCACATTGCGTCCATTTAAAAAAAAATAAAAACCGACTTCAAACAAAAGCACTAAAAAGTAAAAAATAACTGATTGGTAGTTTTCATTTACTTTACATACCTAATCAAATATTTTCGAAGTCGGTGTGCTTTGCTTTGTATGGGCTGGCACCGATTTCGAAAATATTTGATTAGGTATGTATTTAATAGGTAGGCTTTAATTACTTAGCCAAAGCACACCGACTTCGAAAATATTTGATTAGGTATGTATAGTAAATGAAAACTACCAATCAGTTATTTTTTACTTTTTAGTGCTTTTGTTTGAAGTCGGTTTTTATTTTTTTGTTAAAAAGTTTTTATTTTTCCCTTTTTAGTGTAGACAGTAGTAGCAAAGTAAGGATTCTAACGTGTTAGGCTTGTCAAATCAAACAAAATAAGCCCAAACTCAAAGTATCTACTATTAGCCGTTGAAGAGTTCCACCTAACCACCTTCTGGCCTTGCCATCAGATCAGGTTAACAACACTGAACCACTGTACTATCAACGGAAATAGAAATACTTGCAAAGTTTCAAGTCAATATGACAATTAGAAGTAGGTTAAATTCATCATTCGTTGTTTTTCCACCCTTAGGGGTGGTATTTTTTTTGAAATTTAAATGGGACCAATCTGGAAGTATACCCTTTCAAACAAAACAAAAATTGTCCAAATCGGTTAATAAATGACGGAGTTCTGAGGTAACAAACATAAAAAAAAAAAAAAAAAAAAAACATACAGTCGAATTGAGAACCTCCTCCTTTTTGAAGTCGGTTGAAAAATTGTAGCTACTTGTTGTAAATCAGTTTTAAGCACAAATTCTGTATTTTCATCAAAATATTTAAATTATTTATAATATAATTTCTCACAAAGATGATAATAATAATAACTGAAGTGACTATGTAAACCAAAACGTAGTATCGGGCAAGCAGAAAAAGCTGCTACGTTCCAGATGTCTTTTTTATAATCTGTTTACTTGCTCCCGCTCTTACGGGATAATCCCTTTACTCTGTACGTTGCTGATGTGTTTGCAGATGTTATTATGGACTCGTTTGCATTTGAAATTATGTAGGAACTCACAAATGCCAAAGGAGAATAATATATAGAAATAAGTTAACTTTAGTAATATGTATTTATTAAATGAAGCTATAATTTTCACGTCATTTGCTCATAATCTTAGAACATATAAGTAAAACTATAACTAGAAGAGTGATCAAATTGTACAATATATGTATAGTAATAAAAGTATTCCGAGAATATAAAGGTAGAAAAACAAATGCATTAAAGCCTAATTCCTTATAAGATAGAGCGTTTAACTAAGTTTAACTGTACATAAAATTTTATTAACCCATATATGAAATAGTGAGACAATCCCGTCGGAATCCGCGAATCTTTTCGAGTCATTAGACGCTTTTTTATTACTCAATGACAATAAACATGTCGTAAGCTATCGACTGAAAACATTCGTAGATTAGTTCCCCTGCCGCTGTGGCACTGTGCCTGCCGTGCGGGACGTCTCTATTATTACGATTATTGTATTGGATATATAATCGATGAGAGTCGTTGAAATATTATATTTATGTACATATATCTTTTATGAATAGATTGATGGGACCTCTTTGTTTGATCCAATTTGAAACATAGCTAAGTTTTTTTTTTCAAAATTTTTTTCGAATGGAGTACAATGCCTTTAGCTTGAGTTTTCAACTTTATGAGTAAAGTACAAGCTAAATCTGGTGCAGTGGATGATGCAGTAATTCATATTCTCGTCTTAGAGTCACAGTATATTTTCTCGTAAAATGTCCAAAATTACAAATTCTCCAATATCAATAAAATCAATAAAAAATGCATTTACGCAACGGATTGAAATGGAAAATATTAATTATATCTTGAATACACCTAATAAAATAAATAAACCGGGTACATTTTATAAAAAATGAAAACAAAAGCGCAACATTTACCGGCACAAAGACGCGGGGACTAATATTATTTATTGCTTACAATTTTGCTTACAGCGGAAAATATTGCGGTACATTTTTCCGTGGAGCGTCTCGAACTCCTAATTTCTAATGGGCCATTTGCCACTTTGTCAATTGCACCAATAAATCTGAACTGTGAGCTGAGTAACGGCTCCGTCTCTGGTTAAATATCGCGTCATTCGTTTGTTTATTTGCAGGACAGTTGAAGATAAGTTATTGTGCTCCCTTATTTGTCTTTAAGGAACCTCAAAGTAAGGCTTTTATTTTAGTACTAGCATTGCTCGCGTCTCCGCCCGCGTTCAAATGACCAAAAACCAAATTCTTAGGTTTTACATATTTGTATACTCTTACATTGCAGTTTTTGTATTTTTTCAGAAATGAGATATTTTCCCGAGGTAAAAAGTACCCCATATGTTGACCCGGATAACCAGCTACCATCATACCAAATTTCATCAAAACCTGTCCAGTGGTTTTCTCGTGATGCGGTAACAGACAGACAGACAGATAGACAGACAAAAATTCTAAAAACTATAGATTCGAACTCTGTATCGATAATAATGTCTATTTCAATAATATTTTCCAAAAAATATTTAATGTACAGATTCGACTTAGTTACAATTTTATTATATTTATAGATTTTGGGCATTTTAGTTTATGAATTAATAAATAACGTTATGAATGTCATCCGGTGCATATGCATTATAATAATTAGAGGAATATGCAGAGCCGACACATGATCCCACTTTTTACATTATTAAATATTTTTTTTAATTGTAAAAAAGTTAGTATATGCCACTATTTTCGTCGACTAATGTATTCAATGATAATTTTAGTTGCTATATCAAATCCAGCGGTAGTTTGAGTGGTGAATAAATGAGCACGTTCAGAGAAGTTCCGCCCTCGCTCGCCTCTAGCTAAATTATAGTCCACACGTCCGATCTATTAATAACTCCAATGCGATAGATTGTTTATCGAATATTTACAATTAACAACACATATCTATTTATTCTAAAAAAAATAGTTTATAGGCTCTATGTATGCTATGTACTACTCTGTATGAACAGGTTTGTTAAATGATTCATCATTTTAAATACAGGTAAAATTAAAAGTTAAAAGTAACGTGTTTTATTTTTTTTAAAGTCCATTAAGGCTAACGTGTTTTTTTTTAAAGTCAACTAAAGCTAATATAACCAAGGTGGATTATAGCGAAAAGGGTAACAGATATCAGATTTAAATAATTATGGAACCAATGTGGACTTTTAGAAATATCATATATGTACAACGAATATTTATATCATTGTCACATTACTACGACGAGTAAGTAATAAATTTTTGAATTTGAAGAAATTTAATTATTACAAATTGAATCGGAAACATCGATTGCAATAATTTTACTGCAATGTTCCATTTCAATTCTATCTAACAAATGCCTGCGACTGGAACTGGCTGAAAGCAAAGTTTGAATATCGTATTCTATTTTTGAATCGATTGTAGTATCTAACTTTTTAAGCGATGTTCATGTGAGACCAGCGACAAATAGCATTTTTGTTAAATTTATCTACACCGAACTTTATACAATTTTATTATATTATTTTTATTTCGTTATTTTTTTATGAAAATTTATTATCTGTACCTTTTAAAGTAATATGATTAAAATATGAGTAAAGATGACTTTGCCTTTTTTATTTTGTCAGTAATTGCTAAATGAAGTAGTAGTATTCAGAATGAATATTATAGTTATACTATAATATTCATTCTGAACACGTGACTTTGGTAATATACTTTGCGCCTGTCAGCACAATTCCAAGCTAACATCGGAAAATAAAATACAAGATATGGACCGAATATTCATAGGAGGATTTTTGAATATAATTCAAAATATCAACGAATTTCGCTAATATAAATCAGAATAAAAGTTCTCTTAAACCTTTGACGTTATTCGTGTATGTTGATTCAAACACCAAAAAGCTTCATGGCTGGTTGAAAATCGATAGAGAACTATAAGTGACTATGGGCCAGTAGGCAATACGTTTTAGTGATTTTGGTAAATGGTCTATTGATCGTTAAATCTACAGCGCTCAAAGAAATTCGGAAAAAAGAAAAAAAAATAATTCAATATTCAGGCTTTATTTCATATAGTGGTTTTTTTTTTAAATTTGATGCACATTTTTATGTAATACTAGCATTGCCCGCGGCTCTGCCCGCGTTCAGATGACCAAAAATCAAATTCTTAGGTTTTACATATTAGTATACTCTTACATTACAGTTTTTGTATTTTTCTCAGAAATTATACATTTTCCCGCCGTAAAAAGTATCTTATATGTTGACCCAGATAACCAGCTATCATCATACCAAATTTCATCAAAATCTATCCAGTGGTTTTCTCGTGATGCGGTAACAGACAGACAGACAAAAATTCTAAAAACTATAGATTCGGCCTCTGTATCGATAATAATATTTATTTTAATAAGATTTTCCAAAAGATATTTAATGTACAGATTTGGCTTAGTTACAATTTTTTATATATATATCCCAGTGTATACCAATCTTGATTGTATCTTCTCTATAATATACATAATTTCAAGAAAAAAGCTCCTATGGCATATTTTTAAGCAAGTGTTAGTAATTACCTTTAGTAGTAATTACTCGTACTTATACATATATAATATTTAACGTAGGTATTGTAATTGTACATCTATTTACCGCGTTCCAATATTTTCCATTCTTTTTTATATAGGTAGGTATATAAAACAAAGTCGGGTTTGTTACAACACTTATAACTCGAGAACTGCTGGACCGATTTTTATGATCTTTGATTTGTTGGATTTTTCTTTATCCCGAATAGTAGTAGCATAGCTACTAAAACATCGGAAATATTCACGAAAAAAATTTGCAAAAAAAATCTATTCCATATTAAGCGTCAAAACGTACTTAGGAACGAACCTAAACGAAGCAAGGGTGAGTCGCTAGTAATTAATAGATAAGCCTTAAAAAATCATAACAAGTCTATCATAATAAAATCAATCCATTTTCATGTTTCGTAATCCAAACTTCTTCATCTACACGTAACAGACGCTGACTACAATTGTCCGACACATTGATTTCTGCTGGTCCGTATTCCTTGAATTTTGGATGCCGACCGTCAGAGTTAGGCGGCTTTAAGTTGCCCTTACTACGCAACTGCATTAGCGTTGTTGAATTTAGACGCGATCGTTTAGCTGTCGTCTAACAACTTGACTGATGGACGCTGCCGTAACTAGTTGTTTCGTTTAAACTATAAAGCGGTACAAAACCCTGTCCTATGCTAATAAATTATAAATAGATATATTTATTTAAGGTCGATATCCAGTACTTCATAAAATTTAATTAAGGGAAGTCATCAGTCACTGAGCGGACTAAGGTCATGTCACTGCGCCAAAGAGATAACATGGGGTCAGGAGCTGCACTAACTACCCGCACCGTGATGAATGTACCCTTAACAGACCTCAAACATGCGACCGCTGTCGACAAACAAACTATCTGAATAATGTATATTATTAAGTATTTTAAAACCCATAGGTAATACAAAATAGACCGATATTTTTAAGGAAATCAATTTATCCTCAACTCTGGCATATTATTCATAAGTTTGTTAGCCCCCCAACGGACGGTCCAAATGCAAACAAGCCGCGATTCGTGTTATTAATCATTCAGTACACTTCCTTGTTATCGAATAGCTACGGCGTGATGAAGTAGCGGTTCACCTAATTGTGATTATCTCAAACTAGGTGTTGCCTGCCTTGTGGCTGCCGGACCGACATCTATAATGCAGGTGGATGGGCAGTCTCGAAATAATATAATCGACGGCCATTTAGCGGTTAACACTATTCTGCTTAATAAATCATTACTACTAAAGTACCTTCTAAGTACAGATGTTTATTTTAGACAAAATTAATAATATCAGTTACAATATTTTATTTGCGCTTTAAATTTTGTTACGTATATTGAAATATAATTCTGCAATGTACAAAGCATGCAGCTCGTTACACGACACAGTATTCACCTTACATTCACTCCTCATTAAAATTTGTACGACAGCTTCTAAATTCTACTCTTTTCTCCGCACCTCCATTTCAATATACAGGAAAAAGTGGAAGAGCGCTGTGTACTGAGTACCGAGCCAGGCTGGCAAAACTTTTGCCTTCCCATCCCACGGAGGGGGGTAAAAAGTGTTGCCGACGGGTGAGCGCTTGTATTTATACCTATGTCAGGGAAAAGTTTTCCGTGTTACGGGTTGGGGTTTGAGGGGGCAGGGTGGACGCATGCGCCCCGCTCCCACTGCATAGCTGACGTGACAGTCCTGCTCGGGACTTTGTATACAACGCGAGACTGTATCACTTCAACATTCTAAATCTACGCATTTTACGTAACTCTTTACATGTTTGGGAATGAAAATAAATGATGATTTTAATTTTAACTATCACTCTTTTATGACTTCATACTCTCATGTTAACATATATTAAAATGTATTAACTCGAATATATTATTAAAACCTTGACAAAATTTAAAAAAAATTATTATTAAAGGCAACATTTGCTTGATAACAAGTAGAAAAAGTATTATTTGAATCAGTCTTACTTTTGATAACATTAAGATTTCTATTAATTAAAATCTAAATTTATTTATTCAATAACCTTACTAAACTTTTTTATAAATTGCCTCATTTTCGTATAATATGGATTTACATTAAAATGCGTACCTACTACATTATATAAAATTTATTTATTACTTTTGTAAAATATTTTTTTCTCGTTTTTAAATTTTGAATGCCTTTTCCTGTAACACGTCACAACACCACACAAGATGTCAAATCGAGCTCACACGGTAACGTCCGTTGAACTTGAAAACGACTCTCGCGCCACTTTCCAACGGATTTGTTGCGACTTGTTGTTACTCCGTTTGTTACCAAACTAAATTTGAGTTGCTAAACTAAAGTTGTGGATATTTAAAGAGAACTTTTTCTCGGAGTCAATGGCCGGTTAGACCGTCACCCAGTTTCAGAGAACCTACGGAGTTATGGCAGTTGTTCGCAAACTACTTGGACCAGGCAGAGGGCTGCAGTTGGAAGGTCATGGCGCTAATTCGACCTTGCCCTCAACTTCAGTACGGTTGTTCAACTAGTTAGACGTTCATATCTAATTATATGGTACTGTTTCTCATATGAATATACGATGACGTGAAAATGACTTTAAACTAAGCTGGCTGTTTTGGGGAAAAAGAGTTTTTAACTTATTATTTTCTATATTAACCATACTTTAGTGAGGACAACTTTTCTTAAAAGAAATAAAAAAGTATTATTAAATAAAATTCGTTTTATTAATACAAAATAAATTTAATAAAGAAAAATAGCTTATTATTTGACTGTGAACGGTTAATTATTGTGCAAGTGGTTGGTATTGATGTACCTGTCTACCTATCTACAAAATACATAAATAACAAGCCTGTATACACCTTAAATTTGGTGCTTATCTCTAAACAATGGTATTAAAATTAAATAAGATTGAATATTTTCAATAACCCCGTTGCTGGATCAAGGCCACTTAATTAGCCGAATCTCCATCTAGTCGTCAAAGGCTTCAAACAAATTGGCCACGACAAAATAATGCGAGAGATCATAGCCGTTTAGACAGCACCGAATAACCGCCGTGGGCGTAGCACCTGACTAACAAAATTAATTACAGCCCAATAAGGAAATATTAACCGGCCGCTTAATAAGCCATTCTCGAGGATACGCCACAATTAAATTGGGAGGGTCGCGGAGTCATTATTTATAAACAATAATATATCAAGCAGATATTTTCAAGATGGCGCACGCCGCAGACCGAACGATACGTCACGCTAAACTGCTCCCAAGAACTTAGCTGCAGCTAATTTTGTATCTACGCGCATGTTCTAAATGTGCTATATATTTGTTTGATATCATTTACCTAACCTTACCTAACCAATATTTTTACTGTAACTTTAATTAATGGTGACGGTCGTATTGTAGATACGTCGATATAGTCTATGTTTTAATTAAAAAAAAAATACAGTCGAATTGAGAACCTCCTCCTTTTTGAAGTCGGTTGAAAATATAAGCTTTCCCCATTCGCTATTTCACTCAAATTCATAGAGCAATTACAGCATTAAGAAGTAAAAAAACGTACACAGACTCACTCATTCATAGAATTTTCTTCGTCAATTAGATGAATAGTTTATGGATCAGAGCATGACATAAGCATATTTTTAACTTGATACATTAAGCGGTTTCCTTGGAAGATTAGTTACTCCGTTAAAAAAGTAGTTTTAGGGTCGTGTCTAAGCAAAACTTTGGCGTGTCATTAGTAAATATATGAAACTACTAGCATTGCCCACGACTCCACCCGCGTTCCGATGACCAAGAACCAAATTCTTAGGTTTTACATATTAGTATACTCTTACATTGCAGTTTTGTATTTTTCTCAAAAATGAGACATTTTCCCGCGGTAAAAAGTATCCTATATGTTGACCCGGATAACCAGCTACAATCATACATATTTCATCAAAATCCCTCCAGTGGTTTTTCTGTGATGCGGTAACAGAAAGACAGACAGACAGACAGACAAAAATTCTAAAAACTATAGATTCGGCCTCTGTATCTATAATAATGTTTATTTCAATAAGAAGATTTTCCAAAAAATATTTAATGTACAGACTCGGCTTAGTTACAATTTTATTATATATATAGATTGAAATACTTATAACGCTGTTGTGTATATTAATCAAAGTTTTGATCCAACCGGCTACAAATTCTAATATTATGGTTAATTTTTACGACATGAATATCGCATAGCTAACATTGACATTTCTGAATAGTATAAAACTATTTACAAAATATATACTTAAATATTTTACAAATCATTATTTTTATAAAGGTCAAACATATGACTAGCAATATTTACAACCAATTAGTTACGGAAATAAAAGAAATAACTATCCGCAGGAAAATGTACATATCTTACAAAATTGAAAAAAATAAGATATTTATTCGAAAAATGTACGTGTTAAAATATTATTCATCTCAAAAGCAAATATACTAAATACCAAGAAAACATTGCTATTACAAGAGAACTCGACGTCGATAGCTAGATGTGTACTGGTGTAGAAGCAAAACACGGCGGGCGTACAACGGGTATTTATGGCTATATGACGGAAAAGTTTTGGAGCGTAGGAGCTAAAGCCATCGATTTTCAAAACTTTTTCATGGAAATAAACCTACTTTCGTTGTGTACGTTCTGCGTGTCCGTGTGTTGGTTTTACTCACACAGACACAATTTGAGGTCACACGACCTCATTTAATTTCAAATGAAATGAGTTCATTTTAATTTGTTAACATTTCATTTTTTTATTACTCTCAAAACTATATATCTAAGTTTTTATTCTGTTTTACTAATTTAAAAGTATAAAGAATATTTTAAATATAAAATAAAAAAAGCATTGTGACTTTTTATACATGTTATGAAAAACTTGAAATTACGTAATATGCATATATATATTGTTTTAAAATAACACGAAGAATGAAAGAAAAATAAATCATGAATCAGACTATAACGTTGCTCAGTAAATCGATTTATCCCAAATATCATGTTTAGGCAAGTCAAAGTTTACGATAAGGATACAAGAATTGGAGTGTTTTATTTTCTTATTTTGGTATCGACATGGGAAATGAGTTTTGTCTCCTGACGCATCATAGGACTATCGACCGCGTGTATCGAGCGAGCACACATACAAACGCTCGTACTTGTAATGGGTCCGCAAAGAAAACTTTTTAAAACTTTTCCAGCGAGGCAATATGGCTCGTGTTCTCAACCGTTATGTTTTATTTAGGCAACATTTAGCCATCTCGCTCTACGCTTAAATTCTCGTATATTATAGAACAGGACAGTAGTATTTTCCGTCGTAAAAGCCTCTAGTAGAACGATACGACTGCCTTGCCCGGGATACGAAGTAATTATTTCTATTCTGTCATTGCCGTGTATTTTTTATATTATGCTACCATTTTGATGGTTATAAAATCCAAAATTACTTTTTCTAAAAATAAAGAGTTGAGTACGAAACAGAAAAACTATTTTCTATACATATGTATCTGTTGTACGCATTTTATCTATACATACCTATAATAAAATTCTAACTGAGCCGAATTTGTACATAAAATATTATTTGGAAAATCTTATTGAAATATACATTATTATCGATACAGAGACCGAATCTATAGTTTTTAGATTTTTTGTCTGTCTGTCTATCTGTTACCGCATCACAGAAAAACTACTGGAGGGATTTTGATGAAGTTTGGTATGGTCATAGCTGGTTATCCGGGTCAACATATAGGATACTTTTTACCGCGGGAAAATGTCTCATTTTTGGGAAAAAATACAAAAACTGCAAAGTAAGAGCATACTAATATGTAAAACTTAAGAATTTGGTTTTTGGTCATCTAAACGCGGGCGGAGCCGCAGGCAATGCTAGTTAAAAATAAATTTCATAAATAAAAATGGTTTTGATCATGTTATTGCTGTTTCAGAACATATCGCATACGTTTTAAAGTTTTTAAATAACCGTTGTACGTGTTTAATTCTTAAAAATAAACAATTATGCATATTTTTTAACAATAATAAATTTTCCTATTTTGCCAACTCATGCCCCATAGGTACGTGTATGTACCAAGACTGCAGTCTCACGGTGGTCGTTTATCAAGATCGCCATCTGATTGGGGCGCGGCTCAGCTGCGTTTTATTGTCAAATTACGCGCCCATTCAAATTTTAATTTATACTAGCGGCTCACCCTCGCTTCGCTCGGGTTCGTCGCTAGGTACGTTTTAAATAGATATAAAAAGAAAAAATCTTTCTTTCTCACATTTTAATTATATGTTTTAATACTTACCTATTCCGGACTAAGAGAAATCCAAAAATTAAAATATCATAAAAATTGGAACGCGGTCGAACGGGATAAAAAGTATCCTATGTCCTTCTCCTGGCTCTAAACTACCTCCCTGCCAATTTTCAGCTAAATCGGTTCAGCCGTTCTTGAGTTATAAGCGAAGTAACTAACACGACTTTCTTTTATATATATAGATTTCTTATAATATATTTCAATATTGGATTTATATGTTTCCGCTCTTTTGATAAATGTCTTGATTTATAAAAGAAACCCATTAATAAAAAGAATTGGTTAGTCAGTACATGTTTGGTATTTCTCCAAGTAGAATAGAAGGTATAACGTGCGAGCTCTATCTTTATCATATTAACTAAAATAATCTCATCATTAAGTGTATAAAAAATTTAGAAAAATCCGGAAACTAAGCATGCCACATATTCTTTCACACCACCAGGTAAATTTTTAAGAAATTAATTAAAATCCTAAGAAATCTATTGTTAACTGTAACGCCGGCGTGTCCGCGGTCGTGGAGAGATTAAAATCTAAACAAACCTGGCTCCTTAGGAACATGTACGTTATAGCAGAGCTCTTATTCTTGTTCTTATATGTATTTTATATATATATATATATATATATATATATATATATATATATATATATATATATGTATATATATATGTATATATATATGTATATATATAATCTTATTTATTATTTATGTCTACTTTACTGTAATTTTAGTAACTTTAAAACATAGGAATTAATCGTAATTTTTATTATCCCTTAAAGCTTATACATTATAGTATAAAAGTGGTTCTAAAGCGCAAGCGGTCTTCGTAGGCAAAGCTCGTAAATTAAAGACCATTGTTTTATGCGTTCTCATTACATGGATTGTTTTAGGGGAAATATTAACGTTCTTATGATTTACAAAGGAATATCCCAAAAAAGCACTTCAGTTTTTTTATAATTCACCTGAAATCTGTTTGATATATTGAGGGTATTATTTATGGATCTTGTATTTTACATGGCTGTAGCTTTTCATACTTACTTAAAATAAGGACGAATAATAAATAAAGGAGGCTGTTGCTATTCGTCCGATAATCCGATGAATAAAAAAGATATTAGTACGAATATTTACCACTTTTTTTTTGTTTTTAATGTAAAATATGTTATTTTTAAGTGCAGGCGTATTTATAAAAGAATAAGCTTAACCTATCGAGCTGGAAAGTTATTTTTTTAAATCCCAAAAATTTTTAAGTTCAAGTTTTTAAGATAAAAAAATTATTTTTAGGTGCAGGAGGTTCTGTATGTAAAAAAAAACCTAAACCTACTAAGCTCAGCCGAGTTACTTATTCTACTTATTTATTAGTCTATTCGTCTTTCCTCACAATTTATATACTTTTTACACGACGAATAATATTTTTTATTCGTCCTATTAAAGGACGAATAGATATTCCGGTTTTAGATATGCATCCGTTATATTAATAATTATAGATTTTATGTAAATTGTATAACAAATTGAATTGAAAAATGCTTAAAGCTAATTTTGAAGCGGCCAACTCCGTCATTAAAAACATTCAACTCAATAAGTGAACTGTAAAATGAATCCATAACTTAACTGTAAAATCTATGATAATAATAATAAACGTTTTACTTTGATTTACGAGGAGTTAATTATAAGTTGTAAGTTTATAATCAACTAGCATTGCCCGCGGCTCCGCCCGCGTTCAGATGACCAAAAAACAAATTCTTAGTTTTACATATTAGTATACTCTTACAATGCAGTTTTTGTATTTTTTTTCTTAGAAATGATGTTGACCTGGATAACCAGCTATCACCATTCCAAATTTCATCAAAATCCCTCCAGTGGTTTTTCTATGATGCGGTAACAGACAGACAGACAGACAGACAGACAGACAAAAATTCTAAAAACTTTAGATTCGGCCTCTGTATCGATAATAATGTTTATTTCAACAAAATTTTCCAAAAAATATTTAATGTACTGATTCGGCTTAGTTACGACTTTATTATAGTATAGATATGATAGAAATAGAACAAAGTTATTAAAGTTAAAATAGGTATGTATAATTTAACGAAATAGGAAGGCTAAGTGTACACGATGCTTTGCTTTTCATAAAGTTAATCACAATATATCAAATATGAAATCCGAGCCGCTGCCGCATTGTCACGTGCGCACAAACACCAGCCAACGGATGCACCAATGTAAACTACTGTATAAGGTCTATGAATTTGCTCCTTATAATTAAATATTTGACAAAAATAGACATTAGATCATTTAATAAAATGACTTTTCTCTATATGAGAAAATGATCATCATAATGATGTAGGTAGTAGGTACATTGATATGTAAAATACTAATTATATTAATGATCTTCAAATTCTTTTCCGACATATGATATTTAACTGTATTTTCCAGAAATCAAAATAATCTAGGCAATTTGTACAGCTAGAAAAAATAATAATAAGCTCAATTATAAGACTACGAAACAAAGGCCTGGGTCAAATACATATACCATATACTATGTCGAAAACATTAGATAATGGACATCTATGTACCGTGTGATATATAATATATACGATAATTAAAAAATTACAAATAAAAAATTATACTTGTGACCCGCCTTTGGTTTGATGGACGCCTACATACAAATTACTCGTATTTTGTAATGGGAACGACTTAATATATCCGGATAAAAAGTAGCTATGTCGGCCTCATAAACTATATTACTAAAAACTAGCGGCTCACCCTCGCTTCTCTCGGGTTCACCTCTAGGTCAACAAAAACGAATCTATGCCACGAGAACCGTGGTAAACAAAAACAAACCTCTACTACGAGAACCGTACATTTTTCCGGGATAAAAAGTATTATCCCGGAAAAATTTACGGCCTATGGTTATTCCAGACTATAATCTATCTGTGGCAAATTTCATTTAGATCCGTTCAGCTGTTCTGGCGTGAAAGAGTAACAAATATCCATACTCACAAACTTTCACATTTATAATATTAATACGGATTATCATATGTACTTATATCCGTTATTCTGCTGCGTCATAGAATACGGACAAACCAACAAACATACTTTTATATTTATTATATTAATATAATCACAATGATTATGCAGTAAATTTAAATTATTCATTATGCAACAATAGCGGACAGGTATAACCTTACCGCGAATGCAAGCTATTCGCGATTTACCAAGTACCTACAAAGACGGTCGCGGTGTCACGAAACCCAAGCGGCTGCAGTCACATAAATAAGAACAGTAATTAACATTCGTCGCAGTCAATATTCTAGAGCTTTTATTTTCTTGTATTTTGATATTATCAAATAACAAGAATGGGATATGCAAAAGAAAATATAGCACATTACTTTATTTACTTCATAATTTTTAAATATTTATTTTCAAATTACATTTACTATATTATAAAAAAAGAAACAAATACTAAACTCAGTGATCATTTTCAATTTATTTTTGAACATATTCTAGTAATTAACTTGGTGCCATAAAATAAAAATTTTGTACTGTCTACGAATTAAGTAATGTATCAATTATAATCTATTTCAGTTAGTTATCTTTAATTCTCCATGATAGATGATGATTTCTTCTTACATGACAAATACGCACAAATTACGATAAAATTACAGCAGGAAGTATAGCGACATTTAGCATCACGTGCGTTGTATAACTGCCGTTCATTAGGGTAGTGTTGACAGTGCATGCGTGCGCGCCGCCCGCGCCAGGCACCGCCTATCGCACCACCATCGATGATTAATAAACCGAGACTGCGTCTAACCAACTTATCTTTGCACCCCAAAACACACCTAAGCCTTAAACAATAAAGTCTAAATAAAAATTACCAACAAAAACATTATATTTGTTGCATATATCGGCAATGATATCAACAAAGTCAGCGACACATTCAATCAATATCTTATTTCTTAAGAAATAAAGCTCATTATTCGGAAACGGAATCGAATTTATGTGAAATTAGTCCCAGTTGTAATCGTGACCACTTCTGACGAACACTTATATCATGCCTTTGCCCCGAATTGAGCGGTTCCTGTCATTCACGTAGCACTATCGCCTACGATTTGTTTGTGCGTGGGAATTATATCTTCATTTCCGTAGTTGCCGCCCTACATAAATTATTTCGATGTTTGTCAAAGTTTTGATTTACAAAAATAATATGTATATCAAAAAATTATCTATATAAGCAAAGTATACCTACAACAAACAATCATATGTTGGTTTTAATAAGGTATGGAATAAAGTAAATTAATTTTGAAAATATTTTTTAAAAGAAACTTAATGTACTAAAACTAGTACTAAAACGGACCAAATAAATGTGCGTTGCTATTATAATAAGTGTAACTCTAAATAAAATATACATAATATATAATTTTTGAAAACAATACATTTTATTGATCATAATATAATTAGACTTGAATTGAATTGACCTATCTTGAGATATCTTTATAGTTGAAATAAATGTTATATTTTATTTTAAAATCTTTATTCTTAAAAATCGTGTCGCGTATAATGTACAGAAAAGTAGTGTAGATATGCATACATAGGCGCATATAGCAAAACACCGCTAATTTCGATATTAGGATAATTACATACATCAAAGATACTTGCAACATTTTTCCCAAACATACGAGTACAAGACCACACTTAAACGTACTTAAGGAATAAAGGCTTGTAAAAAATCTTTTCCCTGAGCAATGGCTTAGCATTTTGATATGAATTTAGATTTTGAGATTGGAAAGTTTTATCACAGTAATGGCCGAGCACCTTCTGATTACTCATTTCGCAATCGCCCGAGGCAATTAAAAAGAAAGGGGTAGTGCTATCATTAAACGGGAGCGGCGGCGTCTTAACAAGAATATAATGCAATTTTAAAATAATCCCCGCAAAAAAGAAATTAATGCAAGCACCTCGCTGGATACTCTTTTTATCTCCTTAATTGGTTTTCACATCTTCTAGTGTAAAAAATATCGTGTACTTTGTAATCTCGGGCGATGTTTTAATAAATATAACGAAGTGAGCTCAAACCGGGGGAGTAAAAAATATTGCTGCCCTTAAATAAACCTTCACACTTGAAAGATCAACGCGGCTAGCGGCGCGTTCAAGATTTATTGGGAAATAATTAAATGCGCCGACTCCTTTAAAGATAGTAATTAAAGAAAATGAACTGAGAGCTCCTATCTATCTACCTTAAAAAAAATTAAAAAATTGAAACGCAATATTTTTTGTACAATTTCAAATGATGATTATAAAAAGCTTACAAAGCTGTTAGCAATAATTTTTAATCGTTTAGTATTGTGTCAATAAAATAAACAGCATTTGTTTGAGAAGCAGTTGAATATAATGTTTATGGTGAGGATTTGATAAATGTTGGCATTTTTTCGCTTATGAGCTAAGTTCCTACTTTTTCTCAGAGACTAATACGATTGTTTTCAGCTTTATCTCTCCTTAAGAGCCTCTTAGCGTTTTTATAATCAAAAGTTTGTTTCTTTTTTACTCGTATTTCGAATAGGGAATAGTTTTGCCTTCGATAATGTTCTTAACTGCTTCTGTTGGGTTATTTTTATTTTTATTTCGTCTTTATTCTGAAGCGTTTCGCTAACAGTACTTTAATTTGAGAAAAGATTGCTCTAAATAATTTTTCAGAATCATAAATATACAGTCAGGTGTTGAATGTTTGTAAAGTATAAATATTAGCATATTGTAAATTAATGTACTTCTCGTACATTGAGACATGTAATACATTATTATATATACAGTATATTTGATATAATATAAAGAATATATTATATATTCAGTATATTTGACATATTATTGCATTCCTTAATATTTAGCAGAATACTTCTATCTTTAAAATCATACCTTAATGTAAGTATTTATGCCAATAGGAAAAAATCTAAACAAATCCCGGTTGCTACTGATCCAATCTTCGCAACATAATATGGTGACCAACGCTGTGCTTTATTGAGGTAAGATACTTTATGAAATTCATATGGTAATAACAACTAATAAATAAATAAATAATATTTTCATGTCCAAACTTATTTAAATTATAAAAATGTTTTAAAATTAAAATTAACAAGCATAGTAAGGTGCTTTGGTATCATTTTTGAATTTTTAAAAACATTTTGTAATTTTGTGAGTCTGTCTGTAAGAACTATATATTAATATAAAATATAACCTTTGAGATGTTAAGCGAGTCTCTCCCGTGACCGTGATTGCTGTAAAGCATTCGAAACGTCGGGAACCAAAAATCAAAATAAATCCGCGAAAAAATCCGAAAATATAGTTTTATTTAATATGTCAAATATTTGCCTAAATCTAACAAAGTATGATATGGTCAAAAAAATAAATCGTCCATAGTAGGCATCAAGTACCTCGAGCAGATTACCATTGCACGATGTACCAGTAAGTGTAGATACAACGTTATACTACGACAATTATATCCAATACACTAGTGTATGAACGTAGTATTTCTATAAGACATCTAACATTATTTCATACTAAAACAATAAACAAGCATAATCCTACTAGCAGT
The DNA here is from genome assembly GCA_947093115.1 of Brenthis daphne. Classification (NCBI taxonomy): domain Eukaryota; kingdom Metazoa; phylum Arthropoda; class Insecta; order Lepidoptera; family Nymphalidae; genus Brenthis; species Brenthis daphne. Next base: position 7,303,303 of record OX352474.1, on the reverse strand, counting down.
TGCTTTGTCATTCTACACATTTATTCCGTATATTAGCCTAACAAACAAAATCACAGCTCTTCAAGCGACTCGAAGTAATGTAATCCAGTCATAAAACCTCTATTAATTCTGCAGTGTTGTGTCATCAACGGTAGCCGAAATTTTAATCACCCCCCACTCAAACTCCCCAACGCCGCAGGGCTCCGGACGGCCGCCTTACACGATATTCCCATTACTTAGTCCATAGCGATAATAAAATTTAATATAATGCTGAGGAAACGGATGCCACCGCACTGACGGCTACCAGTCTAATTTTAGCATGCTTCAACTTAAATGTTATATAAAAAATGAAAATATAAAGAAACTATTTTGCATTAGCCTTTTTTTCTATCATATCGTATTTTTTGTCACGGATTTTTTTTTTCGTCTTAGACAAAACGTTATAGTGCCTCGTCTTTAAGTTGTTTATTCAGGCGAAATCAGTCAGTTCAAAAATGTGCCCAATCATACCATGACGCGAAAGTCATAAAAAAAATTTCAACTTTGATCAAAGTATCTTCAGCAATATAATTAATATCAACTTTATAGTATTCGTATATCTATAGCTCCTGAGTTTATATATTTTTTAATAATACTAATATTTTGTAACAAAAAAAGTTATTTGTTTGTCTAGAAACAAGATATACAAGAAATTAAATTATGTACATTAGATATGCGAGAATCACTGAATATAACCATTCTTGAACGTTATAGAGATAAAATATCAGTAAAATCTGATCGCTAATGTAACGATAGACCCCGCAAAATTCTTCATGAAGCAATAAAACAGAATCGAGCCGCAGTATCTGACTTTTGCATGAAGCCGCGGGCTGTCGAAGGGTTAGGTGTATCTTTTGTGCGTCCATCTTAGAATAGGGGCTTGTTGTACCGAGAAAATTGAGAAATGGACCGAGTAACTTCGTTACAACTCCCTGGTGCTACTGGATTACGGACGGGTTGAATGAAAAATGTTTTGTTTTTTTGTTACTACCAACCAACGCTTTTATTGATACTAAGTAAAAAGAGTAATAAATTTTCCTATCCCATTAATAAAATGCAAAAGCATTATTTAAAACTACCTTGCTAATGACGTTCGTAAAAGATGGTTATTGGTTGGGGCTGGTTTCCAAACCATGTTGCTCGACATTTTTTTTTCAACTTTGATCTGCAATGAGTCAGTCTACTTTAATTAGATATAGTGTAGAAAAAGACGATGTAAGTAATGTATACTTGTATACTAATATTATAAATGTGAAAGTTTGTAAGTATGGATATTGGTTATCCTTTCACGCCAGAACGGCTAAACGGATCTGGATGAAATTTGGCACAGAGATAGATTATAGTCTGGAATAGCTCATAGGTTACTTTTATGCCGGAAAAATATACGGTTCTTGAAAAATAGATTTGTTTTTGTGTTTCTCTATTTCTTTATAAAAAAATACTTTACCTCTTCTTGTGCTAGACTATATGATATTATCTAGCTTACTAAATCCACTATTGAGAGCCTTTTCAGTCTCTGCTTGTGGTCAGACTTGGTGAGTAAAACTGCTAATGGTATGTTTAGTCGGCTTATTATTTGGTGAATGGATAACTTATCCATACTAATATTATAAATGAGAAAGTTTGCGAGGATAGATGGGTGGATGTTTACCCTTTCACATCGGAACGGCTGAACGGATCTGGATGAAATTTGATACAGAGATACATTATAGCCTAGAATAGCACAAGGGTTACTTTTATCCCGGAAAAATAAACGTTTCCCGTGGGATAGATTTGTTTCGTTTATGGACGAACCCGAAGCGAAGCGAGGATGATGCACTAGTACTTATATAATAATTGGAAAATCAGGTCTTAATTTTCTCTTACCATAGCGCTATGCAATTAGTATGACCGTCAGATCAAGTTAGTAACATAAATAAATAATTATGTATATCCATTCGTATATATATTTTTTTAATGATTAATTGGACAAAAAATAAAAATTTAGTATTCAAATTTCTTTAGATGCAAAGGTACCAAATGAAAGGCTATTCAAATAGAACTTATTCGTAGTAATAACAAAATAAATACAAATATTTAATTTGCAGAGTGTGCCGAACAGGTAAGTTAATTGGCGAGCTGCAAAGGTTTAGCGAGCGAGAAGTTTTACACTTTTAAAAAGTTTGCAGGATGCAGTAAACTCATTAACCGGAGTGCGGGCTTATTAGGTGAACTACTCTGCGTTAAAGGATACATACTGCTCTTGCGAATGATAGCTAAGAAAATATGACCAAGGAAATGCATTACTGTACTTAAATAACTTGTATTTGATTAGTAAACACTAAACAGATATAAAATTTATTATTAATTATATACGATAGATATATTTACATTTAATAATTAAGAATTTCGTGGACTAAAACCTTCCGTTAATATTCTTAAGCAGCAAAGTTCAGTAAACCCTTTAAACCAGACGCAGTAGTAAATTAAATCTCACCTCAGGTAATTAACTGCGAATATATGATGCACTCTCCTAGTAATTTAGCTGCAAATATAACCAAACAGAGCTAAAATTTAGCATATCGTGACTCTATCTTGAGTGTAAATTTTGTAAAACTCTACGTACTTGCTTCTTACTATAGTATTTGCTTTCGAAGCAGACAACATAAATCAGATTTTACTTGGCATAATTAACTAACTATATGACAACTTGCATCTATGCTCCTTTCCGGCAATAATATAATGGATAATAGCTTGTTTTCTACATAAATAAACGCGTTTTCAATTAGAGCTAAATTATATTTTGCTTTGATAACGTTGTTACTAAATTTCACATTATGGATGTGATTCTTGCGTTAAAGACCATAATTATCTTTATCAACCGACTTCAAAAAGGAGGAGGTTCTCAATTCGACTGTATGTTTTTTTTTTTTTTATGTTTGTTACCTCAGAACTCCGTCATTTATTAACCGATTTGGACAATTTTTGTTTTGTTTGAAAGGGTATACTTCCAGATTGGTCCCATTTAAATTTCAAAAAAAAATACCACCCCTAAGGGTGGAAAAACAACTAATAATGAATTTAACCTACTTCTAATTGTCATATTGACTTGAAACTTTGCAAGTATTTCTATTTTCGTTGATAGTACAGTGGTTCGGTGTTGTTGACCTGATCTGATGGCAAGGCCAGAAGGTGGATAGGTGGAACTCTTTAACGGCTAATAGTAGATACTTTGAGTTTGGGCTTATTTTGTTTGATTTGACAAGCCTAACACGTTAGAATCCTTACTTTGCTACTACTGTCTACACTAAAAAGGGAAAAATAAAAACTTTTTAACAAAAAAATAAAAACCGACTTCAAACAAAAGCACTAAAAAGTAAAAAATAACTGATTGGTAGTTTTCATTTACTATACATACCTAATCAAATATTTTCGAAGTCGGTGTGCTTTGGCTAAGTAATTAAAGCCTACCTATTAAATACATACCTAATCAAATATTTTCGAAATCGATGCCAGCCCATACAAAGCAAAGCACACCGACTTCGAAAATATTTGATTAGGTATGTATAGTAAATGAAAACTACCAATCAGTTATTTTTCACTTTTTAGTGCTTTTGTTTGAAGTCGGTTTTTATTTTTTTGTTAAAAAGTTTTTATTATAATTTTTGTAAGAAAATCAAACCATTTTTTTTAAATATGATATTTGTAGGCCATCAAATTTTTCGCACATAATATTATCTAATGTGCTATCCAATCATCACTTGGTGAATAATTCTTATAATTTTTTTAAGTAATCCTTTTTAAGCTTTTAGGTTTTATATTTATATTCTCTAAAATCATAAATTCAGGTAAAAGCTATTTATTTAAAATACGATTAAATGAATTGTGGTTTATTCCATTTTAAATATAAAACGGGTATTATCACATAAAGAGCGAGTTCCATATTCTAATAAACTCAGGTAATTCCTAACATCTAGGCGATTCAAGCTAATAAACCCAGCTCTGACAGTGCATGAATAAAATGATAATGAATCTCAACTGAACATAATCGTCGCGTTAATCAAGCGCGGCATGACTCGAGTACATATCGATGCATCCGTTAGGTGGGAAACTCTAATAGTAATAAAATTTAATAATTTCTGCAAGGTAACTTATTCCTTTAATTATAAATACGCATTAATTATTTTTTTAATTAGAAAGCTGTTTGCTTCATGGACCTGATGGACCTGAACGTCACGAGAGATTTCACAAAACACATATTATATATTTATTTATATTTGGTTATATTTTTTTTCTTTATAGAACGAGTTTGCACAAGGGTGCGTTCCGTGAGACTTGGAGTAAGGCTTAGCTCGTTCCTTGTAATGGGTTAGTAAAAAGATGCAAGATTATAAACTAACTATTAAATACATGTGTCTATGTGTTTGTTTGTGTATTTACATATATTAAGTTACCTAAGAAGCCGGTGCTAATATTTTATATTTTAAGATAACACAACGTAATTCTTGTATAATCCATTTTCATACAGCATCATATGGTTAAGATCCACTGAATCGTGCTTAATCACGTTGACTCAAAAATAGTTTAATGGTTTGACTGAATTTTTAATTTTTAATTTAATTTGCAGCTCCAAATCATCACATTTAGTGGCAGTAACAACGTAATATACGCGAGCTAAGCTGTAGGCAATAGCTAGTTTATATCAGATAATAATCTGAGAACACCTTGTTAACAAATATTAATGTTATTTCTTGTACATACATATAATTTCCACTTTAAAATATTTTCTGGCACCAATTTTATATATAATCACATTTCAAAGGACTAAGGCTAATCTTCGTTGCCTTCCATTTGTCTTGCAATCGAGATTATCGAAGGATGTTGTCCTAGTAATATAGGCGCGAAGACACGCAAACACCTCACAGGGTCTAGCTAATCGCTTAATCAAAATTTATTCCGCACTTTGATTTTAAATTTGGGACGCAACATTTATTACTGGGCCCCTCGCCAACCCTTCGAGGGCGGCTTCATTATCGCGGATTAAAGCTGTGGAATATTTTATCGATCGAATCGACGCCAGTATTCATTTTCAATTAAGCGCCAAGTATTTTATTAAGTTTGAGAGAAATTGATGAGTTTCGCGAGCTAACATTTACAATAGCGTGCGTGTAACAGCCGGTAAATCTTTCGCGGTCTGCGTCACACCGAACCTCTTATCATCTCCATATATTTGAATACGTGATAGTATCATACAATTATAGTTAGTGTCTGCGCTTATGTTAGTATGTACAGTTTATTGATAAATATTATCATTTACGTGGCATTTTTGTGTATTAGCTTTTTGTTTTTATTATTAGGAGCACTATAGTTCTAATAAGTCTGAATAGTATTAAAAATATTAAGATTACACATAAATCTAATCTCTATATAATATAGTAATCTTCTACATATATTATGAGGCTTCTTCTTTCCGAACTGGTAGTAGACTTATGACGTTCAGTAAAAAATTGTAATAATTTAATGCTGAATAAAATATTTTGCATTTTGATATAAAACAAAGTCGGGTTTATTACAACACTTATAACTCGAGAACGGCTGGAACGATTTTTATGATCTTTGTTTTGTTGGATTTGTCTTTACCCCGAATAGCAGAATAACTATTAAAACATTGGAAAAAAATCACGAAAAAAAATAATAAAAAAACTCTATTCCATACTAAGCGTCAAAACGTACCTATGGACGAACCTGAGTGAAGCGAGGGTGAGTCGTTAGTCTACACAGATAAATAAAATTGAAGTGTCTGTTTGTAATGTCAAAATAATAGCTATATACTAAATGCATATGAAATTGTATAAAAAAATATTAAAAAAAGCCTTTTATTTCACTACTAATAATTAGTCAACTAATACATATTACATATTTAATTGTTATTAATTAATCAACATAATTCAGTGTAGAAGCGATAATCAGCATGTATTGTATTATTATAACATTTATATATTATTGTAAACAATAATGAAATTGTATAAGGTACTTATAAGAAAAAAATAATTTTTAATACTTTTGTCTGTCTGTCTGCCTGTTTATTCTGGCTAATCTCTGAAACGGCTGGACTGATTTTGACGGGACTTTCACTGGTAGATAGCTGATGTTAAAAGGAGTAACATAGGCTACTTTTATTTTAGAAAAAGGATTAAGGTTCTGCTCAAAAAAAGTAACTAATAAACCTTAAAAGTGTTATAATTTGAAAAGTCATATTTGGATAGAAAAGTCTATGTCGAATACTAGATTTGACATAGACTTTTCTAGGTAAAGCCGAGCGGATATGAAAAATCGATATTCAATTTCAAACGAGATTCCGCAAAACAAGTCGAACAGATAAATTAGATGTTCTTTAACAAAGCATTGTTGGAGCGAGTCGAGGTGACTTCAATTTCCTGCAGAACATCCGCGGCTCGGCTTCAAACGCGGAACTTTTGAAGGCCTTCACGTCACGGAATTCGATGCACCCATGCACCTTTGTGTTTTACATGCCCATAAGCAAATGGACTATCGCTACGATACGGTGTTATATACTGTTTATTCTATTGTATGTTCACAGAAGTTTTGTGAGGAAATATATTTTGGTAAACTTAGCATATAACTGGTCTTTTTATGTTTCGATTAAATAGACAAATATATTGAATAAGTAGAGTGTATGATAAATTCGAAATATTGTTTTGAAATCGATTTTATGATTTATTTATTATAAACAAAAAAATCTACTTAGATTCTTAATAGATAATTACCCAACCCCCCCCCCCTTCATCAAAAGTATATGTTAAAAATGTTATTGAGAATTGGCCAAAAAATATTATTAGTAAAGAGTTATCGGCTGTTATTTATCGCTCATTTGCTGTGTATAATGCTGGTGTAAGTAAATAGATAAACTCAAAGCGGCGCACGGTGACTGAGTCTAATGCAATTTCCTTTGCAGGTGTACACGTAATATATAAATATTTTAACAAGAATATTGAATAATTTCCATTTTTTAGTAATCAAGACAAGACGATCTCTGCGGTACAGAAGTGATATAGATTTGAGATAATTTTTGATTGGTATTATTTAATGTATAAAATTATTTACTTTCTCTTACGGCTTTACTCTCATGCTGCGTAGATCCAAATGTTTTTCTTTTTTTCTTCTCTTTCTCTTCTTTTAAAGTCACGTTAATGGTAACACTTTCTTAATAATACTTTTTTAGATTTAATAAAAAAAATAAGTAAAATATATATTTTATTTAAAAAATCACGTTAATAGATTGTTATTCCTCTTCTACTTTCTGTCCCACGGGAATATTTTGATGGTACTTTAAAAAATATAAGAGATTTTTTGTAGGTTGCTTGATACTGTAAAAATAATAATATGAGAATAACTAGCGATTCACCCTCGCCACGCTCGGGTTCGTCCCTAGGTCATACCAAATCATACCAAATTTCATCAAAATCTGTCCAGTTGTTTTTTCGTGATTTCTCGGACAGACAGACAGACAGATAGACAGACAGACAAAAATTCTAAAAACTATAGATTTGCCCTCTGTATCGATAATAATGTCTATTTCAATAAGATTTTCCAAAAAATATTTAATGTACAGATTTTATTATATATATATATATATATAATTTACTAGTTCGATAATAGTACTCTAACTATATGTATACTATAACCAAAGAACCATTTTAGCAAAAAAAAAAATTATTTATATACATATTATGCATATCTATCTACATTACTTATGTAAAATTACTCAGATCGGGGCGATGTCGTCTATCAGTAGCCAAAAAAATTATCACGTTAATAGTGTTATATAGATTGTTAGTAAACATGGCTATGTAATATATATCCACTACCTAATCTTTTTTAACTATCTCATAAGTCAGCTCATCAAAGCATCTTACTATTTTAATATGATACAATAATAATTTTGTAAATAACGTGATTGAAGTATGTATGAAATATTTCTCAATATATGTATTTTATGCTAATGTAATATTCAAGCAAAATGGGAAATATTTAACAGTCTAGTCGATATTAGATCACGTTTCACCCGTTAGAGGTGCACTTCTAATATCCTATTTATCTGACGAGACGGCGCTATTAACAGTGAAACTTTTCACTCAAGATTCCTGGGCTTTGTCGATTCGATAAGTTAATGCGTGTTGATGGTTGTTGCGTGTTTATTTATTAAATAAATAATTACAGCAGTACATAAGTATGTAATGTAAAGTATTAAATAATATATAATATAAAAAAATACATTTTATTATATCGATAGTTTTAGAACATTTCAATTATTATGTTTACACTTTTGTATGTACAAAAGTAGATTGTCGCGTTCATCATAATATGTTTGTTTTTATTGGCTTAAAAATTATATAAAATATATAGGGTCTAGATTTGTCAAAAATTAAAGCTTTATTGTTACTTGTCATTCCTCTAAAGAGGTGAAACTTGCATTATTGCAATATCTTTATTTGTTTCTTTATTTACTTGTTGTTCTCTTATTAACAATGAACATTTTAAAGGAGCTCACACTAAACTAAAACTTACGCCAAATCTAAACAGCATTCTGTATAATCAAGTCTACAACAAAGAGCTAAACACGAATGTAACATGCAGGTATTAGTCAAAACGTTTTAACTCATGCTTTGCAGGACTATTGCGCAGTTCGCAATAGCCGCCTTCGCGAACGAAAACTTTCGAAACGCCCTTACCCGGGCCTTTATTAAAACCTACAGAGCATATTGCATAACTGACGGCAATAACTAAGGCGACCGCCTCACTCCACGCCGCAACGAATTCAATATTCACAGAGAGTTGAAAAGTTTTATTATTGCGGCGTAAATATAATGAGTGCAGGTGAGGAGATGCTGTCTGCCGAGATTTACTACGGCCGTTATTCGTGAGCTGCGGGAAGACAATGAAATTAACTTATGCAGCGCAAACTACGAACTCGAATTAGTTGCTAGTTTTAATGTCGGCTATTAATATATTAGATTTTCAATATTTAACTAGAATTATGTATAGAGATGTTTATATTTATTAATTGCATAATTATATTTATATGATAAATAAATATAAATATTTAATTATTTCTCTACTTTTCTTACCTTAAGTAATAATTTTATTGTACAAAAAACATTTTTCACAAACAAAAAACCTAACTCGATATTAAAATATATGTAATGTACTTTTTCTACCATTAACTAATTATAAAACCTTTAAAAAATCCAAAACAATATGATACAAGCTAGCCATAAATCAAATACACCCGCGGTACGCATATTTCATACTTAAATCTCTCGTGGTTCAGGGCTCTATGCCTTATGAGCCGTCAATCTTAGCTAGCTTATTGTAGTAATTTGAGTATTTAAAATAGTAATAACCCTGTATTTTGAACGTTGAAAGAAATCTTGTTGAAAAGATTCAATATGTTGTCATTTTTCTTTTAAAAAAAATACTGTGTAAATGAAACATAATATAATTATTATAAATTTAAAAGCTACAATTCGAGCTTTCGCCTATAATGTATAAAAGTGGTCATAGCTTATCAAATAAGTACACACTCATACCCATAGAAGAGTACCACTATCCACCTCATGGCTCTATCATCTGCTCAATGTTGATATAACAATTGTAAGTGGGTCTTCTATCTAAAATAATATAAGCATGTTAAAAATATTCAAGAAATACAATAAGTTTTCGTATAAATAGACTTAGCTATTTGTTATTTATTTTCTTAACATATTACTCTTTCTAAAAAGAAATTGCTCCATCTTTGCAATAGCAATATCTATGGCGTTGAAATTTATTATAATCTTAAATCTTCCGTTCGGTCATAAATCTATTGTTTGAAATCTCAGCTGTTTCCCCTGGCACCCATACATTTCGATGCAGACACCGCCGAGGTTCCCATAGAAGCCACAGTTAACCTTTAACGTACGCAGAAAACTGTTCTTTTGTACAATTACATTCAATTCTATGTGAAATACTTATAATAAAATAATCACTTCAGAATTTTTTTATTTGCTTGGCATCTTTTTTTTTTATTATACATACATATTAACAAACATAATATGCAGTGTAAAAGTATCCCACGCTAATATAGTATATTATAGTATAATATAAAATTAACAATATATAAATCCATATTTCCATACTAATATTATAAATGTGAAAGTGTGTTTGTTTGTATGGTTGTTTATCTTTCTTTCACGTCGAAACGGATTGGCGTGATTTTTGGTGTGAATATAGTTGTATAGCTGGAGATTGACATAGGCTACTTTTTATCACGGAAGATCATCTCATTCCCACGGGTAAACACGTTATAGTACAATCAAAAAAAACATTTCTAATCAGAATTACTTGGTATTAATACTCTTCAATACAATTAAATAAATACGTGTTTTAGCATTTTTCAAAATTCTTCCTATAAGAGGGTAAAATAGGAGATGAAACTTTGTATGAAACCTAGATACCAATCTTTTTAGAGATGTTTTGTAGTTTTAGCGCGAGCGAATCCGCGGGTTCTGCGAGTATAAGAATCATATTTGCTTCTTGAAAATTAATAATACAATTTTGAGCTAGCGTGTTAACTAAAGCTCTTGAAAGTACAATACCAATATTCAACACTGAACAATTTCTAACATATTATGTATAAGTATCGTCCCATGTAAATGATATTCAGTCACAATAGACTACGAATGAGTTTCCCTCTTTGATTTCCAAATTCGCACCCCGTTTTACGCTCACTAATTTTCTTGTTCGGACACAATTTTGCTCTTCACAATAATAATTTCCCAAACTATCATAGTGTATCCTCTAGCCAGTAATTAATTTTGCTTAAAATGGATCAATTGAAGCGTGAAGATTCGGTACAGGCCGGTAAGGACTTTGTGAATGGTAATTAATTTTCGATTAACTCTTCTATTTTTATTTAAAACTTTTGATTAATTAACAATGCTCCACTAATCATTCTATGAAATGAAGTTTATAATTGTTTTACATCAATATTAACAATATTCTCTCATGTGATGTTACTAAAATATTTTTACTTGTATTTTGTTTTGTTCTTAACACAACATGTTCATTTGAAACATAATTTCAGAAATGAATCACAATTATTAACTTCTTGAATTAAATTATAAGAACAGGATGTAACAAGAATTTAGCGCCTACATGTTCTATATTTTAGCTTTTTTTAAAACACCCATAGGATATTGGGTAATCATAATAATAATTTTTACAAATCTTATGCAAGACTTTAATTTTCCAGATAGAAAGTACAGTTTAACGATGTTTTAACATATTTTACTATTAATAAACATAAAAGAAAATGAAAATTTACAATTTATTAGCAAATTAAAAAGTTAATTACATATTTGTTCCCATATTTATTAAAAACTAAAAACATAAGCCGTGTTTTACACCAACAAAATAAAAAAATGTGCTTTTTATGGACAACAACTGAATGAAAACTATATAAATATCTATTCAGCATGATATATTCCACTTTGAATATATTTATATACATAATAGCAGTGAATAAGCTTACGGCTGCCCACGACCAGCACAGTCTCACCTGAGGCCTGACTTACTAAGACTTCGCAACTTTGACGGCTACCGCTTCAAATACTGGGTAGATTGCTATCGATAACTTAGTAAGTCCGACAGTGACGTCAATAAAGTTCTATTCAATAAGCTGAAGCTGTAAGGTTCCGAGTAAAATATTACTAAGAATAATAAGGAAAATTCGAGTATACAAGCGATAAATAGATTTTGTTGTTAATAATAAATGAATTTAAAAAATTGAAGTAACAAAGAAAACAGTCCTTATCCAAAAAATATGTACAAGTGCTCGCGAATTCTGCCAAGTTACTTCACAAATATTTTATTTGAATCTTATATTATTCTTTTAAACGAAATCGCGCTAAATTATTGATAAAATTATTATATTCTTGCTGAAAATATTGCTACTCGGAGTTTGCGAACACCATTTAACTTAGAGTTTTTGCGTCGTCTAATTAACCACCCAGCCATACCGGCACGTAAGCGCCACGTTCGCCATAAATACAGTAAGAAATCGGGACCATCCCCATAAATTCCTCTCGTAAAAGGCTCTGCGATTATGTTAGAGGGTGGTATTAGCAAAGTTTGTCCGATCGAGGGGGGTTCACCCCCTCTAATACATTTTTCGTTGATGTAACACGATTTCTCGACGGCTCCCGGTTACGTGATGGATTAAGGAGCGGCTTGGTCTCACCACCACCGGATTAAGATGGGCCTCCAATATTTAGGGCATCAGCTAATATACAATGTTTGCTTGTCAATAGACTTAGTTGAGTGCTTATGATCGGGCGGTATGAAATCTTCTTTCGTATAAATGCGAGGGATTCCTCTCGGGCTACTTATCTGTCGTACATAATTGTATCAGAACCGGAAAAATATAACATCATTAAGAAAATTGAAAACTTACTACTTACTATCTTTAAATAATGACGTCACGTTTGGCTCAGTTTGTAGCGACCCTACTTGCTGTGCCAGCTGTCGCGGGTTCGAGTCCCGCTGATAAGTAATGAGAATGAAAATGTGACTCCCGCATTTATGTAATGAGCACGAATGTTTGTACTCTAGTCATGGGTTGTTATATTTATAATATGTATGTATTTAAAGTTATATATGTGTAGTGTATCAACTATCTGGTATCCATAACACAAGTCTCGTAGCTTACCATGGAACTAGATGGTGCTGTTTGTTAATGTGCCAACATATTTACATCTATTTATTATATAAAAATAATATGTTTAAATATTAATTATTATTAAAAAAGATATTCGTATAGATCATAGGAATATAATCAAAATAAATAACTTATTACTAAATGCTTGTTTACAAATCTTTATTCAGGCGAAAAAAATTGCATGTAGTACAAATTACGTAGCAAATGGCTATGAAATCCCTTAACCCCTTCTCTAATATAGCGCACCTTTAGATATACTTTACTTTACTTCTCCTTCCACCGGCTCAAACAATAATCATAAATACATTACACGCGATTGGAGATGTGAGCCTGTTCGTAAACAATGCAGCTTTTTATATAAACCGTTTCAATATGGCTCTGTATTAGTATGAACTCTATGAAGTCTATATAGAGCTTACTTTACACTAGCAAATAAACAAAGTAAGTCTCGGCAGCGCAGTGTAACCTTCCACTCTCTTTATTGCCTATCTAACTTTGATGGATTCTAATAATACCTTCTTTACTTAAATTACATATCGCTACGAGAAAAAACATAATAGAATAAACAGTACATATAAATTTAATAGTCAAATATACGAGTATTACAGCTTTTTATTGATAAATATAGACATACTTTTAGTAAAGATATGCTTGTATCAAAAAGTTTTATGAATATAAATGTAAATGAAGGATATTTATCTAATTAAAAAACCATAATCCATACTTCCATACTAATATTATAAATGTGAAAGTGTGTTTGTTTGTTTGTTTGTTTGTTTGTCCTTCTTTCACGTCAAAGCGGAGTGAGTGATTGGCGTGATTTTTCGTGTGGAGATAGTTGGAGGGGTGGAGAGTAACATAGGCTATTTTTATAGCGGGAAATTATCTAATTCCCACGGGAAAACATGTAATACATTCCAAAAAAAATTATGATCAGAATTACTTGAAACTCAATACGTGTTTTAGCATTTTTCGAAATACATCCTACACGGGAATAGAATAGGGAATGAAAGTTTGTATGAAACTACCTTTTTAGAGATTTTTTTGTAGTTTTAGCGCGAGCGAAGCCGCGGATACTGCTAGTATATTATATATATACTCTAGCTATTCAAACGAAGCGAGGGTGAGCCGCTAGCCTCTTTTGAATTCTCGATACATATTAAGACTCGTATTACAGACACTTTCTTATTTATAGGAATTTTAATAAATAGAGTTATTAATCTATTTATTTACTGATATTTACTGCCGCTTTCTACACAAAACTGAGTTGCATTCAATTCGCAACGTATGTTTTATATTATCAGCAAATGTTAATTGGTACTTACTAATTTTCCTTGCATCGGAGTGGCAGCCACCCCCCGAACGTATAAATACTGAATAAGCAGTAAACTGTATTACTTCGACGAACCCTTTTCACTTGGCGAATTAGTAAAAAGCTACTGGGGAGTGAAAATTTTAACTTAAATACTCTGTTAGCTTACGTACCTGAGTGTGTTTGACAGTCCGAAGTGATTACATTGCATTGCTACCCTCTTTTTGTTTTGATTCAGCTTAATTTGATTTGTGACATTTTTCACGTGTGCACACGAGAAGCAATTATGTAGAGAAAATTGCTTGCAATCTGCAACTTGTTGCGTATTACAGAACAAACGCTCACTCTATTTTTTCTACTCTTGGAACTTGTTTATGGGTCAAATAGCGCTTGAAGAAATATAAAAGTAGTATTAATAAATATTTTTTTATTAATAAAACAGCCTGTAATTAAAAAAGTAGTGTTTAAGTATCTCTAATCTATATATATAATAAAATTCTAACTGAGGCGAATCTGCATATTAAATATTTTTTTTCCAATCTTATTGAAATAGACATTATTATCGATACAGAGGCCGAATCTATAGTTTTTAGAATTTTTGTCTGTCTGTCTGTGACCACATCACGAAAAAAAACACTGGACAGATTTTGATGTATTTGGTATGATGATAACTGGTTATCCTGATAAACGTATAGGATACACGTCTACACTAAACATTAAAACGTAAATATACTTCACCATAAATCACATTCTTTTTACCAATATTATTTTAATATTAATGAAAATGAAACGTATAGAAAACAGTCAGTTATTTGAATATAAATGCTCATAGCCCACAACGGCTTGCCGCAGTCAGCCAAAATTATCACGCATAATTAAAAATGCCAACATACTTGCAGACGTGCTCGGGACCTGTCTAATTAGTAAAAAGTTAATAAACAGACATACGAGCTGACAGTGACAAGCTCACGTGAAAATGCCAAGATGAAATACGTTTAATTTGCATACTCGTTACGTTTTACGCGATACAGACGTACATTCCTGTCCCGATGACTAGCATTCCTATAATTTCTGGTAGCCAAACCAAATGCTAATATTTACAACTTTCATTAAAAGGACCTTTATTTTTAAAATTTATTTTCTTAATTCCAGTTATTGCTTTAAAATGAAGAAATAAATATATAGTAGGTAATATAATATTTTTTATATTATATATATATAAATTTAGCTGTTACTGAAATTAAAACGTTAAAATTTGAAAGTGTCAGCTCACCTTGCTCTCGAATACGCTACTACAAAACACTCGGAGCCCCTCAAAACAATAAGTCATTAAGGTCATCTCACACCGTCCGAATGGCGACTGACCATCGATCTGTCAAATTAGGCGCCCGTACGATCGAGTGCTCTCTCAGTTACCGTTGAAGACGGGCTTTGCTAACAAAGCCAATCAGAGCATACGTCGTTCAATGGATAATCTATCATAATGACATCGATTTCACATCTGCTTGCTACTGGGGTCACGGGTAACACGTCAAGGCAATTACGCCTTGTGAAATAAAATGTAGCGATACAAAAGAGTGCCTAAAATTTTAGTCAATATACTTAGTAATATTGAAAAAGAATATCATTTGTCACTGAATTTTTTTCTTTCAGCTTAATTTCATTATTTGAAGGATTATTGTGAATAAGTTTAAGTAACATTTGCTGTAATTATATTGCATTGCATTGCTACCCTCTATTTGTTTTGATTAAGTAACATTTGCTGTAATTATATTGATAATTATTTTCGGTCACGCTAATATATTGTAACTTTTAGCTAGTAAATCCGCCTCACGTTTAACGCTCACCGGCAGACACGCGCCTCTACGTGTCTAATAAGACGCTCTGCGGCCGCTCATTGCCAAACGCGCGCAATTAATGTCGCGTCACACATCCGTCTGGAGAGCGCTTTATAATTACACTTGAGATAGCCTGCATGCCCATCCCAGTGCATGATGCATATACTCATTTACATAGTTATAAGCGAATTTTTTATGTGAATCTGTAGGTTCATACTTATTGTGTTATTTTTCATTACTCTACTTTATTACCGTCTGATAATTTATTTTCATGTTTAGAGTTTATATTGATTACATACAATATACATACTTATAGTAGATGTTTAAAATTTAACTTTAACGAAGAACAAGGAAAAGTATCACTACAATTTATTTTTAACTTTAATAATTACTAGCGACTCACCCTTACTTCGCTCGGGTTCGTCCCTAGCTTGTTTTCCCATACAAACTTTCATCTTCATTTTCACCCCTTTAAGGGATGATTTCTGGGATAAAAAGAATCCTATGTCTTTTCCAGGGTCTCAAACTATCTTCTTACCAAATTTCATCTAAATCGGTTCAGTAGATCCAGAGATTACCCCCTACAACGTCACAAACTCACAAACTTTACCTCTTTATAATATTAGTATAGATAATAGCAAATCACCTAATATTATAGTAAGTATTCAGTGAACTCTAATCTTAGTGATAATGTAAAAATAAATTAATTTACCGTACCATTGACATATATATTGTTCAAAACTTAACAAACAAGAAAGCGGAATCGAGTCACTCACACTCTTTCCCTAATGAAGCGCCTCGTCGAGAGCCATAACGGTTTCCTCGAGCCTTTGTCGCGGCAACTTCGCGACTCTTAAGAGTAAGTAGAAATGACGTCGAGTGTGTGCCGGCCGCGAGCGGTTTAGTTTAATACGGATAAGCGATCCATTGTTGGCTGAAAAACCTACTGCGAAACTTAATATAAGCAGTAACTTCATTTTATGTTTAGAAAATGGGTACGATAAAGAGTTAAATTTATGAATTAAAACGATTATAAATATAAGTTTTGATGAAACTAAAAAAAATGATCTCAATACTGTTAAGTAAGATTTCAATAAGTTAATTTTAAATAATGTTTATTAGTATTTAGTACCTAAAAATATTATTTAAGTGAGATATAAATAATTCCACCAGTACAAAATAAAAAATGGTTTTGAACATTTTCCAATTATAAGTACATATCTATACATCTATACATATAATAAAATTGTAACTAAGCCGAATCTGTACATTAGATATTTTTTGGAAAATCTTATTGAAATAGGCATTATTAGCGATACAGAGGCCGAATCTAGAGTTCTTAGAATTTTTATCTGTCTGTCTGTCTGTTACCGCATCACGGAAAAACTACTGGAGAGATTTTGATGAAATTTGGTATGGTGATAGCTGGTTATCCGGGATACTTTTTACCGCGGGAAAATGTCTCATTTATGAGAAAAAATACAAAAACTGCAATGTAAGAGTATATTAATATGTAAAACTTAAGAATTTGGTTTTTGGTCATCTGGCCGCGAGCGGAGCCGCGGGCAATGCAAATCTAATATATAAAAATCGGTGTGTGTATGTACATACATATGTTTTATGGACTCCAAAACGACTGGAGCGATTTTGATAAAATTTTCAGATTAGCCCAGCGGATGATCCTGTGAAGTTTGGTAGCGATCGGAAGTTTTTACGCGGGCGAAGCCGCGAGTACTGCAAGTTTGATTTTTTATATAATATGGTAGTCATCGATAGTGATTACAAAAAAAACAATAAATATCTTTTGAGTAGCAGACAAAGAATGTAGATTATCCTTTCCCATTTTCTATTCTCTATTCTGTCCAATAAATAAACAGTATCTTAATTAGTTAGAATAAAATATCCCTATTATATATACAATAGATCGTACCATGACAGTATCGAATCCGTGACTTCCGTTACATTTAACATTACAAATCAGCCAATACTAAAGTCTATTCTACGACGATCGTTTTTCCACATACGACATTCAAAATCCAGTTTATTTTTCCCCTTAAATAAACTGGGTCCATAGTTCTTAAAGACTTCTTCAGTCTCATTCCGTATAAAGATACGTTTCTGATTAAACACGCCCGCTATTTGTATAAGACGTAATTAAAGATGCGACGAGACGTTTACGCGTCTCAAAAGAAGCTCTATTTATTAATTTGTCAACCAATATTTGCTTCTAATAAATTTACGTGTAGACTTATTAAAACAGCCTTTGAAATACACGCGAGTTAATATATCAAAATAATTTGTATGATTTATCTACATAATAATTAACATTCTAATATATATGGAGCTGTTCTTTGCTTCTGTTCAGTCTTTTCTATAGAAAGCTGTGAAAACTTTAGAAGTTTTAAAATTTTATAATATTTAAATTTATATTGGAATAGGAATTGAATATTATAGAAATACTGTATTACCCGCGGCTCCGCCCGCGTTCAGATGACCAAAAACCAAATTCTTAGGTTTTACATATTAGTATACTCTTACATTGCAGTTTTTATATTTTTTTCTCAGAAATGAGACATTTACCTGCGGTAAAAAGTATCCTATATGTTGATCCGGATAACCAGCTATCATCATACCAAATTTCATCAAAATCCCTCCAGTGGTTTTTCTGTGATGCGGTAACAGACAGACAGATCGACAGACAGACAAAAATTCTAAAAACTATAGATTCGGCCTATTTATCGATAATAATGTTTATTTCATTAAGATTTTCCAAAAAATATTTCATGTACAGATTCGGCTAAGTTACAATTTTATTATATGTATAGATATACTCGTAGTAATACAGGTACCTCTTTACGTGTACATTTTGTACAATACGTGTACATTTTTCTCTCATGACAGGACATCAGGCTTCCTATTTACATTAAAGTTCGAGCCAAACTCCACGAATATAATTACAGCGGCGTCACCTGTGAACGAAGCGTCAGTATGTAAATGTGCCGCGGAAATTTTCTGCACCTTATAATAAGAATGCAAAAGCATTTGGCGCAACGAAGGGCGATTTTAAGATATCGCTTCATCTGATAATACGCCCTCACAATTTCCGTGTTCTCATATATTCGCGTTCGAATAATATTTAGGGTGGAAATATTGGGTATAACTAATTTATTCGCTCTTTCTCGGGCAGAGGATGTGGAAATGAAGGTGTGTGCACAATATATTTTAATAACGCACTCTCCGGAGAGTCGTCCTATGGATACGGATAACGAAGTTGGAAATGCGAATTTTTACTTTAACGCAGATGGTTGCTTCTGTAATTTAAAGAGGAAAAATTTTTAAAGTCGTAAATTTACGTTAACTCAGATGCGTTGATTAGATCTAAAAATATTGCTTCTTATTATAAAATTCATTCGTTTATAACTTGAGTCAATTAAAAAAAAGATTCAATGGTATCATTTTTTATACAAAATGGTTTTATTTATTTATGTGTCTTAGCAACACTCACACATTATTACTAGTTACCAGTTTTTACCCTCAGCCCGTATGCGTGGAAAGTAGGTATATCAATAAAAAAAACATATTATAGTAGCGGCTCACCCTCGCTTTGCACGGGTTCGCCTCTAGGAAAACAAAAACAAAGCTATCCCACGGGAACTGTACATTTTTCCGGGATAAAAAGTAGCCTATGTGTTATGCCAGACTATAATCTATCTTTGTGCTAAATTTCATCCAGATCTGTTCTGCTGTTCTGGCGTGAAAGTGTAACAAACATCCATACTCACAAACTTTCACATTTATAATATTAAAATACGGAATAATGCGGATTAATCCAGAATAGGACTTCTCGAATTTTATTCACAAATTCACTCGTTCGTGTTTTGTGTTCGTGTTTATTTTCGTTCGTTTAAATTACTTACAAATTATCAATCCTAACAAACATATTATGTATTCATAGTTTGTACGTTTTTTGAAACTGAAATTATGCAAAAACAATTTAATGTATTTATGATGATACTATGAATAATCGGATTTATTTATGAATTTTAGTAGGTACTTGTAGATCTAAAATGAATCTTCATCATTATATATTCTGTTACACAATAATAAATAATTATTTTTTAGCTGAACTTACCTGAATTGGAAATTACCTTAAAAGTGTTTATTTTACCATCTTGGGTGGATTTTATTTTGAAAGTTTGTATGAGACTATCTTTGAGGCTTCCATTACTAATGTTTTTTTAAATAAGAGTTTTTATCGATTCACAGTAGTTAATAAATTATTCAATAATATACAGAAAACCTACTGGTGAATTGAACACCTCCCACTTTTTTAAATAGATCAAAAATATATTGACTAAGATGGTTATCATTGTTGTCATGTGTCATACATTACGTCTTTTACCTTTACCTATATTGCTTTCATTTGCAAAGAAAATTCGATGGGTTTTGCGCTTTGGCTTTTCTCTTCGGTCTAGTATCAACGCGGGGTCGCGGTGCCCGCAGATTGGATCGAGTTAATTTCGCTCCACAAACAAATTGACAAAGTTTAGAGCGGGGCATATTTCTTCACGGGCGCCCTCCACCCCGCACCCCTCAAAGATTCCCGCATAGCGGAAATTAAATTTCACATCCGAACAAGAGCGGGAACACTTGCCGACGAACACGTGTCTCACGACATGCTGCGGTGACACGCTGCGGCTAACATTGACTCGCGACAGCAAAGATTGATTATAAAATTCCTAACACCAAATGCCAAAGATATCTCATATATATCAAAAATAGATTTGGCTGAATATTCTTTAAAGATTACCAGCAATAATATTCTCTGCCATAGTGCAATTAAAAGCCCATTTACGACCAAACCGTGGGTCACCTCGAGAAAGACGCACGAATTGGCCATTAGCGGACCTTCGGATCTTGTTTACACCACGCTTGCCCTAATGACGACCTTTGCTCTGCTTCCCTTCGTTAAGGCGAGTGAAAACCTCACACTAAAAGGCGCGGGTCCCCGAACTGGACCCACAGAGGCGTGAGAGACAATGCCTCCTAACAGCAGAGTGGGAAAAGGACAAAGGCTGATAGCTTTCGGATTAATACCCATGTACAGAGCCGTTAAAAGGCTAGCCAGCTGAGTCGGTGCGCCAGGGTTAACAAGGTTATTACGGGATGATCCCGAGAAACCGCTGCCGTAAAAGTGTTAATTATGTTTTAGAAAATAGGGTTACTTTTCGTCACATATCGACTGCTACGCTTAATGACAGATAATCAATATTAGCTTAGGCATAATAAAATGCTAGGAAGGGTTAATTTCATATAACCTTTTTCCAAGCCGATACAATTTTGACGAAACGCTTGGTATGAAAAGTAGGTGTTCCCCAATATATGTATGTACATTGGTTCCATTCTTTAGTCTATCGCTTTTACTTAACACAGCCGTGACATCACAGTTAACATAATAATAATCATAAAATTAGTATTAGTAGTATTAAGTACAATAATTTTTCTATACAATTTATTAGGTACTTTAAAACAATGAATCTTTAACAAAATTTATTAATTAAATTTAAATTACATATTTGTCAAATTATACAAAACATGCAACAAATAACTTGGAATATTAATAAATTTACGTGCACCACGTGTGCGCAAACTATAAATCCGAGCATTAGGTGAAAGCCTTCATTACTTAAGTCCGTAAAACCCTTATCCCATAACGTTAATAACACAA
The DNA here is from genome assembly GCA_947093115.1 of Brenthis daphne. Lineage (NCBI taxonomy): Eukaryota > Metazoa > Arthropoda > Insecta > Lepidoptera > Nymphalidae > Brenthis > Brenthis daphne. Next base: position 7,281,650 of record OX352474.1, on the reverse strand, counting down.
TTACTATAAATCTATCATCACTGTGCAAACACGGTCCGAATCTCAGCCTAAGCTAATACATTTTGTCCACACCCGTATTCATACTTAACGACTAGGGAGTAGTATTTGCTAAACATACACACGGCGCCCGCACGAACGCAATATAACCTGGAAGATGGTCGGGTCGAGCCCCGGGGTCCTTCCCCAACCCGAGAGGACAGTAATTACGGTAGGCAAATTAAGCAGTAAGGGGCCAAGCGGCCCCACTATGTCCATCTTTGTACTTACTGCGTTCGGTTTATTTTTGGTTATTCCACGTCTTATTACAATGTAGCTCGCCTCCCCTGCGGCGCGTTCACCTCCGAAACTGATTTGGGCCCCGGCATCAGAGTTTCATTACGGTCTGTCGAAAACAATCCACTCTAAATATCTATTCTTGGGTGCGCGCACTCCGGAATTACATTAGTCTGAGGTGGCGAAGGCTCGACTCAATTTGTTTGCTCGTAATAACGCTACGCTATCAGGTTGGTTATAACAAATGAGCTATTGTGAGAGCAAATCGGAGGATAACGGTTTTACGCTGTCTGCTTGATTTCATAGCTTCTGCGTAAGAAATATATTAAGATGATGGCTATACGTTAGCCAATTTTACATATAAATATAATCGTTTATTACTGTATTACCTAATGTATTTCTAACAACATTGACGTTTGGTAAATGCCACGTGAAAGTGTTACAACTGAAAATAACTTTGCGAAATCTGTTCATTTCACTTGAATGTTTTCTTCATTTCCCAAGTTTGAAAAGTTTAGCAATAAAGTCACAGGGCTTCCGAGTATAATTTGGCCATTAAAAAAAATCAAGAGATGACCACACTCGAGATGGTCACAAAGCATCTCGTTAGCGGCCGTACGTGCCGCTTGTCACACACTTCAGCCCATCGGCCCTTCGTAAATAATGAGAGAGGGTAGGCCTTGCGTAACATGCGATAAGTTTTAGAATGGATACGGCAAAAAGAGCAGTAAAAATTAATTATATAAAAAAATATTTACGTTTTTCTATATTCTTTTATTAATTTTAGACGTTTCAGATAGAAGTCCATTCGAATCTAGTTACGTACAAAAATATTACAAACAATACTATACTAAAATTATTATTGTTTAATCTGAACGAAGCCATAAATTATTTTTTTGTTATTTTACATTAGTAATATATTTGATAATAATGTAAATAAATATTAGTCATCATATCAAATTACCACATCCAAAGTTTGTGTAGTGCAAGAATTCCATAACCCCTTGGGATCTAAAACCTACGTGGGGCATCGACTTGTCGTCGGACGACGAAGCCTGAATACCTCTTAGATTGCCTCCAACCTTCTAAATATAGCCAAACTGAAACAAGGAGTTATATTAGACGCTTCAAATGCGATTTCCTAAGATGAACCTCGAAGATATACTATGCTGACGAAGGGATCCAATAGAGTTACGTTAGGATTATTATATCTAGGATTTATTGCCGATGGAAATGTACAATGGCTTACTAATTGCGGTTCTCCAATACGATTGGATACTTAATATACGTATGTGCTTAGAATTTGTAGTTTCGAATTTGTAGATCTGTATAAAGGATTTTCGTGTTTCAACTACCACTGAATATATTCCAATGTTGTAAATTTTCTATTTAGCTAAAATTTCACTTTACGTCCAACTTTTTAACAAATATATTCAACGTTTTTATCTTTACACAGTATTTTTGTAGATCGCAGGCACTTGTGAAGGAGCTATTTACATGAATTAGCTGACATTTATGCTTCCGTCGAGACAAACCGCAGCGTCGCGCCACCTGCTAGAATTATACGCTCGTTACTCCGTGCTCCGCTGCCTTTTATACCTTACGTTTTATTGACTATCGAATCTATATAATTACCACTTTATGACGACCTTGAGCAATTTCACTTAAAAATGTAATAACAATTCTACTAAAATGAAATTTCTACTAAAATGTACAATGAAGTGACAAACATAAATATATCTATATAAATATATACACGAACTCCGAAGATAAAAACTTACAATTCCAGATAGCTATACATAATTCATACGTCACAATGTTAGTTATGATTTTTATTAAAGAATATTAATATAAAAAAATATTTTAATTTATAAGAAATTATAGTGTAATCTACATTTATTTTACAACTGGTGTATGAATTCACCTTATAGCGTACAAGCCCTTTGCGGGTGGAAATCCAAGAACAAAGACTGCATATATGCAAATTACAATTACTAGCTTTAGTATAATATTGTATAAGGTAATAATTTGGCGAATTCAAATAGATGATAATATATTGTATCGGCGTGAATTACACGCTCGTTACGCGCTCGAGTGCCCGGGGCCGGTATAGCGCGTGCTATCTTTTAAACAGCTCTTCTGAATCTATCAGAGCAATGAAGCTATGGAGATGCAAATTACATTTGCTATCTTCTTCCACTTAGAAGAAAAATATTTTACATATTTTATTTCTGTTTTAAGTACAGATACAAAGTTATTTAAGTCTTTTTATAAAAAATACATTTTTATATACAATAATTGAATTTAGTTGAAATCATTTGAAGTAGTCAAAAAGTTTCTAGTTTTATTCGTATTCATTCATGTTACTGTTAAGTTAATTTGATGTTATTATTTAATCTTCAATAAAAAATATAGATAAAATTATTTTAAAACCTAAAATAAATAAATTAGTCAACGAGAAAGAGCATTAGTCAACGGATGCCTTGTTCGCGTCCATCGCCGGGCCGTTTGTCTCCGGCGCACCTCTGCGCGTCCGATTTATGGCACAGTTTTGTGAACTCTTAACCGTTACGTGATCTGCTTCCGAACCCAATTTATGCCCTCCGTGGGAAAAGTTACCTATTCTTTACGACTCATCTCCATGCACGCCAGGCTTGGGAATCCCATTGATTTTAAATTGTTTCTGGTCGCAAATTGGCTTTTTTTCCTTTTTATAGCATTTTGTGTTTTCTTATTGCTGATGCAAATTTGACTAACATTCTTGTATTAATAATAATTCATAAACTTAACAATCTTGTAAGTGCTACTTTCTTAGATTTACACAAATCTTAAAAAATCTGTAATAACTATAACTTTTGAGATTTTAAAAATCTTTCTCTCCCTTTTGTGACTTTGTTTATTTTAAGGAATTCCAAACGTTGGGAACAAAAATCAAAATAAAAATAATACCGCAGTAAAATAGAAAAGTTTTATTTAATGCATTTTTTATAATACATTCATCCTAAAAGGATTTAAAAAAATAACGTTGAACATCTCGAAAATTCATTATTAAAAGCTAAATCGGCAGGAACAAATCAACTAGAAATCAGTTGCTCCAACCATTCAAACGTCGGCCTCCCTTTGTCCTAACAAAATAAATCCTAAATAATTAGCGTAGAATTCCATTAAATTGACCAAACGATCTTCAGTAGTGCAAATTGTTTGACTTAGTTCGACCCCTTTAGAATACTTGCTCAAATTTTTATTAAGGACTGTTATTATACATTTTTAGTGTTGTAATTGTAGCCCAATATTTTAAGCAATCAGTAATATTGGTATGACTTTAATATATATTGATAAACATTAATTACATGTGCTTTTTCTCGAACAAAATAAAGAGGCAGCACTCAGAAAATGAAGTTATAATAATAGTAATGGATGTTTACAAGATATTTAAAAAAATATAATATACTAGCGATACACCTTCGCTTCGCTCGGATTCGTCTCTACTCTCTAGGTTGATTCCCCATAGAAACTTTCATCCCCATTTTCACCCCCTTAGAATGATATATACTATTCTTTATTGCACTTATATGTAAAATACAGAGAGTAACAAACAATAAAATTAGTTAGCAAAGGTGGACTTATTCCTAGAAGAGATCTCTTCCAGTTAACCTAAGTGAGTTACAGAGATAGTATTAAAATGCAGGCTAAAGTGCAGTTACTCAAATGTAAATACTTAAATAAATATATATTATATATACATATAACAAAACATTGATTTCCGGGTTAAAAAGTATTTGATGTCCTTCCCAGGGTCTCAAACTATCTTTATACCAAATTTCATCCAAATCGGTTCAGTAGATCCAGAGATTACCCCCTATAACCTCACAAACTCACAAACTTTAACTCTTTATAATATTAGTATAGATTACGTAATATTTTGCTGTGCTACAAATATATTTTAAAATAAATTTGCTTTTAAATATAGTATTGGAAATAGCCTCCGGTCACCCGATGGGCATTTAGCATTATTATTTATCGAATCCCCATTCACTTTTCATATCGCCCCTCGACGTCCCCGCGCAAACAAACCGAAGCGGATGAAGTAATTATTAAGAATACTGCAAATAAACTGCCTTAGGGTAATATAAAAGATACATTCATAGTTAAAGTTTTAAAATATATAGTATTCCAAATATCCATAGATTTTTAGTCGCACTAGTATTATAGATGCAAATATTTGTATGTTGTATGTTTGTTATTTCATTTTGCTTTTGCGTTATTGCGAGTTGCGCTGGAAGTGCTCGACAGATTTGGCTAAAAGTAGGCAGACATACTAAGACCTGGACTAATACATAAGTTACTGATGGAAATAAAATTCTTTAAAAAGTATCATATTATTAAAGAAGCGCCCGAGCAAGAAGTCTTTCCTCGCTAGTTTCTAAACTTACGTTTGCGCCTATCATGATAAATAAGAAAATAGAAAGCACTACAATATAGAAAATTGTTAGTTCGAATCCATACTAACAACGGAAATGGAGGATTGGTAGTTTTGTTATTTCGCACGGCAGATCCTTTTGTTGCTTGGATTCGCGTTAAATGGCAAGGAAGTTAGTATGGGGAGGTGCATTCAATCGGCCGAATCGAGCAATCTTCGCTTCCTAATACTATGCATGGTGCCTATTCTTATTTGACACATAAATAAGTATTGATAGCTTCGGTACTGTGTAGATCTTGTTTTGGGAAAGGAAGCCGAACAGGTCAAGTTATAATGGATGTAGCTTAGGCTACGTCCACCCTTAGTCCCGATGGCGTATAAATCAGAATCTAATACGGTGCGACAAGACAGCTAGTTTTTTCCGTCCTATTGAACCTTTTTCCGATCGTAGAGTATGACGACTGAATTTTTGTTTTTTAGGGATGTCCTTTTGTTGTTCTGGTATTGAAATATTTTTACATATCTAAAATGTTATTTAATATTAATTATATATACGTATTATATTGATTTATTCCAAGTTTCACTATAATTAGTGTAGAAAAGATGGTGTAACTTTAAACGTAAGGAGAGTTTCTATATATCTACTCACCCAGAATAAGATCAAATAAATATTTATTCTAGCAAAGATTCAAACCTATGTTGAAGTGATAGATAAAAAATAAATGTATACACACCTGACATTGGTTAAAAATTCCTCCAAAAAATAATACTTCTTTAATAAATAACTTACTAATAGTCCTCATTTGTTTTAAACGCATCATTTCAATCGGCCAGCAATAGTTCAATATTCCAAACAGTGAAAGATAGATCGACAAACACGAGAATCTCTTGTCTGCGGCGAGCTCGGAAATTAATTCCATTGAGTACAAAAGCGTTGTAATGAGACAAGAGCTCAATACGATATTTGAATAGCTTTCTCATGCATCGATTTAATACACTTTCTATGAAATAAATAGAAACTTAGTCAATATTTTCTAAACTATAATATTATAAAGAAGAAAAATGTTTTTTGTACGTTTGTAAGTTTGTTTGTAATGGATAAAATAAATATCCGCTTAATAGATTTAGATGAAATTTGGTATGAAAATAGTTTGAGATCCTGGGAAGGAGATAGGATAGTTTTATCCCGGAAATCATCCCTTAAAGAGGTGAAAAGGGGGATGAAAGTTTGTATGGGCAATCAATCATTTCTCAAGTAAGGGATGTAATCTATATATACTCTAGTATATTTATTCAATACTAACTGTTAAAACGTACCTGAGTCGCTAGTTGTTTAAGTCTATATACCTAGTCAAATAATCGAGTAGAATGTACTAGACATTATTATTTTACTAGTTTTCGTGCGCAGCTTCTGTGATGTAGTTATAAAAAATACTCAGAAATAATATACCTAATTATAAAAGCATTGCTTTTCACCTTCTATTTAATGAAATATCGACAATATTATTAATCAAAGGAGATAATAGAGTAACTGTTAAAATTTATTTATGCCAAATTTTTTAGATTATTAGATATATGTTGTTTGCAGAATTTAATTCCAAATATATTCAATCTACTGTAAATGGTGAGTGCTAGTTTCTATTTTGCCATCTATTTGCAACTCATGAAATGAATGACGTAGCGTAAATTCGATAAGCGAGCTACGAGCTACGCTGATGCTGTCGCCGGATATGAGTTTGTCAGAGACCGTTTTGTGCAACATATTATTATTGAAATTTAAATATATCAATTTAACATAGGAAAACAAATAGTTGGAAAATGTAACTGGAATGAAAATCAATAAATGGAGAATGATTTGAATTTTATTTTCATACCTTTGGAACATTTTTTTTAACAATTTTGCTCCAAATCAGATTGCGTTCAAATATATCTAATGCTAATGAAAAATATTCATTGTTGAACAAAATAGTATGTATGTATGTATTCAGCTCTTTTTAACGTCCCACTGCTGGGCACGGGCCTCCCTTCAGTACGAGGCGGATCAGGCCATAGTCCACCACGCTGGCCAAATGCGGGTTGGCGAACTTCACATATCTTTTGAAAACTTGCTGGGTTCTCTCAGACATACAGGTTTCCTCACAATGTTTTCCTTCACCGTTAAGACAAGTGGTAATCATGTTGGAAATGATTCGCACATAAAAATATCAGAGCGGGATTGTGCGAGACCGGGATTTGAACTCACTTCACTCGGTTTCCCAAGCGAGCGCATTACCACTGTCCTACCACTGCCTAATAAGGTATTTGAGGGAAAATAAAAGTATGTATATTTACGCTAAGTAATAGTAATTACTAATAAAGATTAACAATATCAAATCCCTGGATGAGATTTCTAAGTCCGATGCATGAGTGACTCCGCACGGACTGTGCCACATGTGAGTCCTTATTTCATGCTCAACGCACATCTTATCGCCCGAGGTCTCCTTAATTATGATTACTAATGCTCCCATGCTCAAAGCTCTTGTTTTTGCGCTTAATAGCATGTTAAGTGGTTTTATTTACGTGCTTTCGTTATGTTAATTACAAGACGTGACCTGCGGGTTTGCTCTTGTTTATGTATAAATATTTTATTAGATTACTAATCCAAATTGAGTTCATTTTATTAAATCCATACATAATAAAATTGTAACTAAGTCGAATCTGTACATTAAATATTTTTTGGAAAATCTAATTGAAAAAGACATTATTATCGATACAGAGTCCGAATCTATAGTTTTTAGAATTTTTGTCTGTCTGTCTGTCTCTCTGTCTGTCTGTTACCGCATCACGAGAAACCCACTGGACAGATTTTGATGAAATTTGGTATGATGATAGCTGGTTATCCGGGTCAACATATAGGATACTTTTTACCACGGGAAAGTATCTCATTTCTGAGAAAAAATATAAAAACTGCATTGTAAGAGTATACTGATATGTAAAACCTAAGAATTTGGTTTTTGGTTTAGTAAAAACTTAATTTAAAATCCAGCAAAGCAAATCTTTACATATTTAATAAATGCTAAGCGTTTCAAAGAGACATTTACCTCAAGAACTTCTGTTCAAAAACATACAAAAGCATGAAAATTAACTTAACATAAATTTGTAATAAATTATATTTCTTAAAATAAATTACTATTACAATATTTTAATAAATTCTCTTGTAAATTTTAAAATCATACATAAATCTCATCTCTCTATCATTAGTTATACCTCCATAATTTGAACCATTCCAAAGCGTCTAATGACTCTAAATTTTAAACATTATACGGAGGCTCTTAAATTAATTGCACGGCCTTGATATAATGGAATTAACTTAATCGAATAGTTGTTTACACCGTGTCACTGGAAGCAATTAAAATTGTTTCAGGAGATAATAAATCATTCTAGAAGTGAAACATCATGGTGGGCGCACACCTTGCAATAAATTTTCCAATTACCGAGAGAATTCCGATGGCAGCGAGGGAAATAAAATTATATTAATTACTTGTACCGCCTTGCGTTAGACTAAGGCTGAAAACAAGATCTTTTATGATCTAATATTCTTATATTAATATTTTTTGTTTAACTTCCAAACCATGTTAGCTACGACAAATTCTATTATATTCGCTTCTTAAAATAAGTTTAGATAAATCATTCATTCAAAGATTCATCAAACATTTTCATTTAATAACAATAATCTTGATAATTGTGCCAAATAAAAGGAAGGGCAAAGGGCTTGTGCAATCTTCATAATGTCTTATGCTGTATTTGAACTAACACATACGCACATAATAGGTGTTAATTTGGCGATGACTGTCGCGCCGCCATCCGTCATCGCCTCAGGCACGCGACACGTCTTTATGAACTCAGGGTATGTTTAAAATAATACCTACAATTGAATTCATGCACTATATATTTCCTTTTAATTTTATATAAATCATTGATTTAAATACCAGCGCTATTATTGGAACCTCCTACCTAAAGTTTTAGGTACTTACTAAAAGCACGATTTTATATGTACAAGTTACATACAGTCTGTTATAATACAGTTTTTGTATTTTTTCTCAGAAATGAGATATTTTCCCGCGGTAAAAAGTATCCTATATGTTGACCCGGATAACCAGCTATTATCATACCAAATTTCATCAAAATCTGTCCAGTGGTTTTCTCGTGATGCGGTAACAGACAGACAGACAGAAAGACAGACAGACAGACAGACAGACAAAAATTCTAAAAACTATAGATTCAGACTCTGTATCGATAATAATGTCTATTTCAATTAGATTGCCCAAAAAATATTTAATGTTACAGATTTGACTTAGTTAGAATTTTATTATATGTATAGATGTTACATACAGTGTGGTAAATAGTGGTTTAACATGCTCAATTTACTTTGGTAGATTATTCGATCTCTGTAAATGAATAATTTATAAATAAAACGTCTGTCAAATAAACAGACAATCTTGATAATTTTATAAATGGTTTTTATCTAAACGAACCTTAAAATTGTAGAAATAAAACCATTGAGTTTATTAAACTTACGTTCTGATATATCTATTTATTATATAGGTATATATGTATATAATTTACTAATTTGTTTGTTTTGTACACAAAATATAAATGTAGAGTATTTTAATCATATTGTAGTTGAGTGAAGAGTTCTATACATTTACTGTCATTAAGCAAGGGGTGAAGCGACTGTGAGTGTAAGCATGACAAGGTATTTTTACCCTCCACTTCAAGGAGTCAAATTATACATTGTTCTACACTTTAAATTGTAAAATATAACAAATGATAAAATTGATTGATTCCTAATGGTTTAACTTATAATCTATACATATAATTAAATTGTAACTAAGTCGAATCTGTACATTAAATATTTTTTGGAAAATCTTATTGAAATAGACATTATTATCGATACAGAGGCCGAATCTATAGTTTTAAGAATATTTGTCTGTCGTCTGTTACCGCATCACGAAAAAACCACTGAAGGGATTTTGATGAAATTAGGTATGATAATAGCTGGTTATCCGGGTCTACATATAGGATATTTTTTACCGCGGGAAAATGTCTCATTTCTGAGAACAAATACAAAAACTGCAATGTAAGAGTATACTAATATGTAAAACCTAAGAAATTGGTTTTTGGTCATTTGAATGCGGGCGGAGCCGCGGGAAATGCTAGTTAAGAAATACAAATAAAACTTCATAATATTTAAGCATTCATTTTGCTGGTACGGATTATTGAGAAATTGTATGTAATATAAACAACTTACATGATCGAAAATGTATTAGTATCAGTCTACACCCGACAGTCGACACCGAAGTCGAAACAAAGGTTGCCCGCGATAATTGGATGTGGCCGATCTGAATGCACGCTAGACGAGACTTAATTGAGGTTTTAGAGTTGGGCTAATTCACCCACCTCCGTCCCTCGTATGGCTTCGTCTGCGTAGGGCCTGTTGGGGTTAAGTGAGGCGATGCCTCTTATCTATAGCATTATAACCACAATAAGTGTGGAAAATTATTAAAAATAAAAATGAAAATGATATCTGTACAATTATATAAATGTAGTAATTTTAACAATTGACAAATAAAAATAACTTTCATCAAAATTGTAAGTAAAATATTGTAAAGTGCTCTTAAAAGCTCTTTCTAAATTAAATACAAAACTGTATTTGATTTAGAGTCCACTCACGTATGGCGTAACAAAAAGTAACAACTAAATATTTTGGAGACGGCCGATAGAGGTCGGGTGCCGCTAACAAAAAGTAGGGCCCTGCCTAGGGGCCGACACCCGCACAGATATGATAATCCCAAGTATGTAAAATAGTGAAATTTAGGGCCTTTCCATGTGAAGAATTGAGCTCGTTCGGTAGGCAAATTATTCTAATGCGGCCCTTTTATTCGAGGCACATTCTGAATACGGGTCGCCGACTTCTGCGCCACTCATTTGTATTTCAATAAAACACCACTAACCCTATCTAAACAAGGCCTTCGATTCATATATCAATTGACGATGGTACAGAAACCTCTCATATAAGTCAATACACTTCCATCACGTTTCCAAGAGAAACTTAAATATTAATAATAATAATCAATATTTCTAAATTATATAATTTGTAGTATTTTCAATACCAACTTTTAGTAAACATAAATGCCATAAATATTAAGTTGCTTAATGCTAACTTATAAATGCGAATGTTTGGATGGATGTTTGTTACTCAACCACGCTAGAACGGCTGGACAGATCTGGATGAAATACGGCACAGAGATAGATTGTAGTCTGGAATAGCACATAGGTTACTTTTATCCCGGAAAAATATACTGTTCCCGTGGGATAGATTTGTTTTTGATTAGGGGTAAACCGAGTGAAACGAGGGTGAGTTGCTAGTATTAAAAATATCTTTTCACATTTTATCTTAAATGTAAAAAGATTGTTATTTCAACATTTTCTATTACGAGCATGGTCTCAAATCGGTCATCCATTAATCGCTACTCAATGAATCAATTTGAATACATTGATATGAGCTAACGTTTCAGAAGTTTACACAAAGTTGGAGGGTACCTCATTCAAAAAACATGCCCTGGCTCGTATATTCCAGTCCACTACACGGTGACATAAGATATTTCAATTCAAAAGTGTAAATAACGGCGTCGTATCGGTCCGACGAAATCCGGTGAGTCCGTCGTATATCGTCTCGCTTGTCCGATTTGCATAGCATCGAAAAGTTTGCACAATCACATTTTCCTCATCAGCCTGCGGGGAGTATAATTCTTGCTTCCATCTGTCGTCTTCCTGTATCTACCCTTGCTAAAACCTCGTTTTGCCGGGGTTCGGCCGGCGGCACTGTTCGCGATACATAAATTTCCACGATCGGTCATCCCTTAAAAACAAGTCCAGCTCTTTATCCAGCGAAGAGTAAGTTAAAGAATGGCTCGCCCGTGTGTTACCCTCCGATTCGTTACGTATTCAAATTATTTCGCCATCCTGTTTTTGCGTCCAATTGTAGGAGTGGGTAGGTATAGAGTCTATTCTCTATTGTATGACTGTTGATTAATTAGGGCTATATAAATAGACGGTATTTCTTAGTTAATGTCCCAATATAGCTAGATACCCGTATGTATCTAAACATGTAAAGATTATGTATAATAATAGAAATAAAAACTTGAATACAAATGAAGACTAAATAAATAATAACAAATAAATATGTTGGGACATTAACACACAGCACCATCTAGTTCCATGGTAAGCTAAGAGGCTTGTGTTATGGACTCCAGATAGTTGATACACTACACATATATAATTTTAAATACATACATATTATAAATATAAACACCCATGACTGGGTACATACATTCGTGCTTATCACACAAATGAATGGCCTTAGCGGGACTCGAACCCGCGACCGCTAGCACAGTAAGTAGGGTCACTACAAACTGAGACAAACATGTCGTCAAATAAGAATGAAATGTATATATATATTATGTGCATTACATATTATAATTTATAGGTACGTTTTACTAGAATATTATAAGACGCATCGAGTAGTCTAGGAGAGAAGCCTATGCCTAATTAATTGGCCGCATCACGTGTCCAAGGCAGCCCCTTAGACAGACAGGTCACCCCGTCGGAGGAGTTCGACTTACGATCCTCACGTGAGCCGCTGTATAATTAAATAATAAGGCCTAAATCCGTCCCTTTGTATAGCACTGCGCAATGTAATATATTTCAACGAATAAGTATAGTAACACTTCATTCAAAATCATGAAGAAAAATGTCATCAAATAAATTAATATTATTATTGTTATATTACCTAGTACTTTGACGACACGTTCGGCTCTGTTTGTAGTGTCCCTACTTGCTGCGCCTGCGGTCGCGGGTTCGAGTCCCGCTGAGGGCATTCATTTGTGTGATCCAGTCATGAGTGTTTATATTTATAATATGAATGTATTTAAAGTTATATATGTGTAGTGTATCAACTATCTGGTATACATAACACAAGCCTTGTAGATTACCATGGAACTAGATGGTTCTGTGTATTAATTTCCCAACATATTTATTCATTTAATATTTATTATTACCTAAGTGTACAAATATTTTTAAAACACTCCTTTTCCTACAAAACACAATACAAGATTGATTTTCCAGAATAATATCACTCTACAATTGCCTTTTATACCTTTCTTGAAAGGGATCAAATCTGATGGCTAACGTATCCACCGGAACCATGCGTCGCGCGTCGCATTTACACACAATAGGTTGCTATTTATTTACTAGCTAATATCATGTGCGCTTTGATGCTTCAATATTTTCCTATAGATTTAACTGTTCTATACTTAATGTTGTTAAAAGTTAGCACAAATATTAACAAACGATTATTTGCAAATTAAAGGAGTTTAAATGCACGCTTTTTAAGTAAAAAAGATTGGCATAAGTTATTTGAGCACTTTATAGGTTGGGTTCAAAATATTTTTAAATTCAATTAAAGTAAGGTTATGAAATTACAAATGGAGTTCAATCTTCAATATAATTATAAAATTTTCTTAATAAATTTTAAAGAAATAAGTATAGGAAACTAGTTGTAGCCGACAACTCCTGTCATAAATGTTGAGGCTATGTTAATCATTCATTCCATTCCGAATTTCACTCAAGTCAATTAATACCTTTACAACGTGAAGAAGTTAAAAACACACATTAATACAAAGCTTTCACATTTTATATTTATGCTACTCAAAATTAATAACTACATAGAATAAGATAAGATTTTAAAAATATTTTGTATATATTTTAGGAATATTTTATATAATATTAAATATGTTTTATACTCGACAAAGCTTACAAAATAAGTTTCGATACGATGTATCAATTTATACATATAATAAAATTGTAACTAAGCCGAATCTGTACATGAAATATTTTTTGGAAAATCTTATTGAAATAAACATTATTATCGATACAGAGGCCGAATCTATAGTTTTTAGAATTTTTGTCTATCTGGCTGTTACCGCATCATAGAAAAACCACTGGAGGGATTTTAATGAAATTTGGTATGGTGATAGCTGGTTATCCGGGTCAACATATAGGATACTTTTTACAGCGGGAAAATATCTCATTTCTGAGAAAAATTAAAAAAAAATGCAATGTAAGAATATACTAATATGTAAAACCTAAGAATTTGGTTTTTGGTCGTCTGAACGCGGGTGGAGCCGCGGGCAATGCTAGTCAAATATAAGAATAGTTTTAAAATCTACATACCGATACATTAAACTTACCGTATCTCTGCATACTACATGCATTATTATGAAATTCACATATACTTAGTGCACTATTCATTCCACCATTCTACCATTGAAGCGTGCAAACGAAAACTTTAACAAGAGCGAAGATAAAGCCTGGCCGTGCATGCGACGCACGTCCACTCTTTACAAATTCAACACTGTTGAGCCATTCACATGGCGGATAAGTTTCGCTTCAGAGTAGAAAGTACAGAGAAATGATATATGTAAGCATAATATAGAGGTATCTATATAAAATACCAATAAAATTAATTAATTAATTTATTTTATTTGTCTATTTTCTTTCAGACACAGGTCCATATTTGGACGTAGTTATGCAAAATGGATCCAGCCCACGGAAACCGTTTTTTTTTTAGTTACTGTCATAAATGGCACCTACATATCAACTTACATATATACAGAAAGTAGATAAAATACCCAAATATTTAAGAGGAATTTCAAAACAAACTTGTTTAAAAACGTCTTGTTATTTTAATATAACCAATTTTACTAAAATTCCTAAGTTCTCAAAAGTAAGTTTTTGTGGTTGAATGCATAACTACGTCCATTTACAAATTTCACTTTTTTATAATCATTTACCTATGAATTGGAACTTAATACTATTAGGAACATTTATTTAAAATATTTAAATGACGATCAATGTGTCGTCATCCAATGCCACATTATGCGATTGACAAGAAAATCTCAAAAAAAAATACAATACTAGCGACTTATCCGTGCTTTGCTCGAGGGTCGCTAGATACCTAATGATTGGTAGTCTATGTGTTACTCCAGTTCATAGTTTTTTTGTATGCTAAATTTCATATAAATCCGTTCACATTTATCTGCATGAAGTAGTAACAAACATACACACATACAAACTTTCGCATTTATAATAACGTCCGATATATTTATACAGGCTCATAACTTTCACAAAATGATGACCAAATATTTATTTTATTTCTATAAACAAGTAAGCAACATAGGCTTTGTAAAAACTATTTGTACATAAAATTATTATTTTAATAGTTGCAACATGACATTTCTAGCATACTCTATGAGTTTCAATGGTGTGCAGCAGCTAAATGCAATGATAAGTCGCCGCAACTCGACAATGAGCGAATCGTGAGTTGATTTCGCATTATGTAACAATCGCTGCTCTACTTCAGAATTCACTATCTATATACGGGCTTTCGCTTAAAGCTCGGCCTGTAATCTAGATACTGAATTTCGTCCAAGCGGTTCCTAATTCTGAGAGTTTACTGCGAACTTAAATCTGATGGTAATCTCTTTACATACCTTCCAATGCCACTTGGTTAAAGCAATTGTTCGTTTTAAAACTTATCTAGCATTGTCTAGAAATAGTATATATTTTAACTGGACTTATTCGAAACTATTTTTTTTACAATATTTTGCTAAAGTGACCTTTAAAGGTCAGTTAACTTTTATTTTTGTAATAAAGGGAGAAAAAATCACGTTCTACAAATCATTTATTTTATGAAATCCGTAAATAATATTTTATAACTAGATAGTACTTAAAAGTTTCTTTTTACCTCAAAACTCATAAAGCGTCACTAAGTCGTAAATTAAATAACTTCTAATGGAAAATATCTGTATTAATAATACCAATCTGTCCGTTAATATTTCGCTAACATTAAATAAAAAGCTCGAGAGCACGCAGCGTAACAGAATATGTCCAATCTTTAAACCAATCGTACACTAAAAGCCATTGAGAAAATGTACAAAAAGCTGTCGCAATTATGATATTTAAGGATAAAGCAATACAGATTATATTTGAGTGCTTGATAAATCAGTTATTTTATCTCACAGGAGACTCAGTGAAGCATATCGCTGTGAGTCATGCAGTTATTCAATAAGCCAGTGCCGCTACTTGTCCGAATTTACAACCGTGTAATAATAAATGCTAGGGTTATCGGGTACAGAACACAAAGAATATGTTTCTAAGTTTGCTTAAGTATTAGCGAATCTATGAGTTTAGTCACTCGGTTTGTAAGAAAATGGTTTAAATTTATAACATCACTAGTTTTTTTTGTAAAGATATAGATATTATAAAATAATATTCTTTAACTAGACAGACCAATTAAACAAATACGCAATTGTTGTTTTTTTTTTTTGTATATTCATGTTTTTTTGGAAACCATCCCCCCCAACGTGCGTTCACCTTGTCGTGGTGGGGGGGCTCAGTAGTGCCCGGCAACCCAACCGGGCGCGAAGCCAAGAAACGCACAGGGAGGAGGCCCACTTCGGTGGGCGGTAGGAGGTGGCCCTCTTCGGAGGGCAGTGTACCATGCGGGTTGCTCCTGGTACTTCTCTGATAGCAGAGTGGACTGTGGAGCAACCCCGTGGTTGTTGTGGTCTGCTTCGGCAGACCTGCCGTCGGGGCGTCGTAGTTGAATGCGTAAGCGATCCTGCGACGCCCCATTAAGACGGGGGAAGGTTTTGTTGGGTTTTAATGGGTAGTACTGGTTTTGCCGGTGAGTCCCACACCTCGTGCGTAAATGCATTTCCCAACGTTAAAACAAAAAAAAAATGTTTTTTTGGAAACCATAAAAATGCGTTTTTTCAGAACAGAGACCTATATAAATAAACTTAAAAAGCAAAACCTTATCTAAATACAAAATTTGATACAAATTGTTAGAGCCGGTTTCGAGATATAAGAAGTAAATCTATATACATACATATACATATATACAAGAATTATAAGGTAACGCACATTTTTGGCAACGCTCGCCATGGTGTAATTTTATAGAATTTTCATAAATAATAATTTAGACATAAAACTACTTTTCTATACTCGCAGTAACTTATTTTCTCATACTTATATATATAGATATGCAATTCGCACAAAACACCTGCATGCAGAGTACGGATCGACTTGTAATGCCGGCGAGACACACAAATCATAAGATAAACTGATATCAAACCCCTACTAGTCTTGCAAAGAAATAAGTTGAAACTAATATTTTTTTGTAATATTCAATAATATTTATATATCTATTCTAACTAAACTCTTAAATTCTCTTTTGTCTTGTTATTATCCTACTAATATTATAAATGCGAAAGTTAGTGAGTATGTATGGATGTCTGGATGCATGGATGTTTGTTAGTTTTTCACGAATAAACTACTTAATGGTTTTTAATGAAACTTTATAATAATATAGATCATACATTATAACAAGATCTAGGGTACTTTTTGTTTCGAAAAATGTATGGTTCCCGTTGGACATAATTATTTTTGTTTTTCTAGAGGCGAACCCGAACGAAGCGAGAGTGAACCGCTAGTTGTCTATACTATCAAGTTAAACATTATAGAATATGGAAATCTATTAAAATGGAAACCAAATTACCACCAGTGATGCACTTGACTTGTTAAAGCAAAACTCTACAGCCGGTTTTACAACGTAATAAAATATTGAAATAAAAATTCGTCCGCGAACCAGCAATAAAATAAAATGCTAACAGTTTTTACGGCGCCGACAATATAATGAAATAATCGTAACGGCCGTCGACGTCATATTGAATTGCCCGATAAATCTTCCTCGGGTCATATTGTCCACAGTCCTCTTGGCAACACTTTAATATCGAGAAATATCATTCCGATAATCGAACTCGCGCACACTAGCCGCTCTGTATAAATCATTCCCCCGCCCGCCTGTCGTTTATTTTTCAGACTTTCCATTTCCAAATAAAGTCCCCGAGCATCGGGCCAGTGGTTCCTTTTTCCGGGGCGGTTTTTACATGATTTGTCGGCTGTCGGCCATTTCCCTTAATACTGTCAATATTTCAAATATTAATTGTTATAAATCACAAAACTTCTCTACCGTATCCCCTTTTTATAGACATTGTAGAATTAAAATTCATTTAACAGCATTATGTGTACATTGACCGCTCGCATGGAAACTGTATTTTATAAATGGAAACAATCGATGCTCGTCAAGGGAAACGTGTTAAATTATGTAGGTACACTTAACGCGTCATTCTGAACACTACTTTGAAAAAGTTCCGCCCATAAAACATTAACAAGCACTCAAGAAAATTCCCGGTTCTGCCTCGTTCGTTAAGTAGTGTCAGGCGGTAGTTTTTCCCACCTAACGCCGGCCACTAGAAGCCGGAGGGTCGCTGTCAACGCGATTGACCAGCCGATATCTCCCAAGAGTGTCGCCCTTAGGCCCTGCTCTCGAGCACTTCTAAGATCATCGTAGATCCCTCAATTAATGACAAACAACGGCTAGCTATCGTGCACCCAATTTTCACTGTCGTTTCCGTTTTGCTCGTTGACAGTTGGCATGGGTCGTTTGGTCACGATTATGTACATAATATGAAATACCTATAAACATTTAAGTTTTCGAATTTAACATCAGCTTATAATGAAAAGCAATTCAATATAATATTCTATACGTATAACTCACAAGTAATGAATAATGATATCTAAATTAATGTATATTTTGCGCCGGCGTTTCAAATAAAGTATTTTATTCATTTAAATTCTTAATCATCATGCTTTTATAATTAAAACAAATAGATATTTTTAAATCATTAATTTGCAAGCCAAAAAACTAATAAAAACCACTGTAAATGCGTTTTCTCTATTTCTGATTAAGTAATTATTTATGTAATAGTAAGCAATTCGTTATAAGCTTACAAAATAATTATTTATTTAAATATCATACAAACTATACACATACACAGCAAATGAAACGTGGCGCTAACTCACATCGCCAAACCATTGTACCACCTTTATAAGGTAGTGCACTGTGCAAGTACACTTTTAGTACTTGCTGTACATAGAATTGCATAGAATGCACGAAAAATATAGTATGAACTAAACGAGTAATTATCACCACAAAACATCGTGGTGCAAAGGAATCTTGTCCGATATTTTCATCAGAGATGCGAGCGGCGCTTACTCGCTCGGCGCGTATCGATCGAGGGAGAGGGGTGTGGGGGCAGAAATTTGGGAAAACTTTGAAAGTTTCGCGTCTAATTCAGGCGCACGCACACATCCATAGAGCGAGCTTAACCGCCGCACACTGCAGAGTTCTGCCACGTAATTTCTGTTTTGTTTTGTGCCCGTTCGAAATGTCACGTGTCTTCAACTTGGTGTGGGATGAATACGCTTCTAGATGATTCTGAAACACGTACATAAAATTTCATAACGTTTTACAGCTGTACAGATTTGCTGCTCTCATTATATTCCAATCTCATCATATTCCTTCTAAGTTATGCTATCTAACTATATGCCACGATAGAATTAGTTAGACCCTTTCCAAACAAAATAATATGTATAAGATATTAACAAGGAACTCAAATATGTCATTTCCGTCCATTTCAATGTACATGATTAGTAATTTAATAATTTATATTAAATTACTGTAAATAAAACAAGTTACAGCACTGTGAAATTAATTTAAACTTTTCCTTAAAACGACACTGCTTTTATTATTATAGACATACTGTATATATTCTAATTGCGAGGACATTCAAATTTCGCAGAGGGTGGTTCTAAATATACCAAATTCTTTTATATTTTTTATGACAGACTATGAAATACTTATCAATGTAATAACATGTTAAATTGAAAAACAATTATTATACTTAACTGCGTTTGTAAGCTAAAATGTGCTTTAAACCATATGGCTACAACTTTATATAGATACAGAGATAGTTATATATATGTAGATGGTCAATGCACATTTATAAATAAAAAGTAGGGTGCTTTACTCAATCACACATTGTGATTAAGATCAAAGCGACTGTCATTATCCATTGTGGCGTGAGTGCTTCGAAAGAAAACAATTAAGAAAATGAACAACGCGCTAGATCACGCAGCCTCTGATAACGCTCCGGACACGGCTATTTCCGCGACACTTCAAAGCTGCCTTTCTGGCACTAAATAATGAAATAGACGTACAGTGTTAATGTATTTTAATAGCGATATAAAAATTATTTTAAATACAGTAAAAATTAACTAGTTATTGTTAGTAAGCCCTGCATTTTGGTCTGTTACAAAAATTAAAGGAATTTGTGCAAAGCCAGGTGAAATCATTCTAGAACAAAACAAGAACATTTGGAAGTTCTTTGATAGAGAAAATTGTTTATAAATTCTCATATTATACAAAAACGAATACATTAAGAATGTAAATTTGATGAGTGAATGAGATGAGTGATTGAGTGATGTAAAGCATGATTTTAAAAATTAAATCTAAGGATATTAAGTATGAAGCTGTTTAATCGAAATTATTATCTGTACTGTGAATTAAATTTTCGTTTCAAAAAAAAATAGCGTGACCTATTTACAAGGATAATCTAGACACATTTTAGCAATTATTTATTATTATTATTATTTTAAATAAAAGATTTTGTTAAATGATAAATTTTAGAATGTATAATCTAATACCTTTGCTAGCTATTTAAAAAGTTTCTATTCTTTGCCGCTTGGTGCGTTATATGTTATCTGTATTCTGTCATCTGTCTCCCGAGAAGTCGTTACTGTGTTATAACTATAAAAAAGGTTATCAATAAAAAATCAAAGAAATCTTGCTCAATTATATTATTTATAACCCAAAATAACAGATTTAAAATTATGTTAACGTTTAGGATACTTTTGCTGTGGGAAAATATCTGATCTTACGTTTGAACGTTTAGTATGATGAAATCTAAACGTTAAATCGCTATTAGGGACGAACCCGAGCGAGCGGAGACGAGTAATTCGTTAGTTACAGTATATAATAATTTATGTAGATAATACTTTTTATAAGTATTCTGTTATTTACATTGAAATGATGTTTTTTATAAGTCGACATAGTTAATCAAAGCATAAGTGATATTTAATCTATAGGTACATATAGTAAAATTGTAAGTAAGCCGAATCTGTACATTAATTTTTTTTGGAAAATCTTATTGAAATAGACATTATTATCGATACAGAGGCCGAATCTATAGTTTTTAGAATTTTTGTCTGTCTGTCTATCTGTTACCGCATCACAGAAAAACCACTGGAGGGATTTTGATGAAATTTGGTATGTTGATAGCTGGTTACCCGGGTCAACATATAGGATACTCTTTACCGCGGAAAAATATCTCATTTCTGAGAAAAATAAAAAAAACTGCATTGTAAGAGTATACCAATATGTAAAACCTAAGAATCTGCTTTTTGGTCACCTGAACGCGGGCGGAGCTGCGGGCAATGCTAGTATACAATATATCCTTAAAACGAAATTCCTGCAGTATATTGTACATAATATACGTGCATCTATATATCGAGTCTAAAAGAACATGCAGGAGCCTGTTTTTACATAATCAGTTACTATGTCGAAACTGCTGGATCATAAAACTATAAGATATTATTTGTTGATATTCATATTGCATTTAGAAGTTTTTACACACCGAAAAGTAATTTCATCTGATCTTGATGGTCCTCCTCCTAAAATATGTGTTCATTTGAATTTTTTTTAAATATATACATATAAAGCAGTTCAAAATTAAGCATTAATTTGTTAAATATTTTGTCCTATGTAACAAAAAATACCCGTTAAGCTAGAAATGGATAGTAAGAGAAATATATTCTACATTTAAAAAAATTTTTTACTAGTGACACACTCCTAGTTTCGCTCAGGTTTTACCTTAGGTAAAAAAAAACAAAAATATACCTCATACAAATAACTAATTTTATTGAAACTTCTTGTGTACGAGCTTTATTATAACGTGTTTCCTAAAGGGATAAGATTAAAAATAACTTATGTCACTCTCCAGCCATTTAACTATCTTCATACAAAACTTCACATCAATTCGTCACTCTATTTTGACTTGAAACAAAGATAAATAAGCACACTCGCAGGTACAAGTTAGTATAAAATAAGTTCTCTACTAAAACAAAATAAAAAATATTAAAATAACACATGTGGAAAATGATTATTAAACGGTATATAAAAAAAACTGCTTTAGACATGTACCTATACATAAATTATCTACATAAAACATAACACTACAGCATGTTAAAATAAATAACCCAAAATACCCAAATAAGCTAACAAAATCTCTTTCCTACACCTATAAAATATTTTCTATACTTTTTTTTAATTTATACCGGTTATAATTTTTAAATATTCTTTGTCGTGCGGCTGTTTGTAAACAGACCAGCAAATAAAGGAATTCCATTCAAAGCGTAGCTTTTGGGGACAACAAAAAATTGGGCTGCAAATAAAAACAAAGGAGCTATGAGATCGCAATTAGTGTGATTTAACGGCCATTTAATTAAAGTGATTAATGCGAAATTATCCAAGTCATTATTTTTGTGGTCACCCTATTATTTTTTTCGGTATTTATTCAAAACTGTTTAAGAAAAATACGAAATACGCAATTTTATTTTTTTCATCTTTATACATTTTTATTAAGCCTTTTAAAATTTTAATTTAAAGTTTCGAGTTTTGAAAACAATGTGAGGAAGATTAGTAAGTGCAAGAGAAGATACAAAACAAAAGACAAATCGTGATTGTACAGAAAAGTTTTATCCTATATATTCTTAGACAATTATTTAAAAGAGCCATAAAACTCATAATCTATTATAAAACACGATGTTAATATATCATGCATCTTAATTTGAGAAGTCGTCGCCGTGAATCTCTATCGTAATTAACACTCGTGCCATTAGAGTAATTAAAGTGTTCTCTTTTCGCGAACATGCCTTTGTAATATCAACGCTTTCAAATTATTTAGCTTTTAGTAATATAACTTACAATAAAATTTATATATACATATATATATATATATATATATATATGTTTATACGATTATTCGTATGTGTGTTGCGTGCGCTACTTTATATTCTATTAATTTTAAAACCTTATTAACTCTTAAATGAAATTGCTACCCTAATTAAATAGACCAGATATTATAACTATTCTCTTTAAAGGGTTCGTATATATTTTATATTTTACAATTATATTTATACAAGCTTATTTATTGAGGTTATCCATTTAACAAAAAAAACACTAAGTAAACACAATTTTTATTAGAGTAATATTATATCTATACATATTTATTTATTTATTTATTTATTTATTGAACTACCAACAAAAGTTACAATATTATAATACTTAAACTTAGGTTACATATAATTTATCATGATAATTGCACTTTTAATTATAGGTAGTTACAACTTGCAACTTTAACAGGCTATCACATTAGTATTAATTAATAGTATAATAATAATTCCAATTTAATTTAAATTAAATTAATTCATTAAAATTACAAATTAAAAAATATATAATTTTATAACAAAAAAATCAATAATAACTAATTTAAACAATTAATACGTACCTATTATGTTTATATTTATATTTTATAGCATAAAAATTAAAAGTTGAGAAACGGCATGCAATCAAATTAATAACATTTTTTTTTAAAAAGATATAAAAATAGATTAATATTGAATTTGCTCAAGATAGCAATTAATTTTGTTTTTAAAGGCGTTAAATGTATCATGCAAAATGTCTACCCCCCTATTTTCTGAAGTAATGCCACTATAGGTTCTAGCTATTCGGTTAAGTGGCGCATTTTTTCCTAGGTTCGTTTTATGTTTATTAATATACGTTTTATGTTTATAAATACATATAATAAAATTGGAACTAAGCCGAATCTGTACATAATTTTTTTTTAAATCTTATTGAAATAAATAATATCATCGATACATAGGCCGAATCTATAATTTTCAGAATTTTTTTCTGTATGTCTGTTACCGCATCATAGAAAAACCACTGGAGGGATTTTGATGAAATTTGGTATGATGATAGCTGGTTATCCGGGTCAACATATAAGATACTTTTTATAGCGGGAAAATGTCTCATTTCTGAGATAAAATACAAAAACAGCAATGTAAGAGTATACTAATATATAAAACCTAAGAATTTGGTGTTTAGTCATCTGAACGCGAGCGGAGCCGCGGGCAATGCTAGTAAATAATATATTTATTATCGTCATATTGAAGAAGAGAATTATATAGAATACAATAAGCTATATTTAGTATTTTAATTGCAAAAAAATTAAGACCTTGTACAAAACTAGTGACGTATGTACAATATGTCCTACTATGATTGGTATATTATCGTCATTATACTGTTCGGGTTTCTCAATCAGTTTTACATTTCGTTGGCTTACTATTACAAGGTTCTATGTTAATTTTAATGACGTTTAGTAATTTTTACATAGAACTTCGTTATTTTGATGTCGTAAAAAAAACAACATAGAACTATGTAAAATTGAATGTTTTGTAGTTATAGTGCCGCTATCTAGTGGTTTGTTTTTGCAAAACTGTAGCTAATGACACATAGAACCTTGTAGCATTAATAACTAAATAAATACTAAAATTGTAACATAGAATCTTGTAATAGTGAGCCAACGAATTTTAGTACAACATTATTTAGAAAATATAGGTAGAAGCAATCAGCTACATGCTGAGAATTTAAAAACTAAGTAAACTCACGCCGTGTCGACAACCTACTGTGATATATTAGCGGGTAGTTTAAAGAGCGGAGGCAACAAATAAAGCTGTTAGCTACGAATCGGCAGTCGAGTCACGGCGACACACGGGATCAAGTGCACTTTAAGACTGTTACACACGATGTACTCATTCCAAACATCGAATCTAATATCGAAATGTGTTCATACCACGTAGTACTTTACAACTTTTTTCGCTTTATATACAGTTTTTAATTACATTTTATTATTAAATACTAAGCAAACGCTTAACATATTCATGCCAAAAAACTAGCTACAATTTTACAAAAAGTAGTAATGAAGTAAGCCTCATTGAAGTAGTTAGTATATTAGTAGTATATTAAATTTAAGAACAAATATGTCCTTATCGTAAAACGTGTAAGTATATATCGTTAAGGAATATTTTAAATAACTAACTTTAAAAATGAAGCTTATAAAACCTGACACCAGATGAATTTAATAGATTTTCATCTCATGTGTACACGCCGATATCTCAAAAGAAAACCGAAGCGAAGTAATAAGAAAAGGTAAGAGTGCCCCATTGAATGATAACTCCGGGCCTTTGTCTCCTGCGTCCGTCTTGACGAATCGAATTAAAAGGCTTATTGTGTCTACGTGACAGCTCAACCCTCACTGAAACGCGTTTTGTTTCAAGCAAACTAAAATATTACGGACCATTCACTAGATCCCCAGCGAGGGAGAGATTTGCTACTTGAATTTGTACTCAATTTTTAACAGGGACCGTTAATTAAGAGCTGCTCTTTATTGGCGAGCCCAGTCTTAATGCGTTAATTGTCGAAATGCAATCTCGGAAAGCCTTTTAATCATTCGAATGCTTCATATTTTAATTTTGAACGAATTAATTTTGTCGTGGAGTGATGGATGATTTTTTCAATAAGTTAAAATTAAAATTTAGACAATTAAGAATTTTATTATTTATTGTTTTTTGTAATATTTCAATGTTTGTTTCAGGCGTCGTTACGGCTTCGAATACCTTCTCCAAATGATCAAGGTATGTATGCTAACAAAATAGCTCATTCAACAGACCTACATAAATTACCGCAGTGTTGGAAAAGAAGTAGAAATCTACAAAAAAACTTTTTAACAAAAAAATAATAACCGACTTCAAACAAAAGCACTAAAAAGTAAAAAATAACTGATTGGTAGTTTTCATTTACTATACATACCTAATCAAATATTTTCGAAGTCGGTGTGCTTTGGCTAAGTAGTTAAAGCCTACCTATTAAATACATGTATACCTAATCAAATATTTTTGAAATCGGTGCCAGCCCATACAAAGCAAAGCACACCGACTTCGAAAATATTTGATTAGGTATGTATAGTAAATGAAAACTACCAATCAGTTATTTTTTACTTTTTAGTGCTTTTGTTTGAAGTCGGTTATTATTTTTTTGTTAAAAAGTTTTTATTTTTCCCTTTTTAGTGTAGACAGTAGTAGCAAAGTAAGAATTCTAAAGTGTTAGGCTTGTCAAACCAAACAAAATAAGCCCAAACTCAAAGTATCTACTATTAGTCGTTGAAGAGTTCCACATATCCACCTTCTGGCCTTACCATCAGATCAGGTCAACAATACCGAACCACTGTACTATCAACGGAATAGAAATACTTGCAAAATTTCAAGTCAATATCACAATTAGAAGTAGGTTAAATTCATTATTAGCTATTTTTCCACCCTTAGGGGTGGTATTTTTTTTTGAAATTTAAATGGGACCAATCTGGAAGTATACCCTTTCAAACAAAACAAAAATTGTCCAAATCGGTTAATAAATGACGAAGTTATGAGGTAACAAACATAAAAAAAAAAAAAAAACATACAGTCGAATTGAGAACCTCCTCCTTTTTGAAGTCGGTTGAAAAACAGCTTACTTAACATTGACAAAGCTTCACTTTTTCATTTTACGCAGAAACCCCAAAAAAGCCAATGCCACTCTCCTTGTTGAACATGTCTTAATTATTCATTACATCCCACGACGCAGTTTCTTACAGACGCCGGCCAAAAGGCGAACCGTAAAAATATACTAAAACGAACACGCACATTAATGAGAGCTATGCAATATTTATACACAAGCTACCCTAATTGCTAGGGTGGAGAGTGGAAAAAATGGGCAATTTTACGTAATGTAATATGTATATTTAAGGTGAAATTCCCAAAGCCAGTGTTGAAATTCGTCGCGCGATACTCACCACGAAACCACTTCAAACGTCTTTGAATGGTCGTGTTGACTGAAAGTAGCTCTACTTCAATATTATGTAATATTTTGTGCGCAATACAAATTATATAGGGTTTTAAGAAGTACCTACAAATTATCATAAATATAATATTTTTTTAATTAATTAAATTAACTATAATGGTCAAATAATTAAAAATACAAATATAAAAATATATTAAAATTAAATCACGTATACATTGTTATTAAAATCATATATAAATTATTATTTTATAATAAATAGATATTATATATAAAAAGTACTATATAGTAGAAAATAGTATTTTTCCTCTGACAAAAGACTAACATGTCGTCTAATGTACACATTTCCTATAATCAATTCTAATATAGAGCTAACTATCCGCCATATATCGTAAGTAGCCGGGATTTTTATTTTTTCAATATGTCTAGTTGCTCAGCGTTGCTCCCCTCGTCGCCACAATTTCCTCTTGACGGAAACCCTCAATCTAATGATACGCCTGTGTTAAAAAAACACAAGAAAATTTAATAACGCCAGCCCACAGATAGGAAGACAAAGGAAATTTAATTTCGACGATTCCCACATGCTCAATATCGCTGAGAAGTTACGTCTTCACTTACTGAGAAAATTAAAAAATCCACGGTAAAAATTACAGTATTCATTTTTTTTATTGCACAGTAAATTTTTAACTTATTTGTAGTAGAAATGAACAATAAAATACAATAGAAAGTTTGTAGAAAAATCAACAAGCCCGTAAATCTGCATATCACGTAACGGGGACGCTTACCCTACAATAATTATCCGGTACAAAGCTTTAACACATTTCAAAGGTAAGCAAATTAGTTTCGCACTTAATGACCCGACAAAGAGGTTAAATCTTTTTAAAACACCCAGTGTTTCCTTTCCGAGTAGGGTAAGTAAACAATACGTAAAAAAATATTTGCATAAGCTCACCCCACATATATGCAAATTGTCGGCCCATACGTGGAAAGGCGGTGAAAATTGTATCAAATTATAGCAACGACACGTAAGCTTTGCCGGCAATTTGTCAACGAACAATAATTGTTTAAAGCCCCACCTGACATTAGCTGTTTTAACGTAAAGAATAATGGTTAGAAATACACTATCACATCTATATTATAAATAATAAATTTGATGAGTAGGTATGTGTGGGTGTTGTGTTTGTTTTTCTTTATTTCTTCTTCACGCTACAACGGCTAAATTAAGTAAAATTCAAAATGGAGATAGCTTATCTGCTTACATATATCCTGGGTTACTACATAGCCCACTTTTATCAACGTCTCTTCATAGCGAGCGAAGCCTTGGGCGATAACTAGTATTATAATATATCTATCAAATTAAGAAAATTAAGATCATATTGGGTACAAAATTAAAATATTTGATAACATATTTAATTTTCAAACCTTTTTTATTTCTAAATATTGTTTAAAGTAAAGTTAGATGTACATCTCCATACAAAAATACATATTTTGTCATGATTTATAAAACAATTTAAGTCAATTTTAACCTTTTCTCGCTTTTTAATAAAAATAGACTGCAAATTATTATCAAACGAAAAGCCTCGAATTAAACCAAGCCGACCCGAGCAATGGCCCGTTCCGAAAAATGTTATACGCCACCTGTGGCGTGGGTATCGTATGCGTTGATCTAACCATGAATGCAGCCGTTCAGCCTCGTGTCATCCCGTTTACCAATGATATAGAAAAAAACTAAATGATACTATTTCAAACGATAATATAACATTTATTTATAAATAAAAAATGTAAATCAAACACATAACTCTCATTTGGGTTTCGTTACAGTCGGGTAAAAATGAACAAAAGAGTTGACTAGGCTCTTGCTTGCTCAATACTTAAAAAAATTGTGAGTATGTAATGAATATATAGATAACATTTACATTTAAATAATTTTATAATCTAATTCTCAAAGTAAATGTTAGTAATTTTAAAAAAAGGATATGCCTTTAATAGATTATAAAAAAATCATAGGAAGACCAGAATCATAGAATCACCAAAACCACTTTGCATACAACATAGTACCATATATATTATTTATATCTTTTCTTACGAAACATGATCATGTAAATAAATTGGTAGGTAAAAGTTCACTTCCAGGGTTATTTTCAAGTCTACGTATGCAGAGGGAACGCATGCATCCGTTCAATTCCGAGCCGATAGCTCGGATTTATGCGGCGCCGGCGCTCAGGCAAATTATCATTCACGCGATGATTCTACCGGCTACTGAGCGCCGGACGCTCCCGATACACGCGCCCAGTCAATTAACACGCCCATCGTATCCACTCAATTGCCTCTACGGATTTATTGACTCGCCACCGGAGCCTGATTTTTATTTGATCACGTACTAAAAGGAAAAATGGTTTTATCAAATCGTAGATACACAATGACAATATCAATAATATTTATAAACAAATATAAATATTCGAAATGCAGAAAATTTATATATAACAAGTAGATTACAGAAGGTTCCCAGTTATTTTTCTAACAATTTATAAGTTACAGCGAAAGCCGCAAAGAGCTTAGCTCAAGTAGCCAACAGAAATTTTCCCACGGTTATGAGGTCTTAATAGTGAGCCGATCCTTTATGAAGTCGGGCGAACACAATAACGATAAAGGTGAGCAGAAAATCCGGACAATAAAGTCGACAAAAAAGCTGAGTGAGGGCTAGTGCGGGGAAATAGTTCGTGAAATTTCGAAGGGTCCTGCAAGGGTATCCGTACGCGAACGGGACATTTTACGACGGTCCTCTCAGTAAACCTGCCATTATGTTAGGTTAAAAGATCGTCCTATTCGCAATATAAAGATGCCGAGGCAAGATTTGTTGCCGGTTTATGGATGTAGAAGGGTTGTTGGATGCGGCGGTTATTACGATCATGTCGAGTGGAGAGGTCGTATCATCCAGAAGTCAACATTGCGAATATGATGGAGGACTTTTAAGGGGAAAAGTAAGTCGAAAAATGGTAAACCGAATACTGTTCTCTTTAATATAGGATTTGCATTGAAATGACTGTTCTTTTGAAGTATGTCATGCGTAATATTGTAGCGAATATAATAATAATAAGTAATTTTTTTATAAAGAACAGATGAGTACCTTTTCATATAAATAGATACAAACTACATGGTACGTAAACTATAAATTCAAACATTTTAATGAAGGAGCAAATTTAACGTGCAAAGTGTAAAATCAAATAGCCCAGCATTCAAAGCATAAATGGCATTTAGTTTCCAGGTGGAGCTGCGGCTAATTGTACATGGCAATCGTGAGCGGACAGTATAAACAACCCGCTTGGAGCCGTTTACAGGTGTTTGCTAAGAGCCCTCACGTAAACAGCTCCGTTTACACTTCCTTTTGCTTATTCCATTCTATGGTACGACTGCTTTCTGTAGGACGTGAAAGGTGGAATTAGCTTTGTGCTCCATAGTTCTGCAACGAATATTAAATTCTGAAAACAAAACAGGTATAGCATGTGAGTCTAAATTTGGACTTGAACAGCCAAACTTTATTTTATTATGCTTTAAATATTACTGCAACATCAAATGCAGAATATAACGCATAAAAGCATGTAGTAAATATTTTATTAAAAACCTTATTTTAGTTTAAAAGCTAGCTAGCTAAAGCTATTTAAATAAAACATTTATATTTTTACAAACTTACCTACATTACAAACTTAAATAACAGTTAATATAGGTAACCTAGGGACTTAGCCTCGCTTCGCTCGGGTGCGTCCCTAAGTACGTTTTAAATAGATATAAATAGTTATTGGCCACCATTTTTGTTTATAATGATGATTTTAATTTTACTTCTTATTATTATGTATTATTATCAATTTCTGTTATAATATGACATTTATCTATAATAATTATTATTTTTAATTTTTTGTACTTTTAATTCATGAATATTTAAATGCTATGCACACTTATAATTGACATACATATAAGGTATATTATTATTACATTAATTAAATTGAAAATGTTTCATATGTAAGTTGTAAGTGTGCTTTTTACAAATAAATACATTTTACAAATAAAAATAAAATAGCAGTGTTTTTTTTTTTGGAATTTTCCGATGTTTTAAAAAATATTATTCTGCTATTCGAGGCGGAGACAAATCCAACAAATCAAAGATCATAGAAATCGGTTCAGCCATTCTTGAGTTATACATGGTGTAACTAACTCGAGTTTGTTTTATATATTATATAGATTGTAAATAAAACTTTTAAAACAATAAAAACAGATATTACCCTAAAGGTAGTTGAGAGTTTGTACATACATATATATTATGAAACCCTCCATTAATAACACCTACTTAATATAAATTCTAAAGTTACTATAAATCCATTTTATCCAACTGTAGACTGCGGTCACACCTCGCCTCGAAACGTCTCGGTGAGTCTTTGCAACCTGCCGTGTGAACTAGCCCTTTGAACTCGCACCTACTAACCACAAACATTTTGTACACAACCCTTAACAGGATGAATTTGTGAAATAAATTGCGCAAAATGGAGCGAAATATGCTCAGAGATAAATTAGTAATTAAATGTTTACAGATAAAGTAAAGATAATGATGTGCATAATCTATACTATATTATAAACAGGTAAAGTTTGTGAATTGTGAGTTTGTGACGTTGTAGGGGTAGTCTCCGGATCTACTAAACCGATTTAGATGAAATTTGGTAAGAAGATAGTTTGAGACCCTGGAAAGGATATACTCGTAGGATACTTTTTATTCCGGAAATCATCCCTTAAATGGGCGAAAATGGGGATGAAAGTTTGTATGGGGAACCAACGCTAGTTATACATATATATTCTAAGTTGTAACAATTAGTCTATCTCGATAGGGTAAAATAAAAAAGTAATTTTGTCAAATAGTATATTATAACTATGTACTCTCCATTTTTGACTTCTTCTTGTTTAGAGCACGAGCCACATTTAAAAATTAAATAACTTAGTTTTAATGGTTTTCAATGAAACTATCTTTAAGCTTATTTTTTTTGTAAAAGTTAGCCTCTGTGGTTATGTTGGTCATTAGGAACTAAATAAAAACTTATTTGTTTGGTAACTTATTCCCCAAATCTCATAATCGAATCTATAGGTATTGATAATCCAAACATAACATCACTCAAGTTTGATAACGTACGGTATATGTACATATGCGAAAGACATAATAATCTCATTTTAAATCTGCTTTTGTTAAAACAAAAGACAAAGCGAAAAGTCAATATATTCAGTAAAAATGAGAATTAAAATTTTCGTGCCACAAAATATGTATTAGAGAGCGACGTGCTGGAAGTTGGCTCGTCCGGAGTGGTTACGGAGTATGCGGCGCATATCCCGCCCGCTGCATATTACATGAGCAACTTTAGCGGATTTCTTTAATATTTCAGCGTGGGAAAAATTCTTTGAATTTCACTGCATTGATTTTGTAATTTGAAATATCTACTACACAAGAAATGTGTGTTGTTAGTGTACTTTTTCTAAATAAATAACGAAAAATTCAAAGTTATTTCTGCATTTATAATTAATTATATTTATTATTATTTTACTATGTGGATATATATATTATATACTTTTTAATACTATATAGTATATTGCATCGCTTACTGACAAAATACACTCTGAATAAAATATAATATAAATAATCTGTGAGCTGTCTAAGTTTCACGCGGTATCTAGAACGCCGGGAGCTGTCCGACAATAGATCAGCTTCTTCCCTCCAGCGCGCTCGCTTTGTGGGTGTACTGTACACAGCTGCATTGTAATAGACCGCGATATGCAATGACGAGATTGCATTTGAGACTTAATTTCATTTCCTAATACAAACCTCGTATTTGCTCACCATCCATCTATGTTTGCGCGCTACCGCATTCATTTTCTCCACAGACGTTTACCATATTTTCCTTTTGTCTAGACGAAATCTTGGCGAATATTTAAGTAGACCAACTTATACCACTAAACCGTTCACCGTGTTCGGCACAAGCGAGAACCGAAATTGTATACAGTACAATTGTAAGTTCGGGAGGCGATATCTTCAAATTGCTCATGTAAGACGAAATTAACCCTCGCCCACATTAACACAGATAAGTCGGTGAGCTCATTTGCGGGCCTTCCGGCTGGCGCTCGTTACATCTTGATATTCTTTACCCCTTCACCGATACGGGGCACCACACGAGCAATAAATGGCGCGGAAGGAGCTCGCTATCGCACCACCCGATATCTTCCATCCGAATTAATTTCAGAACGTTTCTCAGAAACGAACTTAGTTCGTGGACTTGTTATTTCTACGTGCAGCCGAGCGAACACGCGAGTTCTAATCGCGATGAGTTGCGAGATAAAATGGCGACCCGTAATTACCATAGCGCCTTTCGAAGATATGTGGAGAATCTTAATGGTACGGTGGCTTCGTAAATAATGGGCTCTTATGGGAAAGTTAGTAAGAGTACTGTTTTGAATGTAATTTTAAGGGCCTCTTGCTTCACGTGCTCTTAAAATAATGAGCGAGAACTAGATACCACGTTACGATCGAAACATTTTATACCAATATTTATACATACTACGCAAAGATTTAAATTTAATTGTAGATATATGCCATTATAGATGAACATCACATTAATATTGTTAATTTTACCCATTTATCGTACACTGCATGTTATTGATTTTTAAAAAGAAGTAAAAACAAATACGCTATATTATTATAATAATTTAACCAAACCCTTTTATCTTGTAATTTACATTATAGTACAAGCCATTATGAGCAAGTACCCGAAACAAAACGCTAAGAGCGATCGCGTGATAACGCCCGCATCTTCAGGATGCAACGGAACCGCGGCGCTCAGATAGGAATGAATTATGAGGTATTTTATTATACCTTGTACATTATAGCGCTTTAATAATAACATTTAAAAAAAACTATATTTTTAACAAATATGAGAATAATCTAAACTAGCTTTTAATTTAAAAATATAGATGAAGTCATAACTCTTTGCTATAAAGAATTAAAATATTATAGAAGTTAAAACTAAAATAAAATAAATACATAAATACTTCATTAGATAAAGATCAATAAAATGTCATAATTTCAAGTATATAAATGCTAGTTTCCAAACAAGCTGGAAAAGAGTAATAAAATAAATCTTGAAAACAATATTAAAAGCATATAAAATAAATAAATTATAATAAAATATATACATATATAATTCTAAATAATTACGTGTTTAATTACTCATACAACAACACAGAAAAAAACATCAAGGCCCTAAGCGGTATGTAGCGCGAATACTAAGAATTAAGGAATAGTAGTCGCCCGCGGCGTCGCGGTGTATTTTTGTTTCTTACTGTGGCAATTAACAATGCAGTACCTTTTGTTTTGATTTGAAACTATTGTTTTAAATATGCTTTGCTTTACTTAGAGCTACTTAGCATGAAACAATTTTACTGTTACGTTATATGTTAAACGATAATCTACATTTATTATTCATGTACCTACTCATACATACATAATTTCACCTGGATAAATAATATGATATAGCACTAGTTCTCAATCTTATATGTATACATCCATACAAATACCTACATACATCTCTATACATATAATAAAATTGTAACTAAGTTGAATCTGTACATTAAATATTTTTTTGGAAAACTCTTATCGAAAAGGACATTATTATCTATATTATTATATATATTATATATCGATACAGAATTCGAATCTATAGTTTTTAGAATATTTGTCTGTCTGTCTGTCTGTCTGTCTGTCTGTCTGTCTGTCTGTCTGTTACCACATCACGAGAAAACCATTGGACAGATTTTGATGAAATTTGGTATGATGATAGCTGGTTATCCGGGTCAACATATAGAATACTTTTTACCACGGGAAAATATCTCATTTCTGAGAAAAAACACAAAAACTGCATTGTAAGAGTATACTAATATGTAAAACCTAAGAATTTGGTTTTTGGTCATTTGAACGCGGTCGGAGCCGCGGGCAATGCTAGTATGATATATTTTAAGTGTAAATAAAAATATTTCTTTAAAAGTGAACTCAGTAATGTAAATATTGACTGGTAATACAAGCAACTAGATTTTAAATCTACAAACAACACAATACATTTTAAAACCTACTTCACTCTATTCAAGAAAGGAAACGTAGCCGCGCTTAAGTACAATGAACATGTTCCTTACATTAGAACTGTAAATTAGGCACCAAAAACGGTCTCATTTTCCACTCGAGTGCTGCGGCTAATATAGTCTCGCTCTTGAAATATGCAGTCTTACCTGCCGCCGCCTGGGAGCCGCCGGCGAACGTATTCTAATTGTTAAACATACTGCATCGTTTAATCCAAGCTACATCTTGGAATGTTCGAGAATGCAGCCAAGATTTGCCGGCAGTCTGCGGCTATGAGACTTGGCCTCGACCATAGCTAGCGTAATACTCAGCTTAACTACACCCCGAATTCTTGATGCCTCGCATT
Organism: Brenthis daphne; assembly: GCA_947093115.1. NCBI lineage: Eukaryota > Metazoa > Arthropoda > Insecta > Lepidoptera > Nymphalidae > Brenthis > Brenthis daphne. The sequence goes on along the minus strand of OX352474.1, from coordinate 7,246,435 downwards.
AACAGAATCAAATAGCTAAAGAATCTGTAAACGAAAATTGAGACTCGTTTACATATGCGTAACCTTTCTAAGTTGTAACGTATTTTAGAAACCTTCTTCAGCAATCCCGCTTCGACTCTCTACAGCAAACAGTCGTCAGGCGTCGTCGATGAAATTGCAAAAATGTAAAAGAGCTAATGTTTGCTCACCTTAAACCCCTTCCCGACCCCACGAGCCGGCGTGACGAGCCGGATAAAAGGCTTTAATACACCCTCATCCCTTATTACGAAACTTGAAAAAGACAACAATATAGATCCAATGTGTCACAGGCGCAGGCAATCATACGCGCATCAAAGGTAGCTAGCCGAGTGTGGAGGTGGCTTTATACGACGTTTTGTTACCATTTCATATGGAAATGCTAAGTCAAAGGGCTACACGTTATGAGATCTGAAACAATACGGATTGTTACAAACCCGTTTCCTTCATACGTGAGGAAATGGTATTTGAATGTTTAATGAGAAGCCCCAGTTTGTATTCGCAACGTGAAATCACAAAATGTGTCGCGTAACATTTATTGGCTTGATTATGTTTTAGCGAAGTAAATTGTTTTTTACAGCAGTTTTATTTTTAACAATTATATTTTTGTAAAATAAATCTGTCTCCACATATTTGGTTGGAAACTCACGAAGCAGTCATTACCGCCCTCTGAAAAATCTCGAGGCTGCTTTGCAAGTCAAAACTCTTGAGCGTGACGCCTCCCGCTTTGAGTGCCACAGGTAAGTGATCATCCCATATGTGCCTGAAAAGGAATGGTGAGAACCATTAGACTAACACTTAAGACATAAGTATATTTGATTATATGAATTTTCACTTCATCTTTTAGTGATTTTCTAAACTTTTCACTTTTTTAATTAAGACTAGTTAAAAGTAGATTTTAAAAAACTAATATTTTTTGTTATTTCAATAAACACAGATCAAAAACTGATATATGTTTATACATACTCCTCGATTTAACTACCACCATAACCAACCAACCAACCATTTAAACTAAAAAAGGTTTAGGTTTTTCAAAATTTTCGTAGCTAATTGTGGCATAAAAACTCGCATAACTTACATAATGCGTTGCGTTAAATAATGATCTCTGCTCGCGACGTCGCAGTGGGGTCGCGGGTTTGATTTATACCCACGTAAATGTCGAGCCAAAGCACAGGTGTATATTACTGTCTTAATTTCCCACCAATGGTTCTGAAAAACACGTAACGTTGTTCAAAATTTTCTCTACGCTAATTTATTTATATTATTCTGTACTTGTGTAGAATGGATCTGCGTTCTCAAATATATTCCAATAAAACTAATATATTTTTTTTATTACTTATTAGTAATAGTCCCACTATTTTACTAGATATTTTGATTATTATCACATTATAAATAAAACTATATTTTCGGATTATTTCGCGGATTTATTTTGATTTTTGGTTCCCGATATTTCGAATGCTTTACAGCAATCATGGTCACGGGAGAGACTGACGTGTCTCGAAGACAAGGACGAAGGATGAAGGTGTGTGTTACAGACAGCCTACCCACAAACAACAAAATGAAAATTGTACCAAGTACCTTACAATATTTTATAACTTTAAACATTTTTTTATAATTTGAATTAGTCTTATAATTGAATATGGAATGGAATATTATGTATTTAATTTTTGCTGTTATCATTATAATTATTACAATTTTAAAAATATTAATTAATAATCTATATTTGGAGTTGCCATTATTATATTTATAACCATAAAGAAAAAATATAAAAGATAATATTAATTATTTAAGCCACATAATTGTTCTACGTGTAATTGAAAAAGTCAAAATTAATTAAGAATAATAATTTTAATTTAGTTTGTGTTTGTTTGTTTGTGTTTGTTTAGTACTATACACTTTTACAAATCATCATTTGACACTATTACTATAAACTTTTACAAATTAATTTTGTTTATTATAATAAAACATTATTTTAACGACTTTTATTTATTTTAATTTTAAGTTATACAAAATAAACTGTCTCTACGATTGCCTGACTCGTAATCTATAGGTACAGAATAATCTATCATTATCATAATCTTACAAGAACAGACACATGCACATATAGAAAAAAAAACCTTATGTTGTCTTCCGCTGTCACATAAAGGAGCTCTTTGTAATTTTCAGCTTAATGTGGAATTCCGCATGAGACCGCAACATGTTGTCGCAAATTGACATTCAATCAGTGTCGCGACATTGTTTCCCTATCAATCCTTATTGGCAGCGGGACCACGCGCCGCGCCGATGTGCCGCCATCAAATCGCAATTTGTTTATGAAAATTTATTGTATTCGCCATTACAGGATTCTTTTCCTCCGGGAGCGACTCAGGGAACAAAATCACCTTATTCAATTCCCTTTTTGCATACATCACACACGGTATCTTCGAGGGGAACATCAGTTTTTGTCTGAACACGTGAATCGCGTTTGCGACGCATGTTCGCATCTTATTAGTCTAGATTGCGTATACGTTTTTCGCAATTCGCCTGCGGGGTTACACCTTTCTCAACTTTGTATAGCTTGTTTTTTAATTGCTCTTACAATTTTATAATTTAAAATAAAACAAATAATAGTAAAGGACTGATGTAGTCCTTTTGGATTATTTGTTTTATTTTTATTTATTTGTTTTTTATTATTAATATATTAATAATTAGAAACCAAAAATTTAAGTCAAAATATATTCATTTGTACACGTTGGGTATCGTTTATCTATCTACAAATCGTTACAAATTGCAATGGATCACGAAAATTTCCATTTCGAAAACACCGCAAAAATCATTTATCAGTGGAATTAGCGAGTCACACATGCGAAATACCGATGCTAAGCGACGTTCGCGATATGACACCGCTTCCCTTCTGTTCCGAGGATTTGGGAAAAGAATTGTCGCATATATCACCGTTAATAGGGTGAGGAGAGAGCACTACTTATGCCTAATGCGACAAGGAAACATGCTACGCAGTACGCTCGAATATATTTCCAGTACTGGATTTTCAATGGCAATAAATATGTGGAACCACTCGTACAAACCTCCATTTCAACTTTTACATTATAAATGGTTGACTATATGACTCATAAGATACGCATTGCAAATTTTGCTACGTTTATGTACTACTATTTTCTTATAAATTCCGTATTGTTATTCTTATTATGCCCATCAAAGGATTCTAAAAGTTTGATTTTAGATAGTATTCTCAATTTTATTTAGTGTTATTAGGACAATAAAGACACACTTACAAAGATACAATTTTTTTTAAGAATCTCCAATTCTTAAAAAATCTACGTTCCTTAAGCAAAACCATTGTAGGTGTTAACATCCCTATTTTATGGTATAACGATAGGCATGACTACAAATTTAAAATCCCACGCCGTCAAAAACATGATATTAACCCCGTTTTTAACATAACAATAAAGAGGTGACGGTCGTAAACACGACGAAATGACGTTCCGTAAAAAGGAACGACGCGGTAAATATGGACAAGCGATGTCTTCGACGACGGTAAAATTACTTTGGATGTAGTAAAAGCGCATTAAAAACCGGGTATTATGAAAATTTAAAGTTCTAAAACATGACTGCGAAAATATTAATTAATATGTCTTATATATAAAACAGGCAAAAACTCTTAACAAAACCAAAAGTAATATTTTTATAAGAAATAGGTATTGTGTAATGTTTTTTATTCCCATAATAAAATGTAAGTCTAATGCATTTGAGACAAAATCTACCTAGCACGCCTCAATCAGACGAAGATTATGCTAAATACCTGTAAGTATAATATTGTAAGACGCACAGTGCATACGTAAACGAGTTTATCAGCCCCTCTAAAAAGCTGTTATATTTTCAACACATGATTATGTAAAAGAATTCCGCGATTTCCGCGTGTGGGGAAAGAAAATGTGTCGTTAAGACGCCCAAAGTCTCATTTGCATCTGCGGCGAGACTAATGCTGAATTGTTTATAGTTACGCATTTGTATGACGTGAACATTACAATAAATCAAATCAAAATAAAATAAATTAAATTATTTATATCGTAATAAAAAAATATTAATAATTATAAAATTATATAATATTCTTAGAAGAAAATAATATTTTTAAAAGTTATCTACTAAATAGCTAAAAATCCTACTAATGCGTGTTGAAAATAGAATTTGACAAATAAAGAGCCTAATTTTCTGACTCGTCTAACGACTTCCTCGTCAAGTTAATAACACAAAACAAATGACCGACAAAATCTCCGAGCAACCCTGTAACAATTAATCAAAACATTTAGCCCTTCGAAAAAATTAGAGGAATAATCCTTCAGAGCCCGTAGATGCCATTATGATTATTTAAATCTCCAGGACGACTCTGAGACTGAACTGGAATATAGATATAAGACTGCAATAACCCATTTAAGAGGATAAGAAAAAGGGATGGTAGTCATTAGCATATAATGACAGTAATTAAAATACACAAATAGAGCTATAAAGAAGGCCCGGCGTTGAAGGGTTGTCTTCATCTCCGCAGAATTTATACATGGCAAATATTTTCGCTGCGGCTCAGCAAGCCGCTTCGGAATTAAGAAGAGCATTGTTGAATTTATTAATTAATAGACCCGATGTTGCGTGCAAGATTGTGTGGTATTCGTGCCACTGTATTAATTAAAATCAAATCAAAATTTAAAAGGTATATAATATACTAGCATTGCCCGCGGCTCCGCCCGCGTTCAGATGACGAAAAACCAAATTCTTAGGTTTTACATATTAGTATATTCTTACATTGCAGTTTTTGTATTTTTTCTCAGAAATGAGACATTTTCCCGCGGTAAAAAGTATCCTATATATTGACCCAGATAACCAGCTATCATTATACCAAATTTCATCAAAATCTGTCCAGTGGTTTTCTCGTGATGCGGTAACAGACAGATACAAAAAAATTCTTAAAACTATAGATTCGGCCTCTGTATCGATAAAAATGACTATTTCAATAAGATTTTCCAAAAAATATTTACAGATTCGACTGAGTTAGAATTTTATTATATGTATATATGATAACAACAATATTTCATCACTAAGTAATGTATCCAAGAAAGTGAAAAATTAACTAGACTAAATGACAAAAATCAAAGGATATCTTTGAAATAGACACTGACAACAATTGCGTATAGAGTAAATGAATATACCCGAGTTCATGAAAATCTCTGAAATTATTTCAATTCATCTACATTCGCGCTCCACCGCCTCGCAGACAATGGGTCGGCTAATTACGAGATGTAAAGCTTTATTAACGCAATCGGGTGGTGATTAACATAAAAAAATAATATTTACCGAGTCGACGCCGAGCGTCTTAATTTACGAATATTGTGGCCTTAGCTCCGTCCCTCAACCCTTTGCGAATAATTGCAGTGCTTTAGGAATAGAATGAGTCAAGATTAAACCTCATCACGCTTGTTGTACTAAAAATTTTGTATTTTAACTTATAATATCTAAACAAGTTAAACATTCAATTACTAGCTAACTCAGCAATTTTTATAATTTGATACTTTTTATAGCCAAATAAATCAAAATTATAATTATTTTAATTTTTACAAAATAACACAGAAAATATTTTGTTAAATATGGCCCAACATTATTTAAAAAGAAATTCAACATATGGTAAATAATAATTTACGATTTTGAAGTTTGTACACGTCAAGAGTTCATTTAATCTTTCGACTGGGTCTTCTTGGTTGCTAAGCACAAATTACCTATTGATATTTTAATCAGAACTCATCCCTTCGATCGTTTTGAAGATGCTTTTATTAGCATATAAATAGGGATTATAATATGACATCAGCATTTTAATTTTCGATATTACGAAGCGATTTACAAATTAGCGGATAAGAAAAACGCTATGGAGGCCTTAAGAGGGTAAAATCAGCCCGCAGATGTTCTATTTAAATGTAAATTTGCTTCAACGCCGACGACATGGATAAAAAAATAATTTAGAATCGAAATACTTGACAAGCTCATCAAATATAATGGCGATACAATAAGGTAAATATTCTATGTAAACTTTTACTAAGCTACATAGAAACATACATATATAAAAATGCTAATATTACATAAAACCTATTCCCTTTGAACTAAAAACTTCTTAGCTATATTTAATCAACGGTCCACAACAAACACTGAGGGTGACAATTGCAGACATTGTGTAAAAAAAAAGAAAGAATTCTTTCCGTTGTGAAAAGCAACAATGGAAGAATGGTAAAAAAGGACCGGAAGCGAAGGTGACAGATTGTTGGCAAAAAGTCACACCTTCTGTTTGCTGGCTGCTGCGAGATTGGCTATCATTAACTTAAGCACTTTATATAATTAAGTGAAAGGACCGTTAGAGTCGTAGAGGGTCTCAGTTCTGCAGTTATTTTCCTCTCCTCTACCTGTTCTATGCGACCTAATTATTTTAATAATTGTTGTAACGATAAAACTGTTATTTTAAACAATTTGTAAGTGAAAATAAACGCTTAAAATAAAACCACCTATTAATATAATATTCAATAAATTAAATTTATACTTTTATAAAAACAAAACATAATTCATCGTTCCAGATAACCATAGCAACGTCTGTTCTATCGCCTTTTGATATAGAGACGATGACTGCTGGCTGTATGTTTTACCCTCAGACTTAAGAATAATATAGACAGAGATTCATGGAACTAAACATGAAGCCAAACAATAATGTTTTAAAATAATATATAATGTCTTAAAACAACATACAAATATTAATAGAATACTCATTACAATTATAATAAAGAAAAAAAAGTTAATATTATTATTCATTTTTTTTCTCAAAATATAAAATTACCCTTATCCTTTAAAAAAATAAACGATATGTATGGCAAACTTGAGAATAGTAGCATAAACAGTAAAATCACGCTACTACTTTTGACTTTGACTTTTTTTTTAGAATTTTTCGTTCTAAGGTTCTACCGTGCTTAACTAGACCGAAACACGCATGTTTATGTTTTAAAGAATCCCGTGATCTATGACATATAATAAAGTGCTAATCAAAAATATAACATCGTGAAGTTTTAATTATAAATATAGAGTGCTACTAGCTAGTATGTAATTACGAATTTAATAAACGTCCCTACTTTGTTTAAAAGCTTTATTCACCCTACGTCCAGAATTTCCATTAATTCCTCTTGCATCTTGAATTAACGAATTGATAATAATTGATTAAGTACCACGCCGAAGCAAGGAATACCACAAAGGAGTCTATTCGAGCCGTGTCTACGAAGAAAACAAAAACATGCTCTCTCCCTTTTTTGACCGGCAGAAGGCGAAATCTGGCTTTGTTCATTTGCTCGGTAAACCGATAATTTCATTAAACAACAAAGTGGGTCTCCTAGGGAGCTCTCTGTAAACACGGCAAGAAGCCAATGTCCCCTAAGATGGGAAATTCATTTGGAGAAAAAATTTAAGTCTAAGCGCAACGCTTCAAATTAAGAATCCTCATCCCCATTTTGTTTATTCATTTCGGTCGCAACTGCGATTGAACGCACCGAGTTATAAAATTAGCAAAATCGAAAATGTTATTTTTATAAAGCTTCAGCAAATAATATGCTAAGAATCGTTAATCGTACGTACCCTTAATAACAATTCGGCTAATATTGTTCGCGTAACCCAAAACGGTCAAATTCCGGGCGTTAAAAATATCGCAGAGTAATTTGGAACATTCGAACGGGCACTCGCATTAAAGTTAGGTAGCGGGCAAATTAAGCCGAACCCCCGATATATTGCGTTTGTTCTTTTGAAGCCGCTGGTGAAGGGTTAAACCAAGAATGCTTTGCTTTTTATAGCAAGTCCAATAAACTGGGGGAGAGTATACATATAAGTACAAATGTTGAGTTTGAGTGGTCAGGCAACATTTATATTGATGTATTTTATGAACATCTTAATATATACGCATGGTATGTGATGTTAAAGCTATTATAACATTAGACTTCGCTGAAGTAAAGAAAATTATAGAATACACTAGTTTATTTTTTCGATTTCTATTAGCTATGTCATAAAGAATGTATATAGATATTTTACGCGATTTCAGAAAATTTATAATTTTGCTTTTCCACATCCACCAGCACAAATATTTAGTATAAATAATAAACTATGAACGTTTCAAATTTTTATAGTTTTATAATCTTTTAGCGCAAAAAAGAATATCATATATGTATGTATTTTGGACTTTATTTTAATTGTGTGTTAAAATAATTTATTAACAATTTTAGAGTACCTATAGAGTTTTTCAAAATATAGCGTTCAATTTTTAGAATATTTTATCGCTTCGAGAAAAGGATGGTACTGCCGTGCCCTTTTTTGCTCGACTTGTTTGCTCGACTTGGCGGGGGCACTGCCGTGCCCCCCGATATATATCTTTCCTTGTCAATTATTGAATGCCGACGACTTAAATTTAACATGTATTAATTAAACATTAAATTTAATATGTATTTTGATTAATAATTATTAATAATAATATCTAATAATAATAATTTATGCATATACTTTTTACAAAGTGTCATATTATACACAAGATCCACAAACTTACGAAATTATGTATAACTAGCGTTGCCTGTGGCTCCGCCCGCGTTCAGATGACCAAAAGCCAAATTCTTAGGTTTTACATATTAGCATACTCTTACATTGCAGTTTTTGTATTTTTTCTCAGAAATGAAACATTTTCCCGCGGTAAAAAGTCCTATATGTTGACCCGGATAACCAGCTATCACCATACCAAATTTCATCAAAATCCCTCAAGTGGTTTTTCTGTGATGCGGTAACAGACAGACAGACAAAAATTCTAAAAACTATAGATTCGGCCTCTGTATCGATAATAATGGCTATTTCAATAAGATTTTTAAAAATATATTTCTGTACAGATTGGGCTTAGTTACAATTCTATTATATGTATAGATAATTAATCCTCAAATCATAAGTGAACTCTATTAAAATTAGGTAAGTTATGAACAGATAAATTAGCTTCGATATTTAATTTGGAACCTACCTGAACTAGGTTAAAAACCTGTGTTTCAGGTTACGGTTATGTAAGTAAATATTAAAAATAAAATGATTCAATAAAGTCATATAAATTATTTTAACTGCATTATATGGTTATAAAAGCTGTACAAAATTTTTATATCTATTACTTTTTACAAAATTTGAAACAATATTAAATTCCACATTTGCCCATACGTACAAATTAAGCAAAACCAATGAATTATACCGGTGCTAGGTAATTAGATCAAAAATACCATTAAATTAATAAATAAAAAACAGGAGCGGGCTTCGTCGAATGGGAGAGCCGCATAGGCCCCTCTGTCGAATAAATTTATGTAAAAATTTTCATTAATATTTTTGAGGCCGACCGTCCGCTCGCCCTTGGGAGAGAAAATCGAGTTCGTGGTCGCGATGGAAAAATGCAAACCGAAAATTATGGCGTCCCCCGACTTGTATTTGCTTATGAATACCCTATGTACCTGCCGCATTGTAACGTATACGTAAACATAATACGAAAATCGTGTACAAAAAAATTCGGCACACATTGTTCACGGCCATTTCATTACTTATGGAAACCACTCAATCATTTAAAACTGTTGGTGGATATGTTGGTTCACAATATGAAATTATTTTTACATGTGACCCTTACATTTCGATTTTGTTTACATTTTACCTTTATTAAAATATATATGTTTGACTTACACAAGTAATAGAGTGGATCCAAAAGCAAAATTTTGATAATAAAGTACAGTACAGTAACTAAATGGATTATGTCATAACCATTTATTATATAGGTGGTATAATTTATATAAATATTTAGATAATAGGGTGATAATTATATACTTGAGTAGTGAATTGAAAAGAAAATATTTAAGTTATTTCTAAGACTAAGACAAAAATAGATTTGTCACAAATCACAATGTTGTTGTTGGCAGGAAAGCAATGAGTAAATATAAATAATAATAATCAACATTGCAATTATTAACATCCCTATTAAGAAAAAGTAAAGTTGGTAATTATTGAAATGTGTAAAGTTCCGCCTTTTTATTTTTCTATTAATATTAAGTTTAGAGGTTGTCTGTCGTCACCATAAGTTTTCGGCTGGAATCGTCGAATGTTTATATTAGCTATCCTATAGCTACTTAATATTATACATGTGAAAGTGTGTTTGTTTGTCCTTCTTTCACATCGAAACATAAAGATAATTTGGTGAATACAACAAAACAACAACAACATAACAAGAAGATAGATAGGAGGGCTGGAAAGTGACATAGGCCACTTTTTACCACGGGAGATTATCTCATTCCCACGGGAAAATACGTTATAATACAACCCAAAAAATATTTATGATCAGAATTACTTGAAACTTGATATAAATGCTCTACAAAACAATTAATACGTGTTTTAGAATTTTTTGAAATTTATCCCATAAGGGGGTAGAATAGAGGATGAAAGTTTGTAGAAAACCTACCTTTTAAGAGATTGTTTTTTTGGTGTTTTAGCGCGAACGAAGCCGCGAGGTCTGCAATTAAATCAAAAATAAGAAATTGTTAACATAAATAAATAGTACAAAAATAAATAATTTAAATATATAAGTACTTTCTTACAAACTTCGTAAATATTTTATCACGAAATCGCATGTTCACAATAGTATTACAGAATTCTCAATAGTTTTCACTCACCCCAACTTGTAAGAGAGTCGTCCACTATGAAAAACGCCCCGACCGGGCTCTCGAAAGATTATGAAAGATTTGTGAGTTTTGGAATGGCGCCCGAGCGGTCGTCGTAAGCTTAAGAGATTTAAATCGCTTACTGGCCCGGAATACCAGATACAAACTGATTTTTTGCACCCTTAAATACCCTTAAAAATATGTTTACTATTTTTATCTACTAGAGACAACGTATTTATAATCAAATAAGAAGATTTATTGTATATCAACAAAAGGATGTTTTTTCCTATAAAGATTCTCATTTTAAAAGAATCACTTTTATTTTTATTACTAATTCAATGAAAAGTACTCAAAAAATTTTAATTTTCATACAATAATTTCATCAAAACTACAGCAACGCAGTATATTGAAATAAAACTTTATACTTACCCTATAAAATATGGTCTTTCAAGAAAATCTCACTTGCCCGTATTTCATTCGGCACTAAGGCCACAGCAGCCAGAATCTCGCCATATCTCAACCGAACCTGTAAATCTTCCAGGCATTTTTATATTCGCTTCCCCGACTAAGGGCTAAGCAAGTCGCACCGGCCCAGATTATATCTTGACACTTGATGGATGAATGGTTATTGGATCTCAACATTTTTATCATTTTGATACAGTCGCGGGGGCAAGGTGCGTTTTTATTTGAGGAAATTTGCTGAACTATCGATATTTTTGCAACAGTAAATAAATTTTGTTTGTAAGAACTTTTATGTATAATATTTTTAACTTTATTTCTATAAGTAGGTATATCTTTTAGTCCGTATATTAAGAATACTTAAGGTAATGTATGGGACTCGTCAAAACGATGCATCAAATGAGCCCAAACTCACTGGTTTTCCCTAAGAACCATTACCGGCCAAAAATTACGGTGTCCACTTCCTAGTTCTGTCATTATTTCAATTTACTCATATCAAATTAACCCGCACTTGGCCAGCGTGGTAGACTATGGCCTGATTACCCTCATATTGAAGGGAGGCCCGTGCCCAGCACTGGGACGTTAATAAGGGTTGAATACAATACAATACAATATATCAAATTATTATATTTTCACCCAGATTACATACACATATGTACACATGATAAATAGAAATAGGTTAAAGTTATATAGTAAGTACAAGTGAAGCTAATTTAATATAGTGCAAGTAAAAATAGAATTTACGAGAATGATCGGCTTAATCTATATTTAAACTGACAATAACTAAAGTAATACCTGAATTACTGATGTATATTTTTCATAGTAGCGACTGAATATTTTTTACCCATAACGCACTGAGTGCGCCTATACGGCCCGCGTGAGAAATGCGAAATTGGCAATGTTCTCAGCGCCGCGTCTGACACTGCGACCCGATCGTTTGCACTCTTTACTACACCCCCATCTCACACTTCATACTACGGGTAGCGTCTGCATACTTTACATAAAATACCTTTTAAAATAATATTCACTTTTTGTTGCAACCATTAATTTGCTTTATAAATATCACATACAATATTTATAGAGGAGAAAAGAAGCACTGTAATGTTAAAATATAAATCAATGTACTTCTTTGTATTCATAATAACTTAAAGCAATCATTAGTGAAATATTCAGTAGCTACTATCATTTTAGTCGATTGTGTCTTTAAGTCCCTAAAGCTTAGCCTATATCTTATTTATTGATTTATTTATTGAAAAGCCCATTTTAGCGCTTATATACTAAAAATACATTCTTTAATTTATCTAAATATATAAAAGGCAAAAGTGATTGAATGATGTATCAACCGTAGGCTAAGCCGCACACGTATTCCTGATATGACGAAGGCATCCACCAAGGAAGGATTTTTCAAAATACACCCCCCAGGGGGGTGAATGTAAATGAAAATAATAGTTTGTATGAAACTTTCTATTCCTTGGATATATTTGCATGAAATTTCGTATGAATTGAGTACGGCAAAAATAATGAATTACGTATTCCAGCGTTTTCCAAAATTCAACCGCTGAAAGGGTAAAATAGGGGATGAAAGTTTGTATGAAACCTACTTTTTTAGAGTTTGTTGTTTAAAGTTTTAGCGCAAGCGAAGCCGCGGGTTCTGCTAGTTTAATATAAAATAGTTGTTAAAATTAATTACAGACCAACTTTAGCATGCAAATAATAATTGTTAAAATAAAAAAAATTTTGCTCACTTATATTTTAAAAACAAACTTAATAAAAAAAATTATAACAAAAAAATATAACTAAATGGTGACATTACGTATCTTACTCCAGGTACAAAATCTGTTTGTGTACTAAACTTTACTTAAATCCGGCCAAGCATTTTAACACAAAGGAGTTCCAAACTTACACACACACACACATAAAACTATTCTCATTTTTTGTATCTATATTATAGATAAATAAAATTGAAGTGTCCGTTTGTAATGTCAAAATAACAGCGTTTTACTAAATGCATATAAAATTATATACGGTACCTAATTATAAGAAAAACACAATTCTGAAAATTTTCGTTTGTCTGTCTGTTTGTTCCGGATAATCTCGCGGCGATAATAAAGCGGCTGGACTGATTTTGATGGGACTTTCACTGGAAGATAGCTGATGCTATAGAGAGTAACATATGCTACTTTTATTTTAGAAAAAGAATTACGATTCCGCTCAAAAAAATTAAAACGTACCTAGGAACGAACCCGAGCGAAGCAGGGTAAGTCGCTACTATATAATATAATAACAGCCTGATAGAAGTATGAAGAATATTCCAAAAACTTTAAAGCATTTTATTACCAAAGACATATCACACTTCTAACTAAACATGATTTCTAATTAAACATTAAAATCCATGCTTATTAAATGTCGAGTTAGATAGAGTTATATAATTTTTAAGTAAAATATTTTACTTATAAAATTTATGAATTAATATTCTATATAAAGTAAGATATATATTATTGTAATAAGAATACCGTTTAAAAAATATATATTTTTACCCTTTGCTATCTCTACACGTAGTTTTCCGCTCACTTTGGCGCGCATATCATACGATACGGTCTAAAAATGCCGCGGCCGCGTCGGCGGAAACACATCAATTCAATTTGGAGATCGCAGCGGAACACCGTGAAATGGGATCCGCGTTAAATCATGTACGCGATAAACATATCGGATGGGTTTAGCTTTTATTAGCTGTGACTTGAGATTACATCTTTTGAAAGAAAGAAAAGGTTAAATGTCTAGAACTATCTTGGACTTATATTTTTGTGCGACGTTAAATTTAAAATGATATATAGAAATAATAAATTTAGATAAAATAATTTGTAAACTTTGTTACACAATAAATAATATTAAATAATAACAAAGCATATTGTGTAATTTGTATAACAAATAAGTAGTATTTTATTAGTTATATTTTCATATTCGTATGAAATAGATTTAAGCTTAATACGATCATATAAAAATTATATCGAACACAATAACATAATCAAAATATATCTAAAAAGTGATCAAACCAAATACCTATTACATATTTATAAACTACTAGTGGCAACGCTTCTCAATTAACTCTCTCGCTAATAAGATAGAAAGGGCTCTTCAGTAAAAATTCATGGCGTCATCCGACGGGTGGGTATAAAAATTAAAAATGCACACGCTCTCAATGCCTCAAGGAAAATGTGTTTAACTCAAATATCCTTTAAATTTTTTAAAAAGAACACCCTAATTCTATTTTTAAGCGGTGTAGATGCGATGTCTTAAAGCGTTTGTTTCACAAGGAGTGTAATTAAAAACTTTTTTTTTATAATTCGCCAATTCACTTTCTTTATAAAAGATTTTACAGCTACGACAATTGTATTTATTTCATTTTTAATGTAAATATTTTTCCTATATATTTTTTATATGTGTAAGTGTATGTATATATTCAGCCCTTTTTAACGTCCCACTGCTGGGCACGGGCCTCCCATCAATACGAAGGGGATCAGGCCATAGTCCACCACGCTGGCCAAGTGCGGGTTGGCGAACTTCACATGTCTTTCGAAAATTTGCTAGGTTCTCTCAGACATGCAGGCTTCCTCACGATGTTTTTCCTTCACCGTAAAGCAAGTGGTAATCATGTTAGAAATGATTCGCACATGAAAATATCACAGGTGCGAGACCCGGGATTTGAACCCGCTTCACTCGGTTTCCCAAGCAAGCGCGTTAGCACTGGGCTACCACTGCCTCTTTGTTATTTTTTATATTAAATAAAAAAATAATTACATAAAAATGTTAGATTTATATATAAAACATTGTTATTAGAACATTTTAATATAATTTCATGATTGTGTTCAAGGAAGCGCCGATACGTCCCGATTTAATATCGCGCTCATAATTGAAGCGAACGTTCTTCCAAACCCATTACGGGAGCTCGTAGATTCGCTGAGACCTAGGTAATGAACTCACATTATAAATGCAACGAGGCATCGCCGATGCACCAGCACTCCGACGAGAAGAATTAATTCATTTGCATGTAAAACTTCACCTACGTCTAAAGATTAGATATGTAAGACGTAGCGAGATCGATAGAAGCTTATACGTGGTAACATGCTTTCATTATGCATCTCAAGTCATAAGAATATTCATATAATATTCACTGTATTACGGACATTAAATTTTTTTGAAAATTATTAATTATTGAGAGGAGTCATTTTTAGCGATAGATCTAAAGAAACGATTTAAGGAAACGCTTCATGTGGTGCTTTTCATTAGCTCTCGTTAGGTCGATAATGGAATTTGCACAACGAATTCAAAATGATCCACACTAGAGGCTTAACGTATAACCGCAGAGGTTGGTCGACTCGCCGCTAACCCACAGATAGTCACCTGCAAGCAGTTTTAATGGGTTCGGTCCCCTCACTGGAGACCTCTTTCTAATTCCACGTGCTCTACAAAAGCACTTTTTAGAGTCATTTTGCGCCTCTTGAGTACAAGCGAATGCAAAATGGAAGCTTCAATTTGTCAAATAAGTGCTTAACGCAATAGGTTGCTTTTTATAGGATGGTTGTTTTTTTGTTATGATGTTTATTTCTCAAAAATCATATTTATCTTATTATTTATTTATTTATTTTTGTACAAACAAAATATGTATACAAAATATTAAATAATATACCTAGACATTTTAATAAATCATTCACGCTGCTGCTAATATATTGTTTGATTAAAAATAATAATACTAATACTAAAATAAGACTTGAGTATGTAATAAAAATGTTGAAACGGGGAAAAAGAAAATTAAAGAAGGTTTTACAAAATCCGACTATCCAGGCGGTACGGCTGGCGCTGATCGCTCCCCCGGGCTCGCACTTATCATTGACATTAACTTTTTTTGTTGTCCATAACATTTGCATAACTCTTAAACTCTATCGACATAGCACGCCTCGAAACCCCGAGGCGACCTCCCGCAGCCTATACTTTGTAAGATCATTTTCAGACTCCGCGAAGTCTCTCGTCTAGGGAACTGTAAAGCGAGGAGTAATTTGTAAATTACCTTCAACGAGGCGACGTAAGATCGTACGCATCTTTGAATTTATTCCCCGATGTCATATAAACAAATATAATTTATTAAATAAACTAAGCCATACCAAAAATCAGTTTACCTTGTATATTTTTTATGTTAAATGCTACAGCTATGAATATTCTGAACATAATTTAATTTTTCTAAAAATAAAATATTTATTTAATGAACTGGTTGTTATAAATAGATTAAATTAAATATTTTGTATAACACGTTAAACGCAAAACAAAACAATTTACATCAAAAATTCTACAGTCAAATAGTTGCACGATATCATTAATTTAACGTCAATCAGTTATATTTGTCAAAAATAGTATAGAATAACAGAAAATTGTGCAAAAGAATTCCCCATCGTCTAATGTCATTATAAGCAACATTCATCACGACATTTGAACGTCACAGATTAATATAAATTTGAATGAGACTATTTTGACGTCTGTCACATCCAAGCCGCCCTTCGGCTAACGAAGCTAATTCCGAGCGCCAGCAGTCATTTGAAAAATTGTTGATGTGAAATCCGAAAAAATATTTAAAATAATCCGCTAAGATCGGTATAAATAAAGTTGTTTTTTTTTTGTTTTGACTCTCAAAAATTTATAAAGCAGATTGAAGTAAATATATCTATTTTGTTTCCAATATTTTTGCCATTACCAAATATGAACGTCTAACGCGCGATGGCTAAGATAGCGGATAACTTAATGAGAAGGTATCGCTGGCAGCAGCTGTTATGATACCGGTCAGGAGTGTCGCCGCACTCACCCTTAAAAGACTTTTACGTTAAGTATAAGCGGATACAGCTATTCTTAATTTTTAAATATATAATATAATGACAAATTGCTAAAATATAACGAAAACTCGCATATTGGAAACTAACTGGATTTTATATTTATAACTAGATATAAAAAAATTTTTACAATATCCTGATACAGAAATATCCCTCATAAACTGCAATCTAAAAATGAATGTTTCGATACCACTCAAATTTAACAAATACACATATTAAACAATAAATCGTTTTACAGTTTGTTTTTGATTTGTATAACAACAAAAAAAAAGTGAAAGTTAAAAATCCATACCATGTTAGCTCATTACTACTCCATCGAAAAGACGATCGGTTTTTTTCCCACCCCTGGCTTGGAAAAATAGGGGAGATTCCTATCTTGTCGCTTCTAATTTACTTATTCCTCTTTTAAAGACTTATTTACTTTCAAAATCCCATTCTGCAAGCGGCGATCTCCAGTAACGAGGCAACCTCTCCCGCGACGTGTCAAACGAGATTTTTTTTTAAAAATAGCAATAACAATTTACATAAACACCCGGTCCTAGTTAACAGTTAATAAAGAGAACGGTGTCCCAATTGACGACGTTGCCTTTTTAAATGCCTTTAAGATGGAAATGTTGATGGCATATTGTTTTACAAGGCACTTTTTGCTAGCTCCTTTGTCGAGAAAATGACTTGATTTAAATAGGACCATTTAAACGATTGTGTGTTTATCTTTTAGGCAATGTTTTACTTTACATTTACATTCATTTTTTTAAATAACATTTTATCTAAAAGTATATTTTAAAAATTGACTTACAGAACTTATCATCTAAATTATAATTAAATATTTATACTTTAATATTTATAGTTCACGTTATATTGAATATTTTTTACTTTTTCTATTCTAGTGTGGAATGCGTATTTATAATGCCATTTGTAACATTCAAAAGTTGAACTTATTCACGATCATGCCTTAACAAACTTTCTTTAGGAACAAGAATCAGCGGCACATCAACGTCGTTCTATTAAAAACTTCCCGACTTCGCTTATAGTAATCCAAAACAAAGTTTGCCCAGTTCAAGGTCGCAATTTAAAGTTTTTCGAAAACTTCTTTCCCGCCCAGTTTTTTATAAGTATATAAATCTTTTTGTCGGCAAAGTTTTACAAAGTTTTTGGCCCAGATTGTCATCGATTTTTGTTTGAAGAGTTTGTTTTTTCATTGTTCTTCTTAACTTATTTGATGGTAATGGTTAATTCATAAAAACTTTGCTGTTCGTACAATCGATACTACCCTTGACGGATTGTAAACAAACTAACGATTCTCATTAACAACACGTGAGAAAAACAATAGATCCATATTAAGAGAATTGTTTACTATTTACCAAATCATGCATGCTAAATATATAACATTAACATTGCTCGCGGCTCCGCCCGCATTCGGATGACCAAAAACCAAATTCTTAGGTTTTACAGTTAGTATACTCTTACATTGCAGTTTTTGCATTTTTTCTCAGAAATGAGATATTTTCCCGCGGTAAAAAGTATCCTATATGTATGTTGACCCGGATAACCAGCTATGATCATACCAAATTTCATCAAAATCCTTCCAGTGGTTTTTCTGTGATGCGGTAAGAGACAGACAGGCAGACAGGCAGACAGACAAAAATTCTAAAGACCATAGATTCGGCCTCTGTATCGATAATAATGTTTATTTCAATTAGATTTTCCAAAAAATATCTAATGTACAGATTCGGCTTGGTTACAAGTTTATTATATGTATAGATTAAACGCTATTATAAAGTAGCATATTATATATAAGTACGTTCACTCACATCATTTCATATAATTCTTATAGACTTTTTATACTCTTAAGATTCACTATTATTGTAATATAAAAGAGAATAGAATAGAATACATAATTTAATTTTAAATTTAATATTATTTCTGTAAATTATGACTATCCTAGAAACCCTTACTTTTATAATTTAAACATCTAATAAAATAAACAAGTAATAATATAAACATCAGTTTGTTTCTTTTAGACTTGCGTCATTTTAATATTAACAGGTGAAATCTTAAGCAATGTTTATTAAAATAATATATAATATTAAACATTTTAAGTTTTAAACTGTTTTTAAACTATGTCAAAATATAGATTTTGCTACTAAAGACGTAATCGCAATTGACTTAGTACTTAAATTTAAAAAAAATTCATGATTTATTTTATACTCAACAAGTGCATGCAAATATATTATAATTCACAATAATGTTAAACTCAAATAAAAACTATGGCGTACCATAAAACAGAGATAACTTCATAACAACCATTCGAAACAATGTAGGCTTTACTATTTTTAGTTGTCCCATAAATATAACGATTTCACACCGCCTGTAAATATTTTCCCCATCATAAAGACTATGCATGCAGTCGACCCGAGGGCTCTCATCACCTCGGCCCTGAATATTTTTGTATGTATTGTGCGACCCTCTGTCTCAACTTATGTAAATATCCTAACACTTTCTTCGTTTTTCTCGCATTTGCCATACAATACTGTGCAATTTGATGCCAGATTTCCAACATTATCCGCATAGGTGAGCCCTCTCAACTCGCGGATTTTCAAATAGAAAAGAGTGATTTGGAGCTTATTCCCGCGTTTCAAATATAAAATTTTCAGAATCCATTTGTCAGTGTTATATTTATGGACACCTCTAAATATCATAATAATAATATATTTTTTTTAATATTAATTGCTACTTTCGTAGACAAAGGAAGTATAATGAACAGCCGTCCCCACTGTCCGTCACGGCTGATTTATTTCATGACTTTTCAGATATGCAAATGGCATTAACATTCAAAGATGTAAGATGCTCCCCCTTAAGAAATCTCGGCGACCGCAACAATGATGCCAATCCTGCAAGAATCTTAATATTTTATGTTGTGTTATTTCTATTCTTTTTCCTTCCTGATATTATTTATTTCCTCGTCGACAATGAGATTCCTACTTTGGCGCGTAATAAAAAAGAATTATTGTTCATCTTTTTATATCGTTCCGTTTTGTTGGGTTAATATTATCGAGGTTTAAAGCGGGTGGGAAATCGAATTAATAAAGAAATGTTATATTAATGTACTAATAATGTACACATAATATTATAAAAAATGTATATATTTAAAAAATAATTCCTAAACAATAGAAAATATATATTTAAAAAATAAACAAAATTCCGGTCTTATATTTAACCTCATCCTTTAGGAATTTGGTCAAAAATAACAAAAACTAAGGCTCATGTAGGCGGTTTGTATGTATATGTAAGATACTTTTCAACCGACTTCAAAAAGGAGGAGGTTCTCAATTCGACTGTATGTTTTTTTTTTTTTTTTTTTTTTATGTTTGTTACCTCAGAACTCCGTCATTTATTAACCGATTTGGAAAATTTTTGTTTTGTTTGAAAGGGTATACTTCCAGATTGGTCCCATTTAAATTTCAAAAAAAAAATACCACCCCTAAGGGTGGAAAAACAACTAATCATGAATTTAACCTACTTCTAATTGTCATATTGACTTGAAACTTTGCAAGTATTTCTATTTCCGTTGATAGTACAGTGGTTCGGTGTTGTTGACCTGATCTGATGGCAAGGCCAGAAGGTGGATAGGTGGAACTCTTCAACGGCTAATAGTAGATACTTTGAGTTTGGGCTTGTTTTGTTTGATTTGACAAGCCTAATACGTTAGAATTCTTACTTTGCTACTACTGTCTACACTAAAAAGGGAAAAATAAAAACTTTTTAACAAAAAAATAAAAACCGACTTCAAACAAAAGCACTAAAAAGTAAAAAATAACTGATTGGTAGTTTTCATTTACTATACATACCTAATCAAATATTTTCGAAGTCGGTGTGCTTTGGCTAAGTAATTAAAGCCTACCTATTAAATACATACCTAATCAAATATTTTTGAAATCGGTGCCAGCCCATACAAAGCAAAGCACACCGACTTCGAAAATATTTGATTAGGTATGTATAGTAAATGAAAACTACCAATCAGTTATTTTTTACTTTTTAGTGCTTTTGTTTGAAGTCGGTTTTTATTTTTTTGTTAAAAAGTTTTTATTCAAGGAGATGAACAGGTTTTTTATGCTATTAATAGAATAGATATTTCATGTATTTAAAAGCCTACACTAAATTAAATTCATAAGTAACAATATGTTTTATTAAGCTTAAAAAACTGGTGATATTACAGTTGATCTGCCTATATATATATATATATATATATATATATATATATATATATATATATATTTAAATGGAAAGATACAGGACACTGACTGCCCTTTTAATTATAAACAAATACTTTTATAATACTTTCGTTATGGATTTCAAATAACATTTCCATGTACTCACGTGATTAACAAGTCTCCTGTGTGTTAGTACAGAAGAGCGAGAAAAAATCATCGTGGACCAGGGGAGTACTCGGGCTATGATTGATCGCTTCTCTAATTGGTTGATGGATGGTGCGGTGTGCTCCAGTCCTGAAATTTACTTTTTTCAATTGTGCAATATATTATATGGATCAAAAGATAAACATTGCTAAGTGACTTTAAATGGCTGATAACTTAGCTGTTTTTATTTCTGGAAAATCAAATACATTTAAAAAAAATATATATGAAAATCAAACCTACTTAAAAAAAATATAAATTGTGTATAATATCTTAAAACTTACACCCGTAATTGAAGAAGTTCTATTCTAACAAATAAACAATAAATAAATTAAATAAACAAGTATTATTTTAGTACAATGTCATTAATAGAATCTATATCTCAAAGAAATAATTTTGTCCACAAACTTTTCCGTACTTTGATGTCGCGATACATATATGTCTTTTAATCCATCAAAAGCAAATTAAACATCAAGAATGTTACCAAGCCATCATGTAACGATATTTGGAAATAGTAATTAAATTCCGCAACAGTACAAAGCAGAAGATACTCGTAGGCAGCGGAACCTAATTTTCATAGCTGATTAGACTCACCCACATTGGATGCTTGATTACGTCACGCGGCCATATTCAGGCATCACTGGTAATGCATTAATATATTATAATCAAATAACTAACTTTATATATAAATCATAAATTTATGATATCGATTATAATTCTAAAATTTTATGTTTTTAATTCAAAAATGTTTTATTTGTATATACAAGAAAATATACATACAATTATATATAAATATATGTATATCATTGATATATATAAGAGTTTTTGTATATCCCACAATTTGAATTATATTCTTAAAAATATATTAAAAATTAATTAAAATGAAATATCCCAAAATTTAAGTTACCATAATAGATGTTATGTTTGTTTTGCCACATGTTGATGGTACCCCTTTCAGATGTCGGATACACGCCAAGCCTCGCTGACGTCATATTTGACGTCTCCGTAATGTTAAAAACACAACCCCTTATTAAGTACGTACATTATCCTGATTGTTATTGGCATAAATAATTATTTTAACCTCTTGTTCTATTTTAGTGATCGCGTGAGATCACAGAGTTTAAACTTTAAGAATTAGCTCAACACGGGCTCGTATGTACACTAATCATACATATTGACATACTATATGTGTATCAAATATCTGGTATCTGGTATCCATAACATTAACACATTTATATGTATTTACATATATTAACAAGAAAATTGGATAAAGGCTATATATATATATATATATATATATATATATATATATATATATAAATAAATAATAATAGATTGTTATGTATGTATGCATATGAAAATAATAGAAAAAGAAATGTATGCAACGAATAATAATATATAAAACACTGTTAGTGTTTATATCCCATCAAATGGAAACATGAAACTCGATATTAATAAATAACTAAAAATGAAATCATGACTCCAATTAAGATCTACTCGACTGTATTAATAAATGAAACATAACTAACGTTCTTTAA
This sequence comes from Brenthis daphne, assembly GCA_947093115.1. Lineage (NCBI taxonomy): Eukaryota > Metazoa > Arthropoda > Insecta > Lepidoptera > Nymphalidae > Brenthis > Brenthis daphne. The sequence continues at coordinate 7,223,414 of OX352474.1, read as the reverse complement.
GCTCTCAATAACTATACTTTTCAGGCCTGAAACATTCGTTCAAACGTGCATAATTGCGTAGTAAATGACCCGTTAGTACTAACAATACGCTCTTGATCGAATACGCTATAGTACGAGTAGGTAAAATGCATATAAAAGCTGTCTAGAAAGTTTTGTCGCTCGCGGCCGATCGATACGCAGCGCCGGGAATTACGGCGATACAGCTAGTTCGGGTAATTTGGGTTATTATGCCATTTCAGTACCTTAATTGTTTTATATAAATAAAGATACAAAATGATTGGACTAAATATTTTCGAAGCATGTTAGTGGATTATTACAAAACCAAGTAAATCTAACTCTATTTTATAAGTTCTCGTTACCTGCGGGTTTGTAATAAAATAAAATAATTATTAAATTATATTGAAAGTTAAACAGATAATTAATAAATAATTATTAGTGATTTCTGAAGGTATCATTTTTATAAGGCATATTTAACGATAATTTTCTTTTCCTTAGTATAATCCAAAGCGGACTTGTATGTATTTGCAGATATAGCCAAGTTTTGCTTAATACATAATTGGGACCAAATCCCTATTGATCTCAAATAGGGACAGGTTTCTTAGTGCGTGTTCAAGGGGAAATTAATCAAATTAACCTATACGAGTTAGCTGCAGTAAAGGAAAAGCTTTACTATAGCTATAAGATTTATGTAATTCATTTTAAGCTATAGATATCTATTTTTAATTGTATATTAGAAATGCTTTCTAAAATTTAAAAATGATCGATAATAATTACTATCCATCATCATTGTTACAAAATAATATTCAACATTTCGGGATGATGAGGAACCAAAGTTACACATAAATTGATAAGTAAAATCATATGATACTTTTTCTCATGCTATGCCTCAAAAAGCTATTGCACATCCTCGAAATCGGCAGAGCTGTGCCAGTAGCAGTGTAAAGGCGCGGACACAACGCGTGATAAATTAGCGGCGAGCGTGACGTGCGTGCTACGGTAATCCCCTACGTGACTGAGGCGGGATTTAATTGTTCGGCTTAGACTATTTATTCACCTTTTCTTATTGTTCTATACTTGTACACCCAAAATAGCACGTACACGAATATATGCAGCGCGCACATGAAGCTAAGCTAATAGAATAAAATATTCCCATATAACAAGTTGTAATAACTTGCTAACTCAAACGCAGTTTCCGTTTCCAGTTAACCTCAATGTTACCGACTAAGTTCTTTTCAATAAAGCCAAAGTGTTTTCCGTGCGCTTCTGTTTTCGTACCGCAATTAAACTGCTGTTAAACTTCTTGCAGCTGTATTTGTAGAGCACCTGAATGGTCCGTCGAAGCTGTGCGGATACCGCTCCTTGTTTGCCTGCTAATTATCCCGGCATCTGCGAATCCTGGAACGAATCAGCATACAAAACGCTGACCCGACATAAACGGTCAAACGGGACCGAGCCTTTTACCACTCTATTCAACTACGGTTTCCCACTAACACGCCCCGTCACCATAGTGACCGCCTACTCCACGATATTATTTTATTGTATCAACATTCATATCGACAGAAGCCGTGGCTCGATTAAACGAGGGTTCCCCGAAGCCAGATTTGTCAAGTCTCTTTTCAAATTAGACTCCACGGTCCGGCATTGGCACTTCAAGCGTTTAAAATCAAAAGCGCAGAAGGGTTACATAATCCGAACCTTTTTCGGTGCGACTTGTGTTTGTGTGCACGTCTCGTCTTTTGTCACGTATTCTTAATTAAGGACCGCCGGCTGCCAAGCGACCCCACTCGTCACATTTTCATATTGATTGTAAGAGGGCTTCGCTTACATCTCGTATTTACCTACGTTACAATAAGTTTTTTTTTTTCTTAATATAATGATATAAAATGATAGAAATTAAATTAAATTTGCAAAATCTCCCTTTATTTGCGAAAAGGAAGCTGAGGCTAATAAACTGGCGCTTAACCTTACGCAACAAAGCCGATACAAACAGAATGACATCCCGTCTCTTAAAAAGATCTCGCGAAAAAATCCGGTGGCAACGTGTCAAAGACACCGCGAAGCGAGGGGCCCTTTGTTGCCTATCGAAATATTTTTTAAAGCTTAACTCCTTAGTGAATTGAGATATTAAGTCGTTTTTGAAGAGCCAACCGGTCCCCAGGGTCGGGCGTGATCATTCCTTCAGATCTCATTTCCGTGGATGCTCTATTTGATTGTTATTTTTGTCACTTTTCCCATTTTGTGTCGGCGCCGCCGTGATTGAAGTGACAGTCGACGATTTGCACTAGAGCGCGATAAGTGTTTTTCAGCGTTTTTTTATAAGCAGCTTTGTTAGTGTTTCTTATTTTTCGTGATCAGTTCAGAGAAGGGGCAAGTCAATTACCAGACAGAACAAAAAGGGCACCTTTAACTTGAAGAAAACAAATAATAATGACAATGTCTAATACCCTTCAATAACTTAACAGAAAATAATAAAATATTTTTGTTCAATACTGTACATAAAACAAGATGCCTCGCATTAAAATCACAAATACGCTTGGTCGTTCGTCGCTAAGCCACAAGAAAATATGTAAATCGCAATAAGGCAGTAGGTAAGCGTTCGTAAGCCGTGTAATTATTCACATCGGATTTGCAAATCGCGCCTGAAGCGTTCCGTTTCTACACACGCGAATTAAACTGACCCTTAGCGTGCGCCTAAATCAAAACACATGTGCTGAGAGCGGGTTTAGTCGGCCGCTGATTTTGAGATGAGGGCTTCCCCTTTTTGCGGGTCCCTGCGTCGATTCCTTGGCGGGTGATGATCGATACCCCGCCCCCGCCGCCGGCCGCGGCCCTCCTTCCCTCGCTCTTAATTAGGACTCCGAATCTGTGTCGGACACACACGCACACACGAACGCCGGGTATAATGTTAATCAACTTTCATTATGCACTAAGGAATTATATGGGTACGCCTGAGGAGTGATTATCCGCGTTAGGCCGCGTCCCCGACCAAGAAATCATACTTTATTATGATTTCGTAGTCAGCTTTACGGTGGTACCTCGCGGGGCCACAGTCGACATCACATTAGAATTAAGTGCGCATATATCACGCGTACCGCTGCCGTTCGTCGTGTAACCGCCGGATAATTTGGTTTCGTTGTTAGTTTCCACAATTTGGCAAAATAAATTATTTTTCTTTATTACAGGACGATTCACAAGGCAATCTGTTTTAATCAAACAACTATAATTTCTCCCCTTATAAAATATTTTTTTTATAAAATGTATTTTGAATAAGGTTCTAGTACAAACTTGTAAGTGTGCATTTCTACAATATTTTGTACTAAAATGTAAGTATAGATTTCCAGTACTACATATGGTATATTAATTTATTATTATAGGTATAATGTACATTATATTATATTTTAAAACAAAGCGGGCTGCATACATATACTAAAAATAATATACACATGAGGAGGCAATTCAAATAACAGTTAAATTCTGAACTTGAAGCCCGTGTTTACATTGCTTTAGATTAGTCCGTGTTTGACCCGAGATATTACACGCTTTGAGTAAGCGTTTTCAAGTAGATTAATTCCCCTAGTTTGTTATGCCTTCCTACGTACACTATTAAAACCATACCATCTTTAATTAAAACTATATATTACTATTAGAAAACGCCTTTATTTCAATCATATTCAAAAATTAAAATCACTTCTCCATCTATGATAAATGATAATATAAGCTCTATATTTAATTCAGATTTTCAACAATGTCTATTAAATATTATTTTACTTTATGTTACGAATCATGTCGAAAGTAATGACATAAGTAACAGAGTATATACGTAAATATTTAATAATTAAAAAAAAATCGACATATTCTGCCATCGTCCATTTATATGCACAAAATGTAATAATTTGAGACAAGCACTAACTTCACTTTTGCAATTAACATCACAATGTATTAAATAGTGTATTCATTAGAATGTGGGTTTAATTTTTAATTAATATTAATTAATTAAATATTGTACTTATATACTTTATACTATGTACAAGTACACTAAAATGATAATATACGTATATAAAATCGTAGTCCAATCTTCATATTACTTTTATGAAGATATCTTCTATATTAATCATGAAAATTATTTAACTTATGTCATACATACATAACATATACAAACATAACTGTATGAGCATAACTCAAGCCCTTAGTATGGTACAAGTAGGCCTGGCCTAGTCGTATTGAGTAATATCGTTTAATCTACGGTTATGAGGATAAACCTCTAATAAATCTTTCACTTACCCGACCTTTAATAAACGCCTCTAATAAAATTTAATTGATCAAAGCGTATTTGCTTGAGCATGATTTACGAGCTCTATGAAGCTTACCTTCAATATCGACTGGTAGTTTAAAGTATTTACAGGGATCAGTTTCATTCCTTACTATTAAGGAATAATAGGATCCTTCTACAAAGCAATTTATATTTACAAAATCTATTTTTGTATAGATTTAAATTTATTATTTAATATTATTAGTCCAGAATTGATTGATAGTTGGGTATAAATAACAAAACTTGTATGTATTAAAAAGGGAATTCAGTAATAAATAAAATAGCCAAAGTCAGACTTTATAAGGTGGCTAGTGGCTCACCCTCGCTTCGCTCGGGTTCGTCTCTAGAAAAGCTCAAACAGATCTACCCCACGGGAACCGTTCATTATTCAGTTTAATAAATGTTCGAAGTGATTCTTTAATTGGCATGCATAACTTTTATTATATATGAACCGATTGACATAAAACATACACTAAATGTTAAATGAATCTTACCACAATATAATAGTGAAAATGGCACCTAAGTCGGATAAGCTGCTTTTGAGATTAGCGTGCACAAACGCACAGACAAACAGATAAAAATACAAAAATTCTAACAATCATTGTTTTGGGTGCTATTTGCATTGATAAAGGTCCCAATAATATTTTTTCTCATATATCTTCCATGTACAGACAGCGATCCGTTACATTGTTATTATATGTATAGATCCCATCATTTCGTGCATTTTCATACTACCCTCAAGAAATAATTTAATATTCATTTCGCATAATGGTTAACCATTGCTAATACAATAAATACTTCAAAGGAATATCACTAACTTTAAGTTTTAATAAGTAATCTGAAAAATTAAAAAAATCTGCATCAAAATTAAAAAAAAAACTTTTCCACTTGTGAAAAATCTTTCTTCTCTAGAGACCGTTTGGGTTTTTTATCGGTTATTCATCTATTATAGAATTGATACCCGTAAATAATGCAAAATATTAAAAGTAAAAGATTAAAATAATTTTACAACGTTTATGCAATTGTTATCTTATTACTTGTCTTATTAATATATAATGGATTATGGAACGCCTAAAATAATTCTTCATTAATTGTATCACCAATCAAAGTTAACTAATGCAATTTACAACAAATCAATCATAAAAGCCTCGGAAAACACCTAACGTATGCTTTGATAAATGAATTTTCTTGTTTCATTTTCTTCACGCGCAATTTATTTATTATGTTAACTTTGTATGGTATCCGTCCAATAAAGGGAGATCCGTGGCTGTTATATTGAAGCCAATATTTAGAGGAATGTGTAGTGTCTCGGTTAGTTGGTGATGTCGTACACGTAAGTATTTTCGCAGGCCCTCGAGCTAATGTAATAGATGAGGTGTTCGCATTAATTACAAAGAACGTCGGGACCAGCGGGTTGCCGGTAACTCGACCAAATTAATAAGATTATTAACTCCTTCCGACAAGTCATTCTTTTCCATATGTTCGTGAATATTTCTTTTGGAAAATCGTCCTGATTTTTCGCGTTCATAAATATTGTTCTAGTATATTGCTATGTTTGTAATATTTTTTATAATATTAAGTTTTTAATATTGAAAAATTATAGGTAATATTATATTAATAATAATATTATAGAGATTTGTAACCCAGAAATCTCTTATCTAGTTTTATTGTCGTTTTCAAATTTTAAATTGAACTCTTTTGACGTCGTCCTGTTGGCCATAGACCTTCCAGCAATACGAGGAAAACTAGGATGTAGTACGTACAACGCAGGCTACGTTCGAATGCATGGACTTCACACGTCTTTCGAAAACTAATTTAGTTCTCTCAGACCTGCAAGTTTTCCCGTGTTCTCCTTTGTCAAGTTATAGTAGATATAAAAAAAATTCTTACTGTTTTTTTGTATTTTCATCGAGATTATGGCATTTTTTTTAATTTATAATAAAGTGTTCTTGAATTGTCTTTACGCCCACAGAATACTTAAATTGGTTTTAATTCAATATGTTAGACTTATTTACTTACTTTTATAGATTTTTCATTAATAATTAGAAAGAACCTAATACTTAATTCCTATTAAATTCCAAAAACGATAGTTTACCATTAAATATACTCAAATTATATAAGGGACATTTGGGATAATTTAACAGTCCAATTACTAGATAAGAAAGATATCTTTTTGTAACATAATAAAAGCAGTCAGTGCCACGACAAATGTGATTGATTAATTGATAATAAAGTAGTAGGGCGATAGTTATTAATGATGCCCGACTCCGCCCGCGCTTCTTTATTTACCCACTAACACCTATTAGCCCGCAGTCGGCCGTCCGATACACTGATGTATAATATATCATCCTTAGAAAAGATCAATCAATTTACCGAATTATATTGTGACGGCGAATTTGTCACCCCTTCTTGTGTCTTATATTGGAAGTTTTACGATATATCATAGATACAGTTACAGGTACAAAATTTTTAGTGGTATCTCTGTCTATAAATAACTCGATGATAAAGTTTGTATGTATGTATGTATCCAGCCTTTTTTTTAACATCCCACTGCTGGGCATTGGCCTCCCTTTAATACGAAGGGAATCAGGCCATAGTCCACCACGCTGGCCTAGTGCGGGTTGGCGGACTTCACATGTCTTTCGAAAACAAGATAGAGTTTAGCATAACTAATTTAAATTTTATATGAATTGAAATATAATTTTCGACAGAAATAAGATTGAAAGGTTACGATTCTAAGCCGACCCCAATCATTGAAAGGGTTTTGTTTTATTTCAATTAATTCGTAATCACAAAGAGTTTTCAGACCGCAGCAGTCACTCTATCGTCGACAATTTAAACAGATGTCGTGTTAAGGAGGTCCTCTCAGAATATTCGTTTGGAATTTAAATTGCAAATTCGTGCGGCGGCAGGTGCAGCCTCACGATTGAATGTCCGATCTCTCTGTCTAACTCAAACTAACTTCACGTACCCTCCCTCTCACACCCAACGCTTAAAATCAACGAATAATGAACGTCAACAAATAAAAGTCGAGCGTTACTAATTACTGAGCTCGCTCAAACGAAGAGAGGTAATCTTTGCACTTTATTTCAGAGAGGAAATCTTGAAGTTAATGGCGTTAATTTAAAAGAGGCCGATGACTGTGATTTTTCTCACCATGAACTTTTCCACTTGTGATTTATTGACTGTACAAAGGAGGCTTTCATGATTTACACGAGCTTTAGTTATTTCGGAGATGGTAAAATAAGGTTATACGTAAAATGTCAGTCACACACTAACGGTTCCAAACTAAACAGAGGGTGTGATTCATTATGAATGGGGCAAGCGGTCGCAGGTAGTTCGCTCTAAATTAAAGTTTGGCTAGTTCGCGACGTATACTGTATAGTGACTGTTCTCTACTTACACAGGCTGGTCACGGACCATCCTGCCTTAATGAATGGAAGAAATTCTGATCAACCCCAACATACACACCAAAACCTTCCCTTATTTACTGCAAAGAGTTCTTGAAAGATTTAATTATTTCGTTATAATTGCTTTGGATAGCACTGGCAGTAATATAATGAGTTTTCAGAATGTAATAAAAAAAGACGTATATATGAATATTCTGTGTAGTTTAGGCATTCTTTAATAGATAGGTAATTAGCTCCATAATTTAAAGAACGGCTCCATTCGGTGCCACCCATCAATCCGCCCCCTTGCCCGCCGCGAATCGATAATAATTAATTATTTTTGACATAATCACAGCCAAAATCCATTCTGTTTTTGCTAATTCACGTCCCTATAATACAACGGGACGACGCTTTTAAGACCGTCCGGATGAAATTGATAAAAAATAAATAAGACTTCGCACAACTTTCCGCTAAGTCAAACAAAATTCGGTTAGCTTACGCTGCTAGATGTTGCGTGATTAATTAGCTTTTGGACGTTTAATTGATCGGTAGGCCATCGATTAGCTGTGATATTATATTCTCCATTCCACGTCCGTTCATAAAACACAATGTATCACACATTGAAATTCGAATACGTTGATAGTGACAAGGGATCGTGAGGTGTGCACAATCGGCGGGACACTATGTCAATATTGGACACATCACATAATAGACCAAGATTCAGATGAGGGCGTCTGTCGGATACAACAAGGCTAATAGATGTTTGAGAACCATCTACTCGATATGGTACGGGTGCGAACTTCAAAGACTCTCCATATGAAACTATTGTCTGCTGTATATCGAATATTCTATTACGTACTTATGCATACGGTTTACAGAAACGACCTTAAGAATTGATATTGATTGTATTAGTAAATGTTGTGCACACAAATATACAACTGGCTTACCACTGGTTATATAACATAAGAAATACGAGTGAAACGGAGCGTAATATTGCACTTCCGTTTCCAAAAAAGTGGAACACAAAATTTCCAATTAGCGCTGTCGAAATGAAATATTTTGATATACAAGCAGAGGGAGAATAAGAATATCGGGAGTCACGAGCACCAAATACCAGCAAGTTGGCGGTACTTAAAAAATACATAGTGAAAGCATTAGGCTTGCCCTGGGCGGGTTAGCCCCGTGATTAAACCCAGCGAGGCATGCATAACGAGCGCCGTATGTTTGAACGCTTACAAATACTTTCCAAGTTTGTACGGACAGCGGTTGAGACGCGTACCGCTGGTACACCTGCGCTTGTTTATTGCCGGTTAAGACGCTACTTGAAGCTGCGCTGTTTGTTTAGGCCACGAAGCCTGCCTGACCTATTTAATATGCTCCAATAATATTCGGCTTCAATCCGTACCGCGTAGTTGCTCATGTACTTCGTAATAACAAAACATAAAATATATTGCTAACATAAAATTAGAATAGATATTCGTATTACGGAAAATATCTTTTAAATAATATATGCATATTTATATGTATAATGTATTATTACAATCATTTTTTCTCCATCTATAACCAGAAATGTTCTAATTATATTAACATTGTGTAACTATTGGTTTTTTTTTTGAGTTTTTACTTAGATACATATGTATGTAAAAGTTTTTTTTGGATCTAATCTCTTTATTGAACAAAAATTTTACAACTATAGTTTTAAAGTGAAATAGGTATATCAGTTAAAATACATACTTTTATAAAACTACTTACTACCTACTTGTCTGACGTACCTATTACAATAATATTATTTCAATTAACAAAGAATATTTAATCAATGTAAGCGTAGAAAATTTATCTTAAATTTAACAAAACTAAATTTTTTTAATAAATATTATTTCATAAAGACTTATCCCATGATTGGACACATGCTAATGCAAGAAGTTTTTAATTAAAACCGTCCGCCGTTAAGAGGCTACGTAATGGCTGATCCTCAAGAGGGTTCCTATATTGGTGTGTGGGAAGCCGAAGTACAAACATATTTAGGTCCGATGCGTTGCGTAGTGTACGCTAATCACCGGACAGATACAAAGATTGTGTGTGCACAATGCCTTATACCCCTTTCTTATTAATACAAAATACCTAGATAATATATACGTAATACTAATATTTGTGAATTCGTTTCATTAGTGATAAGTATAACCAATTTTATAAAATTATTTTTAATTATTAAAAAAACCCACAAGAAGTAGTATCTAATGTGGGAAGATAGTATAAATTTTAGAATATTTAAAATTAAAAAATATTATGCCTTTTCATAAACAATTATCTCTCTTATTTTTACAGATGCACGAGACTGCGATGATGCCAACACTGACAAGGCAAGTAAATTACGACTTTAAAATCGGGTTCAACTAAAAAACAACGTTCAAAAAGCACTCGAGTCTCCCCACGAGCGCAATACAAACTTCGCCGTCGACTTTATGGCCTCTGTGACCGCCAAAAGTCGAGGAAAAGTGCAAGCTTGTTTACTCATATATCAGCAGTATCGTTTTCTTTCTGATAAGCGCGCTCCCTCGCCGCCAATAAAGTGATTAAGTCACAAATCGGTGTGGTGACTCTTGCTCCGGAACGGTGATATATGTGAAGGGGCGTGTTATGATTCTTTAATTTATATGTTAGTACGAGTTTTTCGATAACATGATTTTTCCTATTCCATTAGTTTTTTTTTTGTACCAATAGGTGACCACTACAAGATATTTGTATGTTTGCAACACTACTTTTCTTGGTTGCAGTGGCTACTTACAAGCTTTGTTTATATAAATATATATGCTAGTATAATGTGAATCCAAGTTTCATTAAAACATAGTTCAGCAAGCATCGTGACCCAACTCACGTGATCTCAACTTCATTTCACTATATCTTCATGTTCTCTTTTCCATCCCTCTATAGCGAGAAGCTACTAATTAGAAGCTAATTATGTAATTAAATAAGTAATGACTCACAACAATATCCTCCTTACTGATTTCGCCAACGACGGCCAATCTCACTGAAATTTAGCCACGTGCGCAAAACATGTTATAGGACACAAGTATGCGCGCAAACATAGTGCACTCTCTATTCCTGTCACTTTCATTCTCGGATGGGATACAATTGTCTCCCATCTCTCGACATGATTAGTGACAGATCATGCGCAGGACCGAGGCACGGGATTGAACCGTTGCTTATTTCTTAACTCCAGACTGATACTGAGAATCTGTTGACAGAAAAACTAAATAGCTAAACTTGGCCCAACCCAGGACTTGAACCCGGGACCTCTGGATCTGCAACCGTACATATTAGCCACTAAACCACCAGGTAGTCAGTAACTAATACTTATACGAAAATTAAATAATTTCAAATATTACGCACTTTTTTCCCTACTATTCCTTGTATCTATCGAATAGCTCCATTACAAATAAATTGCCCTTCGAAATTGCTCCACGAGTTATAAATTTCATACGTGCTGAGAAATGACATACGGCATTATTTATTACGAAGTTTTTTGTTTCGAGGAAATGGGAAGAAGACATTATTATGTAATTTTTACATTTAAAGCACGTTATAATACCTTTGCAAATATTTTAAATGAAGAATGTATCAATGAAGTGTAGACTTATAGCCAAATTAATAAAAAATCGAAGAATCTGAAGAGAAGATTTTCCACATATTTTTTTTTAAAGACGTTTTTGCTTATATTGCCTTAAAAAAATATTTTTGGCTAACTAACTAGCAGTACAGACAGTAGAGACAATTACCTTTTTACATGTTTTAAATACACATACATCTTTGAAAAAAGTTCTTGTCTTAAAAATATACCAACCAACTATATTCGAAAAAGCAATTAAAGTTCGTTGAATAAACGAAAGGATAAATCAAATATAATTGATTGAAGAAGCAAAGACAACACACTCAATTTCCACTACATTAACATTTGTCATCAGTAATTTACCATTCTAACCCTCAGTTCACCGCGCCTATTACCAGTATTAGCGGGAGGCGCCATTAGCTCTACAAATGACACTAAAATGAAATCTATTCATTTCCTCAAAGTCAATCGAGACTGATATTGTTCAATTTCACGCGATCCGAACATTATACGAATCGCGAGTTGCCGCTCACCTTACAAATGTAACATAAACCGGTAAATAAACGCCGCTGTCATATTATTTATAGCTTATATTAAGTTGTCGTAATCGACAGTTTTTATTTTCACCGTACCTAATCATATTTAGTAGCTGGGTGACCTAGCTTTGATCGGCCTTTTTCGGAAAAGTTATAAATATTACATTTCAAAAAGGATACCTACATACATATATAGATAAACTTAAAACTTATCTAAATACAAAGTTCCAAATCGTTAAGAGTCTTTTCCAAGATATACGAAAAAAATCTATATCCATATACAAAAATTGTTCATTTAATATTATAACATAATGGTGACTCTACATATTTTTTTTAATGTCAAAAGAACCACTGGACATAAAAATTAGAACACTGGTCCATTGCTGCGTAAAAGTAAAGTAAACCTATTACATTTATAATAAATAAATAATTAAGCTTTTTCCCGCGACTCTACGCAAGTCGTTCACTAATGCATAATTACGCAGATTGTAAAGGCCGTGTGCTGTAAGATAGCCTTTATTAAAAAAATAAGTTATAAATAAATAAAAAAACATTTTTTTCTAATCTGTTCAAACATTAAAAACAGAAAAACCTCTATAGTTTTATAATTTACTACCAAATTTTTAGGTTACACATATTAGTATACACTTACTTTGCAGTTTTTGTATTTTTTCTCAGAAATGAGATATTTTCCCGCGGTAAAAAGTATCCTAGGTATATGTTGACCCAGCTAACCAGCTATCACCATACCAAATTTCATCAAAATCCCTCTAGTGGTTTTTCTTGATGCGGTAACAGACAGACAGACAGACAAAAATTCTAAAAACTATAGATTCGGCTTCTGTATCGATAATAATGTTTATTTCAATAAGATTTTCCAAAAAATATGTAATGTACAGATTCGGCTTAGTTACAATTTTATTATTTGCATAGTTTTTTTTTTAATATGAACTTTTATAATATGCGTACTTATATGTACTTTACCTTCAATAATATTCTACTAGGATAAACTGAATTCGTTGCAACACATCAGTTTAATCAATGTCGTTATGGGCGAGTAGATATCGCGATAGGATATCAAAATTTTGAACCATGTTGCGAGTTACGGGTTAATTTGTTACGGGTACTGTTATCAGAGGGATCAGAGTACATTTGTACTCTCAATTTGACTGATGAATTCTATATTGAACGTTAATAAACTGCCTGGAACAATAGAAACATATTATGTACGAATATTTACTTAACTATAGGCTACGTAATTAAATTTCAAGGCAAAAATATATGCAAATATCGATTTTTGCTAATTTATATTAAAAAAAATGTCTCCTCTCGAAAAAAATTTAAAAGATGACTTAAATAATAAAAAATAATATCTATTCTATGGTTCATATAGGAAAGTAGATTACCTAACGAAAATCTTAATAAATATTTTTTTTAATATTTTAATCTTTAAAGTTAAAATTTATTTTATTATATGTAAATATATTTCAAAACTCACTTCAATGAAAAAAATACAAGACAATACCATTTTATAAAAGAAATTACTAGAATAGAAAATAAGATTAATTGAAATCAAACGACTTCAAAATTGCTTATGAAATAACACGTCGCGGTGTATAATTTCGTCCTTAACGGAATAAACCGCTCGAAATTTCAGTAAAGTATAGTATTATCAAAAAATTGGCTTTATTACGAAACTGTTTGCCTTCGGTAACTATCTTGATCAAATAAAAAATTAACTTGCCGAGGGTGACGTCGGAACATATTACGTTATATTCCATGGCCTACGGGAAATAATATGTGAAAAATTGGTACCTATATAATTTGATTCAGTAATCACATGTCGTTTATATCATGAAAATGAAATTAAAAAAATATTCCTTATTAGAAGAATTCTTTATATAAAAGGTTTTTATTAACGTAAGTAATCCAAATGTTAACGAGTAGTTATTATACTCTTATTATAACAATTTATTTATATTTCTACGTAAGAAATTGATAAATAGTAAATAATAATGAACTTTAAAAAAATATATTAAAAAATATACTACAAATAATAATACAAATGTACCTATATAGAAAAACGGCGATCATCTGCGACTCGATTTAGCTATTTCAATAAAATTATACAAGACTATGAAAATAAAACTGAGGCGGCTGGATGTATTCAAAAGCAAAATTAATTTTTTCCTTTTACTAATATCTTTTAGATTTTAAGCTTTATCTCTTTAAAACAAAGATCATTTTAGCAAAACATATATTTTTCCACATTTTAAAGTTATTTTGCAACCGCAAGGCGCATCAGACGCTACGTGTCGTGCTCTACCATTTCGAATATACTTCTTTTGGGTCTCCTTCAAATTATAAAATCAATTAGACTACGTTGACATCGCGTTACCAGACAAATTTTGTTTTTTATTTAAATTAAGTTCCAATATCGATAAGGCGGATACTACGGCTACTTAAAATTCCTTATGCCAAGTCCTGATTTTATTGTAATTGATCGTAACATTATTGGAGTCCAAATATATAAGGTACGTATCCGCATATCATATTAGATTAATTATAAATAATTAGCATTGCCCGCGGCTCCACCCGCGTCCAGATGACCAAAAACCAAATTCTTAGGTTTTATATATATTAGTACATATACTCTTACAATGCAGTTTTTGTATTTTTCTCAGAAATGAGATATTTTCCTGTGGTAAAAAGTATCCTATATGTTGACCCGGATAACCAGCTATCATCATACCAAATTTCATCAAAATCTGTCCAGTGGTTTTCACGTGATGCGGTAACAGACAGACAGACAGACAGACAGACAAAAATTCTAAAAGCTATAGAAGCGGACTCTGTATCGATAGGTAATAATGTCTATTTCAGTAAGATTGTCCAAAAAATATTTAATCTTCGACTAAAATTCGACTTAGTTACAATTTTATTATATGTAAAGATTATAATATGTGCAGTTTTCTTATTAATCACACATTTTATCAATTAGATTTATCGTCTTATATAAGCTTACAAATCTAAAATACATAAAAGATTTAGCTTTAAAAGGACGTTATTGTTTAAAGTGAAAATTAATAACACTGCTTTAATGAAATTGATTTTAAGAAATTTATTCATCGCGGAGATTTTATAAAACTCCGCTTCACGCTCGAGCAGTCAAAAACAATACTTATTCAAATGAAACAAAAAGCAATTAACGGTGGAGATATCCCTCCGTCCTCAGAGAATACAAGAGAGTAGAGATTATTGAAAAAATAATTAATAAATATTTATGACGGGCCACCTGAGAAACGACACGACTCGGATTCCGTTTTTATACAGTCCTCCAGTACGCATCTGCGGGATACACCGAAAAGCGGTCTATTACGAATGCAAAATTTTCCATTCATATTCAAAATTTTATATCCCGATGTGGTCGGGAGACAGCTAATTTATTCCGGGGGCGCTAAGGAGACGTCCCAGCACCTCGCGTCTTGAGGAGGATTAGGGAAGGGTTGAACGCTGCGAAATTGACAGGTGCCTGTCAAAAATTACAATTAATAATTGAGACTGTGGTCGCTGCCGTGACTGTGCAACGGTAAAAAGTTGATTTTACAACGTGCTTTAACTGTTAAAGTTTATGTTTCTCTATTACGATTCTTACAATTTGTTATTTATATACATCACGAGTGTTTATGTTAAATAAAGTCTTTTAATTCGTTTTTAATTAAAATTATTTCTTTAATCACATAAAATTCATTAGGTTTTATGGGTTCAATTTTATTGTTTAACTTGCACTATTAAATAATTAAATAAATGTGATGACCTTCATAGTAAAATAAAAAACTAAATAATTCTATATCTATCATAATTACCAAACGATATTATTTATAAATATTTTTATAAAAATCTTGTTTTTTTTGTGGATATAAGTACATTATATATTACTTGCCAATATTTCTCTAAACTCATATAACTTATAATAATATATAAAGCCTAATTAATATAAAACATTTTTCTGTAAAATTCAGAGAGGCATTATTCTACAGAGACCCTGTCCGTTAGACGACAATAAACATGGAGGCGCATCGATTACCCGCTTTACTGCTGGGATAGCGTTTAATGGCGGTAATCCACTACTAACGAAGTTTTATTGCCAGTTACAAATGGAAAATACAACCGTTAAAATTTACCCACAAGACCAACATACGCGAAGTGATATTTGTATAGGTACTTCTTTTTTTAATAATGTATATAAACAGAGATTTAAAAAAAAGTAAGCCGACCTCGAGACACTAAAATATATTTAATTTTATTTTTTTAATATTTTTTCTTTTTACAAATTTAAACCTCACCTCAGAAAATCAATGTGCACTAGACAGAAATGAAACCTAGAAAAATATTATTATTATTCCACCCAACAATACTGCACAACAGACCGCATTGACATTGACAACTTGCTTTTAAAAAAATTAAATACGTCCTCAGAATAACATTAAAAATAATTAATTATAATAAAACTAGCAGTACCCGTGGCTTCGCTCGCACTAAAACTAAAAAAAAACTCTTAAAAGGTGGGTTTCATACAAACTTTCATCCCATATCTTACCCCCATATGGGACGAATTTCGAGAAATGCTAATACACGTATTTATTTAATTCCATTGAAGAGCCAAGTTTCAAGTGATTCTGATCGTAAATATTTTTTTGGTTGTATTATACGTGTTTTCCCGTGTGAATGAGTCTCTTGCGGTATAAAGTAGCCTATGTCACTCTTCAGCCCTCCAACTATTTCCACACAAAAAATCACACCATTCCATCAATCGGTTTCGAAGTGAAAGAAGGACAAACAAACAAACACACTTTCACATTTATAATATTAATAATATGGATGTAAAAAAATTTAAATCTTAAAATGTCATATTTTTTCTATATGACATTGATGGCTTTATTTCATTTTATTTCTTTTTCTATACGCTCCTCCTTCATTTAAACTATGACTTTGTATGGACTAATGAAAATAAAACAAACAAGGTAAAATGTGATTGATTCCATAAACCATCCAGATTGCCAATATTGGTTCTGAATACTAAACTGCATAATAAAAGTGAACAAACTGCGAACGCATTCAAATTGTAACAAATGATGGTTCTCCATCAAAAAGTCAATATGGACGCAATGAATGTCCAGCGTGGCTACAGCTAGGGATAGCTCTTGATTCTACATTCTTCTTTTCTGTTAGGTCTATTGATTAAGTGCACTCTATTTCAAATGTGAATTTTGAGTGAAGGTGTGTTTTTATTTTTTTTATTTCAAACAATTATTATATTATTTATTCTCAGTATAAATCTTATACTTAAATTATTTTATATACTTACATAGGTACTCGTATCTTAACGTTTTATTGATACAAAATATATCTCTACTCGTACCAAATCTAAGACATCATTTAATATTACACGTTATTGATAAATCTATACGCATATTTATTTTGTTACTAACATATTCCACAAAATGGTGAATAAATCAAAAATATACGAGGTGGTTTGCCTTATCTCGAGGTATAGATGAGAGCAATTTTTCACACACCGTCACCAGCCGCAGGCGCCGGTCAGTGTGTACTGGAAGCGTTCATTGATTTATTGTTTGCAGCCGTATTGAAATCAAATATAAGGGTTGTACACATTTTTCTTTTTGATTTGTACATAACTACTGGCATATTTCAAAGCAAGTGGGTTTCTTTTTTTTGCTGGCATCACATTGTACCTATTACGTACATTCTTCTACTCTTGATGTAAAACATAAAAATTTAAAACTATATGAATAAAATGGTGTAACCAGTATTTTTCTATGTTTAATTTGTAATTAAGAATAAACGACGTCTACGCAACGAATTTTCATAATCCCAACGCTCCCCAATCGCAATTCCTTGAAGGAATTTCATCTCTTCCACGTCGTAAATATTTTGTCCGATTAACCGTTCGTTCGACAGCCGCGAGGCGTAAGAAAATGTTAATTAACGAATCCATTGTTTTCTCGCCCGGCGGCTCCAAGATGGTGCCGCTTCCGTTTCCGCCGACCGCCTTCTTTATGTGCGTTTCCCTTATTTTTACGTCAGACGGGTAGAGATATTGTGGCGTCGCGGCGCACCCGAGTATAATGATTTTAATTTCCTCTAATCAAGCCTTCGGCGGAGCTTAAGAATTCTAATCATGTACACCGCCACCGCTGACAGAAACATCAGCACTTATTCTGATTGCGATGAGTGTGGCGCTGAATAATTAATATGCCGTTATTTTGCGTCATGCGGCTACGAAACAAAAGCAGTATGATGCCTTAATTTATGAGTCATAACGCCCCATCGCGTTTCTTAAAGCATATTGTTTTCTTTTAATTTGTCGCAAAACAAATATGTAACAAGAATTCTAAAATTTAAATCATATTCATATTATAGATTACACAATTTACGCTAAGTATTTATTCTAACTGATATACCTACATAGATTAGAAAGATCTATTAAATTATTATGTGTATACATTTCTATTCTTCTATTCCATCTATACCATGTAGAATATGGTAGCCATCCTCAAAAACATCACGGAGTAAGTTTAATTATATGGGGAATGGAGCAACCCTTCGTTCATTTCTCACTAACGACCACACTTCGGTTATCTAAATTACAATTTGAAAATAATTTTTCACTACAAAATAAGTTGGTACTTTAAAGTCATTAAATGCTAAGATTTTACATTTTCTTTGATAATGATACTTACAAATAACTATGTTTCTAGAAACATAACTTTAATTTTTAAACATTTGAATAAAATGAATGAAAAAATAAAATAAATGTATAATTAAATAAATGTTAATAATCTGAGCTTCTAAGATACAGTACATTAATATTTCATATTTTATCCTGTCATTTCACACGTTCCTTTTAAAAGCATACCGCGGTGACGTTTGCCGCCTGCGGTCCGCGCTCAATTAAGACAACCCTTGCTGGTAAGCGCCTTGCATTCAAATCAGTAAACAGAAGCCCTACACCACAATACAACGCTTAACACCGCGGATTGAATGCGAAAATAAATCGTGGAAAGGATTTATTCACCACAAATAACAAAAATAGAAACAAAAGTTTATTTAAATTGTAAAGAATACTTGATTTACTCCTTACGTTAACAAAAAATACATTATATCACATTATTAATATAACTATTTAAATATACGCAAAGGAAGTTATAGAAATATTATGATGCCTACTTTACGACAAAAATAATGAAATATAAAAAGATTTATTACAGAAAAACCAAACGAAACAACTTCATCTCCCTCACACTCATAACCCTCGAATAAATAATGCAGCAATAAAATGTGAAAAAACGATTACAGATCAATGAAGCGTGTCTTCCCTCTTGGGCGCAAATAAAGCCAGAGTACACACTTCAAATATGCTTTTCTTAATCGTTCTCATAAAACAAAGATCAGCCAACAATCTCCCTCGGAAAAATATAAAAAAGTGGCCCCTTTGCTCACATCAAGTCTATCGCTGATTTTTACCGCAAATTGTTTCCTAAAGTAACCCCAAATCGATATTGTTTAAACTCCGGATGTTATTGGAAGCATTCGAAAAAATAAATTATATTACCGCTCGTTTGCAACATACTTCGGTGATTAAATAAAAACTTTGCGTTTCGTTTTCCACGCCTAAATGAAAAAAGTTGTATTCTGTTTAATAGTCTACAATATACACTATTACAATTTTTTAATTTAATTTAATTTTTAAAATATATGAAATACATTACATGAAATATCCAAAAATAAAACAGATTAATTAAATCAGACGAATGTCGCCAACGAGCATACCTACAGATCAACTGTCATTGGCACATTTTTAAGAAAATTAAACGATAATTTCATTTAACATTGACCCTAGGCTAAAAGGCTCTTTTTACAATACAAGCTACATAAAATATATTCTTAAAAAGCTTAAAAACTTAATATTAGTGGAAAAATATTTAATTCAATTTCTTTTAAAGTAGTATAAAATCTGAAGGGTGCTAGTAATTTATGTATCTTTCGTGGCCCACAAGATAGGTAGGTTCATACATGACGCGGTCATTGCTTCTTGAAAAAAAAACCTTTTTAGTACATTTTGTACAAATACTTTAGGTATTCTATAAATTAACTCTTCAAAAAATGTCTATGCTCAGAAGAATGAACATTAATGCCTCGTCAATCGGTACACGTGTATATATATACTAGTTACTACTGCCAGCAATTATAGAAATTAATTACGATTTATATCCATTTATTATCCAAATTTCTATCTATACATATAATAAAATTGTAACCAAGCCGAATTTGTACATTAAATATTTTTTTGAAAATCTTATTGAAATAGACATAATTATCGATACAGAGGCTGAATCTATAGTTTTAGAATTTTTGTCTGTCTGTCTGTCTGTTATTGCATCAAAGAAAAACCACTATAAGGATTTTGATGAAATTTGGTATGGTAATAGCTGATTATTCGGGTCAACATATAGGATACTTTTTACCGCGGGAAAATGTCTCATTTCTGAGAAAAAATACAAAAACTGCAATGTAAGAGTATACTAATATGTAAATCCTAAAAATTTTGTTTTTGGTCACCTGAACGCGGGCGGAGCCGTGGGCAATACTAGGTACAAATAAAAATGACATGAGGAATGAAGTATACAATATTAACTTTAATAGAACGAGAAAACTAGGTATACTCATTCCCAAATGCTATTAATTACAGGTAACGTAATAGCAAAGTATATCTATCTGTACGTCAAGTTTGAAAGCGTTCATTTTATGACCACTAAGTATACTAAGATAAATTCAAATCAATTTCAAAATGTTTCAAACATTTTTATTCAGCATAAAATTATTACAATTCTTACTGAGTGTCATGAGCCTATAAGAAAATTTAAAGATTTGAAATATTCTCAAATTATATATTTATTGTATTCGCGGTAAGATTCCATTTTTATTTGCAATGCTTAACTTTTCCTTTTGTTTAAGACCTTAGATATTGCTAAGTTGTATGGACTTGGAATCCCAGCGGATGTGTCATTGTAATTTGCCGAGGGATGACGGATCCGCCCCGGGCCCGATTATAATACCGTAAGCCATTTTAATCTTAACTTAGTTAAAAATCTTGCGTCCGACATTAGCATTAATCACTTTTGACAGGCTCCGTTATGGATACTGTAATTAATGTGTTTAGAATAGATCATTTTTGCGGCACCATTGATGCAAAAAATAATGTATTATATATAAAATATTTAACATTTAGGTTCCTTTTACTAAAAAAGACAAGATATATTTTTAGGAGAACGAAGCGGTCTTCGTAACAAATTAAGTAGACAAACATTTTGAAGCTAGTTTTATTACAAAGAGACTCAAAGTTAACGAATTTAGTGCAAAAAGGAATTATGATATTATTTTCTCAGCAACAAAGGAAAATGCCCTCATCAAGCACGAAACATAAAGCTTAATTGAACGCCGACATTGAGAGATTTCAATTCAATTACTAAGCCATATTTAACGAAATCCAATCCCATTTCCCCTGAGAAATATTTTATTTATTCTTAAAAAATAACACAGCGGTTACGAAACGCGGATCGTTCTGTTGGTTTAACCGAGATCATTCTATGTAAAAGACGGAGGCAGGAAGAAAACTTGTTTAAGCGAAACCCTCTAAAAATGATTGATGCCATAGAGCGGTAGGGAACGATCAGCACTAACGCACGATTCGAACATTTTAAAATGAATAAACGTCGATCCGCTGGAAATTTGAAAATGAAGATCATTAGCGCAATATTGACGCAACGGGCCCCTGCGTTCATTATTACCCGATGGAATTTCTTACTGCGACCCCACAGTTTTATTGGCCTCCCGTCAATCATACCGGCTAAATGATTAGATTTGAACCGAGTCGAATGGCAGCCGATGCAACAATGGCATTTGGTTCTCATTACAATCGTGTAGAGGCAATTTCCTAACGTATTGGAAACATTGAATAATTGTTTGAAGACATGTTATTAGGTGGAGCGTTTAGCCCGGGAGCTAACAAGCTGATATAGTTTGTTTCTGCGAGTCTTTGTTCGAATATAACAATTAGTAGACAAAGCGGCTGTGCGGACGGTGTTATCGCAGATGCTGCCCGCAAACAATGCGCCTCGCGACAATGCATGCTCAATATCTTTATGCTGCCTGCTGTTGAAGGCCGATGCACTCGCTTGTTGAATCAGACTCCTTTGCTCTATGTTTAAGGTAAGAATATAGATTATAGAATGTGCAGACGCCTCATACAAATTTTCAATTTATTTATTTTAATATATGTATATACATAGTACATATTACACCATGTAAATATATTTCCCTTACACTATTTAAAATAAATAAGAATCTATAGACAAATGTATAATAATGATATTTCACTACATTTAAACAAATAGTCATAAACATATATAAGTATGTATGTATGATCGTCACGACTTTAACGCTGTATCGTAACAAAATATCTAATATTATAAATGTGAAAGTTTGTGAGATTAGGTAGGTGGATGTTTGTTACTCTTTCATGCCAGAACGGCTGAATGGATCTGGATAAAATTTGGCACAGAGATAGATTATAGTCTGGAATAGCACATAGATTACTTTTTGTTCCGTAAGAATTTACGCTTACCGTGGCATAGGTTTGTATTTGTTTAGGTTCAAACCCGAAGCAAAGCGAGGGTGAGTCGCTAGTCTTTAATAATTCTATTAAATAAATTTCGTATCATAAATTTATTTATTATTATCAAAAACTAAAAGTAATGTAAAGATAATTTATATTAAGTGCTTTTGAAATTTCTAAACAATTCTATCACACCTTACTCTATGATTTCTCGGCGAGACACCACGAAGCCGTCGCTTTGTGCTCACTTCCTTGCCTCCAGCGTCTCTCACGACACTCGTTGTCCTCCCTTACCGCTGAATGCACATTTGATGTTCCCTCATATTCAGAGATAGACGTAATAACTACTACTTACCACGTCTTACAGCGTAGGTGTTATTAAGAGCTTTATAACAATGCGAGGCAATGTAGATTAATGTTTTGTATTAGAAAGGAAATTTGATAATTACGTCGTACGAACTGGTCACATATTATCTTGTTATATATGCTTATTGTCTTATTTTGGTATCCTATTACGTTTCTATAGGTACATAGGAAGGTTAAATGAGGCAATTTAATTTAGATTTTTTCTCACTATTTGCACTATCGCATGCATTTTGTTATTACGGAGGTCTTAGAACTCATCATCATGACTCCGATCATCTCATTGAGATTAATTTTCTCCAAAAGTAAAGTTTCTTTTTAGTTAATTTCTGTTCACACCCCTTACTAAGTCAAAAGTATATATTTAATTAATAATATGACTTTTTTCCTATGATTGTATACATTTTTAATAATAATTATATACATTTTATTTCCATAAATTATTATTATAATTTAATTCGGTACCGTTTAGTTCTGTTTATTGAAATGCTGCAACAACATTTTTTTAATTCTTAATGTAGGTACTTATAAAAATAGGCTGTGACGTCAAGAAGCCTTATTCATTAAACAAAATAAATATTTCATAAATCAACAACTAACAAGAGAATTAATTGTAACGAGATGTTGCAATGCAAACGTTTATTAAATCTTGCGAAAAAGTTAGATAACATAATATATATATATATATATATATGTATATACATATATTAAATCATTAGCATTGCCCGCGGCTCCGTCCGCGTTCAGATGACCAAAAACTAAATTCTTAGGTTTTACATATTAGTATACTCTTACATTGCAGTTTTTGTATTTTTTTCTCAGAAATGAGATATTGCCCGCGGTAAAAAGTATCCTATATGTTGACCCGGATAACCAGTTATTATCATACCAAATTTCATCAAAATACCTTCAGTGGTTTTTCCGTGATGCGGTAACAGACAGACATGAATTCTAAAAACTATAGATTCGGCCTTTGTATGTAATAATGCCTATTTCAATAAGATTTTCCAAAAAATATTTAATGTACAGATTCGGCTTAGTTACAATTTTATTATATGTATATATAGATTATTTTTTTTGTTACAATACGAATTGTATGTTTATTGCTTAGCGTAATTATGTAAGTTCATATGGTTTTTTTTTAATATTTTATCTTTACGACGCAGACAAATAGAATATGAAAACCGTATAACTATAAAGTGTTAAGAAAAAGTTTGCTGTGGCACACTAGAGATTGAACACACGCTAACTCCTCTAACTGCAAAAGATCTAATGGGGATACCCATTAGATCTATATAAAACCGCGCCATTAATTTAAAAACAAAATCTTTTAAATAATCGCAGTTTATAAAAATAATCAAGAGTGGCATTTATGAAGCCTGTTACCAGTGTGCGAAACAATCACAATTCACAGCCTATTTTGCAAATCAACGAGTAACAAGTGACGCGTGAGTGAACATCAACGCAATGAGCGCTTCATGACACCTGCGAATGTTAATCGTATTAGAGCTAATTGTCTGTGCGGATTCCGCAGGTAAACACTACACGCCGCGGCATTTGCGTACTACCACATACTGGAGGTAGGAATACAGTCTATTTAATATTTATAAACACCAATGTAGCCAATTCATACGATAGGATATTTCAAAATATTTTTTCATTTCGAAATTTCCAGTGATTTATCTTCTGATATGAAATATATTATTTATTTCTAGTGATTTAGTGTTGGCCATTTAATTAAATATTAAAGTATGGCAACGATTATTTATAAAATAATTATTTATTATTAAACTTATTTGCTTTTAAATATCATTTAAATATTTTTTTAATATTTTAAAGCATACATTATAAATAATATCGAATATGTAACATATTCACAGTGAAATATCTCTTCGTAGGTCTACGTTGCACTATTACAAACGTACTCTATTACTGTAATCGTCGATCGTGTAGCGGATTAATCGACGCAGAGTGATTTAATTTCGAATGATATTTGCAAGACTTAAGTCATTAACACATTAGGTGACAATTTTTCTCTATTTAGTCCTGTGTATTTAAATATTATATTTAAATTACTATAAATATATTAAAATAACACGTGTTACTACGGCTATTCTCATTTTTAAGGGAAATTATAAAATGACAATAATGTATATTAAATATTATTTACTGCTCCATTTTTTTTAAATAAAATGGCCTAATCACTATATCAGTGTGATATGTAAACCCAAAACTCACATATATAAACCTAAAATTAATGTTTACCCTAGAATATATTTTTCCGATATAATAGAAGATGTTTAACAGAATGAGAACAAGAAATATAGAGACAAAGGTCGACATAAAAATCGGATTGTTGTCGTATAGCCAACGTGCAATGAATAAAGGTACCCGTAGCTTACAAAATGGCGGCATTGCTAAGACGAATTCAGTACTTTCAGTATATGTGTAACAAATATCAATGACAAACAAAAAAAAATGTTCAAAAGTGTATTTATTTTTAACACATTTGACTAAACTATTTATATGTATATCTTTCTAGATATAAAAACAGCTAATTTTCATCTCCAACGGTCAATTAATGCTTCTGCATTAATTGACCGTTGGAGATGAAAATTAGCTGTTTTTAATTCACACTAATGTTTTAAAAAGACATTAAAATACATTGTTAAATTACTGGATGTTGTTGAGTGATGCACGATTTAACAAAGTTACGCCCGCTTACTATGCAACCACGCGGAAAGATAAAAATTAAAAAAATATAGTTGTGACATCACAAAAAATAACAAATCAAAATATTAACTTATTGATTATATTTTCAATTGTATTAAAAATAGTAGTGGATATAGTTATATTGGTAATATTATACACGACATGATAAAATATTTCTACATAAATTTAAAACTTTTTATATGCCATATTGGAGTTGGTTTTTATATATATTCTATTTTTTCATACGATATTTTAAAATGTGTATATATTAGAACGAAAATGTGTTACAAATATCACAAATTCGTAGTAGCAAGCAAGAGAGTGAATGAGAGAGTAAAGTTGCGTCACCACCGTCTAGCAGTTTTTTATTATTCATAGGACGATCTCGTTCAGAGTGTTTTATATGAGCGACGATCGAGTATCAATTTGTACGGTACCGCCCCGTATTAGCATTTCCCGGGGCCTACATTGTTTCACGGGAAAAACAGAAATTATTTATGTTACTCACATGCTTAAATTTTTATGGATGCGGTATTGACATCAAGATATTCGATTGTTTATGATCGAAATGGAAATTTTATATTTTTAACAGATTCCGTATATCATTCCAACTTATTCTCTTCTATTGAACTTGTGTGTTACATTTTATCAATTTTGGAACGCTTTAAAATATAAAATAAGAAGACCGATACACTATATAAACAGTTGTCCCCAAAAACAAATAAAATATGTGTATAAATATATTTTATTAAACATATGAATGTAGCACGACACAATCGTTTACAAAACTTAAATCCCGCAAAAGACGCTTACTCTACTCAGCTCATTTCCCTGAAAGCTAGGTACATCTCAGCCGCAGTACTGTAAGTAGTGTACGCTTATGAGTGTTCATTAAAGATACGGTAAAGACGGCGACGGCTAAATTGGCTTCCGACTATACGTGGAAGGTTATATCTTTTGAAAATGTTAGTTCACTTTGCGAATGCTGATATAAAGTTAATATGCTCAAGAAATTATTACGAGTATGCCTCCATTATAAATTGGTAGGCAAAAATGACTCAAACTAAACAAATTCCTTGATTTATTCTACTTTTTTGTTCACGTTCTGAAATAATAGGTATATTTATTTCGAATTAAAAACTATAATAAAAATATACTTAGTTTTGTGTTAATAAAGGCTTATCCAATTTAATTATAATCAACTACTCGATGTTCAAAAATAATAACAAACTAGTGCTAGCACAAATGGGTTCAGTTTAGTCCAACTTTGTTAACACAAACTAAAATATATGGAATAATTGAAAATATTCAAATTAAAACTGTAATTGGGACTGCTACATAAGGGTGTCACGCGCACAATCCAGATTTTCGCTTAGTAAATGAACATTCATTCCACTGCAATAGAAACTGTTTCCATTATAATGTATGAAAAAATTGGTTTTCTAAATAGTTTACTATGAATCTTATGTTTTAGGTAATTCTATCATTTTAATCGACTAAATATAAAAGAGTAAAAAGCAACGCAAGCAACCACTTTTAAAGATTATAAAAAAATAACTTTATACTTTTTTATTTTTTACTTTTTTACGAAGTCATAGTTATTAATATTGAAAAATATTATTTTTCAATATTAATAACTATGACTTCGTAATGTTTTGGATTCATACTATTTGGCATACAATGTAGATTTTTCGGGACTTTTATTCTTTGATACATTTTATTTTATTATTGTAAAAGTATGAGGATTTAATTTAAAAAAATGTTTTTAAGATATAAATTAAAAGAGTTACGAAAACTATGGGACGATTTTCAAATCGGCTTGTTATAATGAAAACTAACATCTTCTTGTGTATAGTTCAACTAACAAGGGGCTGTTAATTTAAATTTACTATCTTAGCTTCGCGTAATGAACGGGAAGATGATTGCTATAATGGGATTGTAGATTTCGTCGCTAAGTCATAAGTATTCTACGTTCGCGATACACGTTCGTCGTATAACATATTCTTAAAGTAGTTGTTAATGGTACTAGAAGTGTGTAATAATAAAAAAAATAGTGAAATATAAAGGTGTTTAAGTTATGAACTACCTAAAATAAAATAATCTTCAGTAAACTTTAAAAACTCAATGAAAAGCTCATTTTCTTTATATTTTTTTTTTGGTTTTAAATATTGTTGTAAATAACAATTTTTACATTGGCAACATTTTTTTGCAAATTTACAAGGCTACTCGATAAACAATGTTTATAGAACATATTAGTACTTAAAATAAAGACAATAAATATGTTCTAATCATGCACACTTTACGATACGGTGGCAATTTTTAATTATCGTCTGAGCATGTCTGGAGATAATTGTGGCGTGAGTGGCAGTCGGCAGGTGACAACGGCGGGGAGCGGTTAAACGTAGCATTTTACCACCTTTATGCATATTTGATGGCACCGCCATAATCTCTGCGAAATACACTTCACCTATATTGGATATAACTTATATTAAGGGTGTGGAAATATATCTTAGTGATTCATACTTAAACTTCTCTTGCTTATGGATTATAATGTATCTATACTATAGTCTATATGTACATCTTCTCACAATAAATTCACTAATAATTATAATTTATTAAATGTAATACATAATATCAGCGTTATATCGTAGGAGCGAGAGATCGAATATTACAAGCTACGTGGGTTCAACTCCAGAATGTGAGCCATTATGGTTTCAACGATTACTTAGTTTAAAAATACGGATACCTAGGTGTTAACAACTAACATACTGATTTGATCCTATTGGAAAGAATGGACTAATGAATATGTGGCAACATATACAATGACAACGAGCAACAAAATAAATGCTAAAAAAATTATATGTTACGTTGCTTATAATATTTATGTATTGTACCTATTATATATATTTTATTATATTTATTGTTACTTTTCATACATATAATAAAATTGTAACCAAGCTGAATCTTTACATTAGATATTTTTTGGAAAATGTTATTGAAATTAACATTATTATCGATATAGAGGCCGAATCTATAGTTTTTAGAATTTTTGTCTGTCTGTCTATTACCGTATTACAGAAAAACCACTGGATGGATTTTGATGAAATTTGGTATGGTGATAGCTGGTTATCCGGGGCAACATATAGGAAACTTTTTACCGCGAATTTTTTTTGAGATGAAATACAAAAACTGCATTTTAGGAATATACTAATATGTAAAACCTAAGAATTTGGTTTTGGTCATCCGAACGCGGGCCGAGCCGCGGGCAATGCCAGTATATCTATATAATAATTATACTCAGACCTTTACTGAGTATGTCAACCGTTAAAATTATATGTACAAGCAAGAACACCCAACCGTAAATTAAATCGGTAACATTGTACCTTCAAATAATCCATCGTTTTAAACTAAAACCGACGAATTCGAAAATAATTACAGACATTAGAAGCGTAATAAGAGTGTCGTATCAATTACTGGCCGTAAGCAAACAGGCATTACGCGCTTAATATTAAAATCAAATTTAGGGAACGCCCCCGTTTGTAAAACGCCTAAATAGCACCACAGAAAAGCATTGATGTCTGGATTTAGGGCTTATGAGTACTATTGACAGCAAACTGTAAAAACGCTATTACTATAAATGTTTTTTCATGTGGAATAATGTACATACAAACTTACGCCTGAAATATGTATTTAAGTAGGTAATACTTCATAAAAAATCATATTTGTTAAAATACATTGATGTTTGAGACAGTGGTAGCCCAGTGGTAACGCGCTTGCTTGGGAAACCAAGTGAAGCGGGTTCAAATCTCGGGTCTCGCACCTTTGATATTTTCATGTGCGAATCATTTCTGACATGATTACCACTTGCTTTGCGGTGAAGGAAAAACATCGTGAGGAAACCTGCATGTCTGAGAGAACCTAGCAAGTTTTCGAAAGACATGTAAAGTCCGCCAACCCGCACTTGACCAGCGTGGTGGACTATGGCCTGATCCCCCTCGTATTGAAGGGAGGCCCGTGCCCAGAAGTGGGACGTTAAAAAAAAGGGCTGAATACATTGATGTTTGCTATGAAAATTACCCTATAACAAATAAAAAGAGAATTATTAAATTAATAATTTCTGTAGAGAAATATATACAAAAATAGGCCCTTGTTTTGTTTATGTAACGAGCTCCTTTTTTTGTAAACCGTACAAGTGACCACTGCGCAACATCAATTAAAATCGCATTTCGAAACCATCTCCAAACACGTAATGCTGTCGTTTCGACAAGGTTTTGTGTCACAATATTTCAACTAAAATAGCTTTTGTACTATTTACTCGGCTTAGCATTTTACTAGAGACATATTTCACCTATTTGTTATACATTTTAAATTAAGTTCATATACTTATATTAGAAAGATTAACTGACAGTTCCACATATCATCTATTGAGGTGATACGTGAGTAATCTATACTAATATTATAAAAAGGAAAGATTTGATTTGTTTGTTTGTTCCTTCGTTCTGAATAGGCTCCGAAACTACTAAACCAATTTAGATGAATTTTGGTAAGAAGATAGTTTGAGATCATGGGAAGGACATAGGATATTATATTTTGTTATGTTTTTATTCCGGAAATCATCCATTAAGGGGGTGAAAATGAGGATGAAAATTTGTATGGGAAATCAACCTAGGGACGAACCCGAGCGATCTCGGGTTAGTAGCTAGTGTAAAATATTTTTATTTAACTATTTTTACTTAGATGTTTTCTACTGTAGCAATTATTTCTATTCTTATTTAAAAATCTAAGCATATATACGTGCATTATATGTAATTTTGAAACTTGATATCATTTTAGTAATGTATTTTTGTTACAGGGCGAAGAAGAAATACAGATAACACATAAACTTTTCCGACCAGCCACATCAACCACGTAAGAAAAATATTGTTAACTAATTTACACAGTAGGTATATAATAGTAGTAGTTTCCTACAACTTCAAAAACATATTTTCTATATATTTTTACGTACATAATTTAGTACATTAATATGATGTAACTATAATTTCAAAAGAATCAAAAACTATTGTGGGAAACAACTCTTTTAACTTATGATAGCTTCCATCCACAACCAAAAAATTCAGAAATTTACTTTTTCGACTCAAGAGCTTTTTAAATCCTAAAATATGATTTTTAAACATGTTGTTTGACATTTTCCCGAACTCGAGACAGTCGTTGAATCACAGCATCGCATACAGACTTACCATATTTACAATATTTACGCGCATTTATGTGTATTTATGTTAGTCGCGTAAATATGTGCGGGGGAGAGATCCCTAGTCGCGGTAATTATTGCGTGACTTATTGGCGAGAAGATAACACGTACTTTACTACCAAATTATCAAGACCTCCAATTCCAAGATTAACAACATTTGTATTACTTATATTTATTCTCAATTGCTATAACATAATAATACTTATAATTAATTGAAAATAAAATGTTACAATTACAACTATAGGTACAATACGCTGATATGGACACTTAAATAGTCTGATTTGTATTTCATAATTTAAAACGTTATTTAAATTTAAAAAAAGCTAATAATAAATAAGTTATTTACAAAATAACAAATCGAAGCTTTAATACATTATATTATAAAGGATCATGATTTAATCCACATAAAAACGATGTAAACTAAACAGAACAAAATTTACTCACGCATACGGTTTCCTATAACATTAATATTACAGGTCTTAACATAATGGTCGCGATGTAAACCGCTTGGAGGGTTGAAGCTTTATCTCTTGCAGCTTGATCGTGACTCCCCGAAAGATTTCTGTAATTACACTGATTATGAGAACGATCGTGTTACTTGCATTGCTCTTATACAAAACTAGCACTGCCCGCGGCTCTGCCCTCGTTCAGATGACCAAAAACCAAATCTTAGGTTTTACATATAATTAGTATACTCTTACAATACAGTTTTTGTATTTTTTCTCAGAAATTAGATATTTTTGGCGGTAAAAAGTATCCTATATGTTAACCCGGATAATCAGCTATGACTATACCAAATTTAATCAAAATCTGTCCAGTAGTTTTTCTATGATGCGGTAACAGACAGACAGACAAACAAACAGACAAAAATTCTAAAAACTATAGATTCGGCCTCTGTATCGATAATAATGTCTATTTCAATAAGATTTTCTAAAAAATATTTAATGTACAGATTCGGTTTAGTTACAATTTTATTATATGTATAGATTAATACTATGTAAGATTTGAATTAGGAAAAAGTTTTTTTTTTCGAAAAAATGAAATGAAATCTATAGATATGTATAATAAAATTCTAACTGGGTTAATCTGTACATCACATATTTTTTGGAAAATCTTATTAAAATAGTTATTATTATCGATGCAGAGGCCGGATCTATAGTTTTTTAGAATTTTTCATCTGTCTCTCTTGGCACGGAACACGAAAAATTCCATGGACAGATTTTGATGAAATTTTGGGTAATATCTGGTTATCCAGGTCAACATATAGAATACTTTTTAAAGCAGAAAAATATCTCAGTTCTGAGAAATCTATACTAACCGTTAATCTATATAGCTCTTATAAATACTTCTCTTTAATGTACTAAGAATACGAAGAAATAAATAATACGGTACTTAAGTTTAACTAAAAACTGGTTAAATATTTTCTTAAAAAGCGCATATTTAAAATTTTAAATAAAACTTTCTTTTCTAATAGTTAGATTTTGTTGCGGTTTTATTTTGTACTTGTGGCTCACCCTGGCTGCGCTCGGGTTCGTTCCTTGATACGTTTTAACGGTTAGTAAAGAATAGTTAGACTATAAATACAAAAGTATAGAAAAGTATGTACTTTCAAAAACTTGAAATCATCCCCTATTTTACCTTGATTGCTCATAAACGCCGAAATATTCTTTATTTCTTACTAAACTGCCTCGGTGGTTTAGTGGCTAGCAAGTACGGCTGCACATCGAGAGGTCCCGGGTTCGAGTCCCGGGTCGAGCTAAGTTTAGTTATTGAATCAGCAACAGCCCGGAGTTGGGAAGTTGACGATGTTTCACCCCCGTGCCTCGGAGAGCACATAAAGCCGTTGGTCCTGCGCCTTAACTTTCACCGGTCGTGTCGAGCAGTCGTCCCACCGGAGTATGAGAGTGACATTTATATGCAAGTAATATAATATACAGCGTGAAATTTTTTATTGATTTAAAAAAAGTCTTGTTACAAAGGCTGCATAAGCTTTCCGGTACGTATAACCTGTGTTACTGGATACATACCCCACTCAACCACCGGGACAATTTAAAAATAAATAAATAATAAAAATCTATAATAATAATTTACAATAATTTACTACATAAAAAAAATATCTATTTATATGTTAAATAAATACCAATAGGTATCAGTTTATCATTTTCTCTTTGCATTTTAAAATCATGACAATTTAATCAATAAACGTTGTTGGTCTTCCAATATTAGTTACTTCATACACGGTATAAAAATGTATTAAAAGAAAAATTAACAATCTATTTTCAATATTATATTTCTACCTATTATCATTTGAAACTATAAAAACTAATGGTGTTTTAATTTGCGTAACAAATAATGAAAATAAAATATTGACGTGAATTTTCAAATTTGTTTAAAAGCTTTTGGCACTCTCTATTGGCATAGCAAAAGCTAGAGATACGAGTAAGCTTTTAAGCCAAACATTGCAACTTAAAATGTAAATAATGTTATTGTTTGTGACACAATAAAACTAGAAACTATGACTATTAGATAGCATGTTTATTACCTTTGTCGTCTATTTTACGAAAATATATACATATGTATGTATATTTCTAGTATGTAGAATCCATACATCGGCACGATTTGCTAATTCCGTTATTTTTGTAGTAGTTTATAATATGTACGTACATCACAAATTGCTTTATTTTAATTATCTGTTTAACTTTATAATGAAATTACATAAATTATTTAACAGAAGAAATATTCTACATAATTCTTTATAGCCATTCGATCTCGATGCAGTTCCAATCCCATCATTTGATGGCCCATCAATGGTCCATCAAGTGGCGGATGCGATAATTCTTCTATGACTGGCTAAGAATTTGGTTTTTGATCTGAACGCGGGCGGAGCCGCGGGCAATGCTAGTTTTAACATATAACATATTATAAATATAACATACCATATTTATTCTTCGTGATTTATGATTCACAGCACATATATATGTAAACCGAAGGACATTCGAGACAAACATTAAGAGATAACCCACTTGTAAAAACGTACCGCCATCATTGGCCTACCATCCTTTGATGTGAGGCATATTGGGCCAGCACGATTGGCCATCGAGTAGAGGAG
Source organism: Brenthis daphne (assembly GCA_947093115.1). Taxonomy (NCBI): domain Eukaryota; kingdom Metazoa; phylum Arthropoda; class Insecta; order Lepidoptera; family Nymphalidae; genus Brenthis; species Brenthis daphne. The sequence goes on along the minus strand of OX352474.1, from coordinate 7,189,442 downwards.
CTATAAAATTAATCACTAATTAGTTTATAATATATGTATTTTTCTTTATATACACAAAAAATATATTTTTTAAACAAATTTTATATGAACCAGTTTCATACGATGATATATGTGTAAAGTAACAAATAGTCAAAATAATAAAAATATATTTGATGCTACCTATGAAAGCACTGTACTTATACTACGCATTAGGTACCTCAAAAAATTGGTTTATTAATAGCAAAGTATACCGCAAACAATAAATATTGTTAATAAGAGAACAAGTACTTGAAAAACTTTTTTAAAATCAATATTGTTAAAGTTTCCTCGAAATTTTGAGTTACTTCCTTATTCTGAAATTATAAAATCCGAAAATCTCTTGTTAAAGGCAAAAACTTCAGTTGTAGATTTGATTAACACAATAATACGAAACGTTAGTTAGGCTATAACGCTCAAACAAAGTAAATGAAAATACTTAACCTTGTTGGGAAGTTTGATCCAATAAAACAAAGTTTCGAACAAACGAATGCATTAAAGTCACCCGCAAACTGATCCAATCGTAATATCACACTTCCAGACATCGAAAGTTAGTATGCATTGACTTTGAAAAGTCGTCCAAAACTAAGTTGGGTTATGTTTATGAAACTATTCGGTTGCGGGTGTGTGCTGCCGATACACATGCAAGAACTCGCGCCCAACTCTAGGCATAGTTCGCTAAGTGGAACAGCTGTAAAACAAAGTAGCGAAGGGTCTAGGAACTTAGTGTGTACGTTGGCAACTATTCGGGGCCCCGAACAGTGAACACATGTCCTCCGAAGGCGCGGTCGTACGGTGCGACACGCGGCACAGTCGCCGCGGCGCGTCGTCACTTCGCAACTTTGACAGTTTAATACGGGAAGCAGGGACGCGGCCGACGACCGCGGCCGATTTATAAATAAGTTAAACTAGGTTTAACAAAGTATTGCGGAGGATGATAACGAAGCGACGCCTACTCCCCGCCCCTCCCTCCCGCTCGCGCTGCGTGCAGATAAACTTTTAAAATGACTTTGGAAGCTTTTGAGCTTTTAATCGGCAAAGTTGTACAGACAGACAGTTCGGGTACAATCCTTGAACCGCTTGCGCCGGCGACGGCGGCCGCAAAACTTTGTTTTACAGGACTACTTTTCTTCTTGTTTCAAGGTTGGACTCTTAAAACAAACTCCGGTTCGACGGAGTTCGTGAACTCGGGCGCCAACAATTTACAAATTTCTCTCTTTCATAACAACTAACTGCCGCTCGGCGCGCGGCGAAAGTTGTCCTGCGTAGATCTTAATCGCATTGTCTGTTGCGCTCGCGGCTCGAACAGCTGATTATGACGACACAGTTTATTGAACTTTTGCATTAATACATGATATATCAATGTTTTACATTTATAATTGAAACCTATATTAAAGTAATAATAAGTATTATATTAATGTTTCATACGAAATCTCTAGGAAGCATAAATAGTTAAAAAAATGTGTTAAAAAAATGGTATTACGTTGAAATAAACGTCGATCTGCACCCTCTCAGTCATTTATTCAATTTACTTAAGTGAAACTGATAGCACGACTGCGGTCAAAAAAACTCGTCTGCCAAATTTGACGACGCCCCCAGCGACCGGCGGCGACTTGTTTTTTCAGTTCATGCCTCACCTGCCAGGGGCATCTAAAGTGATGTCGCGTGAAAAACACTGATTGGCTTTTAATCTAATCGCTTTTTTTACCACCTCGGACTTTTAATAGCATGAACGGTCAATTTTTCTCCGTTTGTTACGTGATATCATTCCAATTTCATAGAAGAAAAGCACTACAAATTTTGCTGAAAGAACAATTTCACAGGTACATAAATTTAAATTAAGTATTTCTTTACATAAAAGCAAGCTAAAATGCAGGTATATATTGGGTATTGCGCGTAAATTTTACGTAACTAGAAATAAATAGGTTGCGGGTGTGTGGGGCGGGGCGGCGTGGGCGCGGCGTGCGCGCGCATCCGCAGCGTTCCTCCCGCGCGACCTGTGCTCGGCCTTTGCATAGTCCGCGAATCGCGCACCACGAACGAACGCCGCGGAGTTAACTCCGCTACATTTCACTCTCCGCCGCTCGCCCTACGTACTACGGATAAACTTTTACAAGTAGCGCTACGCGGTGCTACACGTTTTGTAGACGCTACGAACGAATATAAATAAACGCTACAAATTGGCGTAAATTTTGTGCAGTGTATTTTTTCCGATTTTAGTGAACTCGTGTTTAGTAAAACTTTTGTGCGTGATGAGGGATCGTCCCTCCTTTTTATAACGATGTCGGCCCTCGTCCGACCCGTTTGGTAAGTTTGATAATATTGTTTCGAAATTGTTTACGTAATAAAATTTTCTCTCTTATTTCGACGTGTCCGACACTTTCTTCGAAAATGCATGACGGATTTATTTCAGCAGTGAAATCGTCGTTAACGGAGTGTTCAAGATTTAAATTAAACGTTTACGCACAAATCCCACGCTTGTAAAACCATTTCACGAAATGCTTTCAAATGTTTAATGTGACAAAATAGAAAGTATAACTAACTTCTGCATATAATTAACTAACTTTCAGTAAATGAGAATAATTTGATTGTTTAATATGCTAAATATTCCATGCTCATTTAGCATATCTACCTAATTTTGCGATAATTGAATCACGGTTAAGCGCAAGTCGTCAAATAACCGCGACATTAGGCTGCTGAGGGAATACGTAATCACACGACGCTTAACGCTGTAGCAAATCTTTACATATGAGCTTCTCTATTTAAACAGCGATTTACATACGAGATTAATTTGTACTATTCAATAAATTATAATTTAAATGTTTAGGTTTTTTATATTATTAAACTTATTTAGAATTTCTGACAATGTGATTATAATAACTTTAAAACTAAAATCAAACTGTTATCTAACAATTGAATTTTAAGAGTTTTATTATAGCTTAATTTTAGCTTAATTGTGAACAAATTCACAACTAAAATAACTAAAATTCTTTAAGCAATTTGTTACAAAAAAAGTGTACTGCTAGATATATCATTTTTTAGCATGCCCACGATTTAAATATTGAAATAAAATACAAAAAAGATTTCAAATTTAACCAACGTATCATTATACATTGGAAAAAAATATCTGCATATATATATATATTAATTGTTATACAATTTTAAATTCTGGTGATTCGTTATTTAACCATCATATAAATATGGCGAAATCTTATTATATATTGATATATGTATCTATTTTTTGTATAATATAAATTATAGCTAATAATATTTAAATATAAATAATAATTATTATTATCATAATAATAATTATAATCTTTATTCATAATAACAAACAGTGAAGTGTATAGAAATTTACAAATTATAATTTTATTTTAATTCTAATTCTAAAACAACAATTAAAGTATTGAATGAGATGCTGTTTCTTAGCTATCTAGCGAGCTTGTTAGGTTATGTTAAAGATTACATTGCCGATCCATTGAGTGTCTCTATTAATACCGTATACAATGTATCGCTTTTCGCTTCTATTCTACATAAACTAGTTATAAATATTTGTTTAAATAAACTTCAATTTTAAGTCTCAATCATCAATTTTAAACTCTCCCATGAGCAGTCTCTCCCGTGACCATGATTGCTGTAAAGCATTCGAAACTTCGGAAACCAAAAATCAAAATAAATCCGCGAAATAATCGGAAAAGATAGTTTTATTTAAAACTTATATGACTTTTTACAAAATTTTGATGACAATAGAAATTGATTTACAATACGACCAACATACAGTAAAATTACTATAATCACATAAAATAACATAGTATATTATAAATAAACGTATCAACAAAACAGAAAAAAAACAACAATTGTAATTACTTTATTAAACGTGGCTTACTAAGTACTACACTCTTATTCAACTACAGTAAAGTGTACACAAAAAATATAGATATGCTTCAAATATAACCAGTTTAATAAATATTGCATAAAATATAACAAAAGTAGTTCCCTACATCACTCAATTACATATTGAACATAGCTTATATTGCCAAAAATAAAACAACATGCTTTAAAAATACAATATTCATCCACATCTACTCTAAAAATTTCGAAATACAAAATAATTTAACACAATTCTCGTTTGCTAGACGGCCCGCGTGTAATCGTTTAACACAGGTAGGGTTGCCACTAAACGGATTTCACGTGTGTTGATCTGATAAGCGCTCAAATTGTTTCCACTGAAGCCGCTGAAGCTATCAGATGGGACAGCGGCCCAGACGGTTAATTGTGGTTTATTTCGCACACAAATGTCGAGTAAAGCGTTTATTCTGTCGAGTGAACCATTTTATTTGCACAACAATTTATCTTGTGCTACAACGGTTAGAAGTACAATGTTTTTATCAACATTTAAATGAAAGAAATGATTTTAAAATTTGAATTAGATACTTTTTTAAAATAGCTTTGGCCTCATAATTTTTTTACATACATTTATAAAGACATTTAAATGCTATATTATTTATTTTCAAACGGAATTAAATTACGATTCTGTGTTTTTTGGTTATTTTACTGATAATAATTAAGTGCTTTAAACACTATAGGACTTATAGAACTTTATAAGGTCATGTGATGTTGCCTATTTCGACATACTTTACTATTACAGTTTATCTGAAATAATAAAAGCTATAAATATAAGTAAATATATACCAAATATGAAGATATATTTAAAATTATACTTCTGTTATTTATTTGCATATCAAAGTCAAATAGATATTTCATCTGATATATAGTTTGAATGCACTTTTATTAGCTTTTTACTTATTTCTACAAAATAGACTCGTAAATATAAAACTCGATAAATATATAATATCATTCTTTTATGAAGTTATAATATACTAGCGGCTCACCCTCGCTTCGCTCGAGTTCTTCCTTAGGTACGTTTTATTACGAATAGATATAAACAGTTAGCCAGCGCTATATAATTTTTATTTTATTTATTTTTTTAATTGCGTATTTTTCTACTGTTATTCTGCTATTCGGAGTGGAGACAAGTCGACCAAATCAAAGATCTTAGAAATCGGTCCAGCCGTTTTTGAGTTATAAATGGTGTCACTAACCCGACTTTTTATAAATATAGATTATTTAGTTTACCTTACTTGAATTTGGAAATTTTAGATAACAAATACATGAATCCTTATAATAAGATAAACGACTTCAGAGACGTAAAATAGAAAAAGAACATTTACACTGTTAAAATCATAAGTCTTTTGGTTTTACTGTACTCGAATAAAAACACGGTAGAACGTACCCGCGAGGGTCCGACACACGATACCCTCGCAACGAGTGCACCCTCCACGTAGGGCTGCGAATTACTCGGAACAAAATATTATTATATATTTTTTTATTAAAATTAAATAAGAATAATCGATAATATTTAGAAATCATGAAATATAATAAACAAAGCAGAGAACATTTCTAATTATTATGTATTATATCAAATACAAAATATTATTTGTATTATATTCATTCAGTACATGTACTATGATTGTATAAGGCCAATTATAATAATGCTTTGGGGGGTTTTATTTCTTTGTAATCAAATACTTAATCTTTAACTTCATTACACCTACATCCCTTCCATTTATTTGCAGCGCACAGTAAAGTGGTATAAATGGATAAAATATGTACAATTAAAGAAATAAAAAATATAAGTCATATTATGCCGTAAAACTGACATGTTTCCGAAATATTTGAAAGTAAAGATCCCCGTCATATGAAAACAATAACAATAGGGAAGGGTTATATAATTGTAAAAAAATCCAGGTCCAAAAGACTAAAATTTAGTATATAATTTTTTTTTTTTAAATATCATACCGATACGGACAATTTAAACCTTCGCCATTTCGTGCGCTTAGCGTGACGTCATAGTATGATATACACAGAAAAATGACAACTCAATTAGTACCGAACAAAATCGGTAATCGCTGTGTTATGATAAACTCTGAAGACATATTCGGTTTGACCAATGGCGTTCGTTTTAATTACTTTGAATTTCCCACCTTCAGTTGCAGTTTTTAGTAATTATTTTCTTAATCAAAAAGAAATTACATTAAAAGTAATAAATATTATAAAAAAATATTTCAACTTTATTTAAATCACACGCGTATTCCCTATTATTAAATAATAATATAATTAACTTCGTGGCAATATTAATAGTTTCAAAGTCCTCAAATGGCGATCTATAGCTCAAAATATCTCAGAAACGTGACACCTTAGAGTATCATATTGCTGATATTTTTAGTTTCTCTGGGTGCTCTATTCATAAACTCTAGTCTTGTCGTGCGTTTTTTCTTTTGAAAAATAAATAAAATAACTTGAAAAAATGGAAGAAAAATGATCGAAGCACTTCAGATTCAGTCTGTTATTAAAACTTTCTTTTGCTTATCTGTTTCCCTGATTGCGATGCCAGTGTAAATAAATGGACTTTTTCTGTTATGTTAAACGAAAGAAAATGCTGCCACGGATGATAACAAAAAAAAATATTATCTACAAAACATTTTCTTCTGTACGTCAACTACAAAAACCTTAATCTCTTCCAAGTGATGAACCTAAATATATTTAAATAGTAACACATTTGTAAAATACAGGGCCAAATTGCACTGCAGTGAAGCTAAAGCTGTCGCTAGTATTATTGTATTGTGTACGTATCTGTGATTCATTGTAAAAATGTATCATTTTTGTTACAGTTACTAGTTATTGACGTATTAGGGCATCGTAGCGCCTTCAGAATATTGTGTTGTTTAAAAAAAAGATATCAGCAATACATATATCCTATATTTGAGATGTAGCAAAAGCTTACCCAATAGTTTTTACAAATTCTGGTATATCTTTTGAGAACATGTGAAACCTTTTAAAATAGGCATAACTTATTCTGATTAATTATAAAAAAATATTCGAATATCTATAAGCACTTAAATTTTACTAAAAAGTAGAAAATTACTTAAATTGATCAAAATAACAATATATATCAAAATAAAAATTGGTCAAAAATATTAATAACGATAAGTGTACGATGTACAGTGTACACCCCTATGTCATTCCGTAGAGGGGTTAAAGTCGTAGCGCGTGTTCGCACAGTGCACCAAGCTCGGTACCATGCCATTACCCTACTTATAAGCTATAACTATTGATTGTTAGATAGTGTTTTCTTATTTTATTTTATTGTTAATCTTGGATTTACATACTAAGTTTCAGTAGTTTATATTTTTTTATTATTTCATATTACATAGTAAGAGATAGGCTTTTATTATTTTGTCAAATATTATTATTACAAATGTTAGGTACTTACTACTTACTACTCGATTTTTTTTAATTTACGGGAATATATAACCCAAAGGCAACGCATTTAATGTCCCGAGGTAATAAACCTATGACAGTAACCAATAATAATAATCAACATAATAAATAACCTAATAATAACACACTTGTACGCAATTCGTTACTCTGCTGCCCTTTAAAACTAAAAACTAAAAACCAATACATTTCTAATATAAGACTAACTCAAGTACTAAAATAAGTAAATAACTACACACGCCATTTTAAAATTTATTCGTTATATCCATTACCCGCCAATTTATTGTGAAAAGTCAAAGAAAAGAATGTTCATTTATCCTCTGATACATTTTTGGGCCTTTTGTTCTTTGCAGTCGATAAGTACTTTCATGAAAATGCGATGTTGAACCAACCCTATCTTATTTCTCTGAGGGGTAGCGCGCATTGCTACTCACGATGCACCGCGCTCGGTACCATTACCCCAGTTATAAACTGAGTTCAACTATTGCGATATTGATTTTAAAACTCACATGTTACTTTGTTAATTTAAATCGGACGTTTTTAAATATAATTTGTTGTAAATATACTAATATGCCAATTGCCAACCCTATCTTATTTCAAATATATATAACAATTTAGAGCGATTCATACTAAAGAATAAAATATATTTAAACTCATAAGTTTAAATCAAATAAATTCGTTTATGTACTGTAAAATAAACTTTTAAGCATCGAATATGATTTTTTGTAAATTTCATGCAATTAGCATTAATTATTTCTCTACCTATAAATGAATGAGTGAAGGAAGCTGATTTGTTAATTTTAACGCACTTTGGTGCCCATTACTTATTTATTTATTTAGAAAAGCACACTAACAACATACATATTAACATTTATATACATATAGAGGACAATAAAATAATTAATCAGATATGTATGTCTTTTCAAGTGTACATAACATTCGCTGTAATTACATAATCAAAAGTATATATAATTAAAAAATACAATTAAATTCAATAAAAAATATTCTTAACTAGTCTACAACTGTCAGCTATACCTACTAATTAGTTTAAATAATGAACTACATTAATCCTTTACTAATAAATACCATACAAATAATTAAAAAAAATGGTATATCACTAATGACGATGAGCTCTAAAGGTTAATAAAATTACAAACATAATAATAAGTACTTATAATTTTAAGTTTTGTTAAAAGTAAAAGTAAGTATATACAAAAGAACACAGCAAAAATCTTCTTTGTGGGATTAATATTTTATTTTAGTTTTTTTTAAATAAAAAATCAATAGAATTAATTTAAAATACAGTTATCAGGTACATATCTTCAATATCATGACGTGGTCCTTATTTTTTTTTATTGCAATAGCGGACTTAAGATTCTACCAATATGTCACAAAATAAACATTTAGATCGAAGTAGAGTAGCCGTACCCCAATGTCCAATGTCCAATGTCCTCGTAAAAATATTAAAAGTGCATTCTAAACATTAACACTACTATTTCTCTTTTAAATTTTGAAAAAAAATGTTTGCTATAATTAATAAATTGACAATTTTGATTATAATTATTGTGATATTGATTTTTAACTCACACTTTACTTTGTTAAAATAAATTAGAGGTAGATTTTAAACAATTTCGAATAAAAATGAATACATTTGTCAGTTTTATTTTGGCTCCATTGATACAATATAAACTGCTTGAAATATATTATCGTTTTAATAACTTGTATAGAAAAAACATTTTGTCTGTCCAAAAAATCTTCAAAAAGATATCTCAGTACAATTAAAGTTAACGATTTTGATTACACGTTCTAATCTTTCCTCATCTCCTTTTAAGTACGACAAAATTTTGTCTAGTTATCAGTTTGCGCCAGTTGTATTAGCTATAAACTTAAGTTTCCGCTAAAGGCTAAAGCCATTAAACGGCGAACTCAATTCTGGGCTCAGATCAAATTGGAGGAGTATTTATCTTCCAGGGAGTCGATTTAAAAGCAGAATCACGCAAGCACACGCCATTATCGCGAGCGCGCGATCCTCAGGCCGCGCCAACTCTATGAATCTAATCCACGGGATTTAGCTTCTGATTTACAGCCGAGCCGAGCCAACGAGGGCGCGACTGCTCGAAAGAAAAGTGATAATGTCTTAATCCTACCACACTCGAGTGTTCTCCCTCCAATTTTATGGTCGCGCGCCCAGACGGCACATTTTGATTTATGATTTCAATAATTAAGAATTCTAAGGTGCAATTTGAATTTGAGCCACGATACGGGGACTGCGGGAGGCCTGCCTGTTTGTTATTGCCGCGGGGCAAGAAAGGGTCGCGGGTCCCACGGCTTACCTTTCATTTTCTGAGGAATTATAATAGAGTTTCAAGAAACGACGGCGACTTATAAGACCTACAAGAGGCTTGCCTACTGAAATTTTTGATTCCAAAATCAAATTCACCTCGAGAATTATGATGTTATTATGTTAAATAAAAACTTTTTAACAAAAAAATAAAAACCGACTTCAAACAAAAGCACTAAAAAGTAAAAAATAACTGATTGGTAGTTTTCATTTACTATACATACCTAATCAAATATTTTCGAAGTCGGTGTGCTTTGCTTTGTATGGGCTGGCACCGATTTCGAAAATATTTGATTAGGTATGTATTTAATAGGTAGGCTTTAATTACTTAGCCAAAGCACACCGACTTCGAAAATATTTGATTAGGTATGTATAGTAAATGAAAACTACCAATCAGTTATTTTTTACTTTTTAGTGCTTTTATTTGAAGTAGGTTTTTATTTTTTTGTTAAAAAGTTTTTATTTTTCCCTTTTTAGTGTAGACAGTAGTAGAAAAGTAAGGATTCTAACGTGTTAGGCTTGTCAAATCAAACAAAATAAGCTCAAACTCAAAGTATCTACTATTAGCCGTTGAAGAGTTCCACCTATCCACCTTCTGGCCTTGGCATCAGATCAGGTCAACAACACCGAACCACTTTACTATCAACGGAAATAGAAATACTTGCAAAGTTTCAAGTCAATATGACAATTAGAAGTAGGTTAAATTCATCATTAGTTGTTTTTCCACCCTTAGGGGTGGTATTTTTTTTTGAAATTTAAATGGGACCAATCTGGAAGTATACCCTTTCAAACGACACAAAAATTGTCCAAATCGGTTAATAAATGACGGAGTTCTGAGGTAACAAACATAAAAAAAAAAAAACATACAGTCGAATTGAGAACCTCCTCCTTTTTGAAGTCGGTTGAAAAAATAAAAGTAGCAAAACATCTAAATTCGAAATAATCATAAAATAATTTACCACCTAAACTTTATGTACATACATATACTCTGACGTCCTTTACGTCTCAGTCTCTACATGTAATCCTTGCTGCGCAATATAAACCGGTTGCCCTTATATCGCGCCCTAATCTCAAGGCATTACAATTAACGCGGCCCAAGATAACCCGCCACTCGCCACCCGCTGATAAAGGGTTCTACTGGTACTAGTTTAAACTGGTTAAGCATCCACCGCCCTAAGGGTTTATCTAATTACCCTATACTAACACACGCGTTTTCACAAACGTAGATTCGTGTATTTCTATACTCTTGGTCCATTCAAAATCGGTTCACGTTTTGGGTTATCTTACATTCCCCGTGACTCAAAGTATGTCACGTACGCAAATGTTTGTCGGCGTATTGGTATTGATATTTCGGCCTCCCGAAGTCCCTTCTAGCGCCAAGAACCATCAATTTCCAAATAAGTACGAGTCCAATGCGTAGGTACAATTTAAAATTAATATTTTATATACTAATAGGAAATAGAATTATTTTAATCACAATTACACTATACAAAAGATATGTACCTATACAATCTTTATTAGGAAATACGGAAATAAGTAATTAATGTTTCTAGAAAGATAAGTAGTAAAATAAAAATAAACGTGATGGCTCTATCTAACTATAGTTTTTTTTTTATAAGTTGGTTTTGGTTGTGTGACAGTGTGGATAAATTAAAGTTTTTTTTTTTTATTTGATCTTAATTGAGCTTATTTTTAGGTTTGCCATACTCTTTTTATATTATTTATCTTTGTTTCGAAATTATCCTTTAGTAGCAAAGCCACATATCAAATATATTATAAAAATATATAAAAATCGTAGATTCAAATATAAATGTCCATAAACAAAATAACGAATCAAGTATATTTTATAATTTAAACTTATAATAAAAATAAAAAATAAAATATATAATTTTATGTTCAAGGATAAATACGTTTTACAAAAGCACTAAATACATTTCGGAATTTGTATAAAATAAAAAACAGAAGCTGATAACACTACATAAAATAAAAAAATATTTTTTTCTACCACAAGTGGTGTGTTCAAGCAAAAGTACTAATAAAACGTTTTTTTTTTATATGATATAAAATCTTTTTTTATAAACTAACTTTAGTAACAACTTGTCATACAACCTATATGTCAAGATAAAACTTCTCTTTAAACTTTTTCAAAACTTTAGTTTTCTTTCTATCGGTGATACAAAATATTGATAGTTAAAATTTTATAGCTAAGATACATTTAAAGACATAGTTTTTACGAAACTTACATGTAGAAGTTAATTCAGATTGATTTGCGTGGTGCGTTTAAATTATATATTTTACTAAAATAATATTTACATAATTGGCTTACAACGCGCATAAGCGACGACTTGAAGATTAAAATTTTTAATATATAGATATATACATTAGAATTCATTGCAATTGTTGTCTTCTTCTGTATTAATTATTTATTTGCCTTTATAAAATTAATTGGTCTGAAAGCTCTTGAGTGAAATGGTTTTTACGTGGGAACGATTTTTGTGCATTTAAAATTAAATATAAAGTGATAAAAATGTGATGACGTCGACTGGAATCGCCGAGAATCATTTCCGCGTAAAAATATTTTGGTTGTGGATGGAAAATCGAATCGCAAGTACACTATTTCTTTATCTTTGTGGATGTTATTGTTATTTCACGTGGGAAATGAGTCTGATGGAACTATTTGTTCCAGGACGGCGCCGCTGAATACTCACCCGACGCTGTCGCAGATTAATAAACGTCGATTGGAGTTCGGAGTAGATATAGAAACGTTCAGACGGCAAGATAGAATCGAAATCGAAGCGTCAATGGAGGATGATATAGCGGGTAAAAGACGAAGGCGGCTACTTGACGACGATAGACGAGATGAAACGGACCCATATCGTAATTTTACGACACATCGAACTAATATCCTACGGCATCCGACCGAAGAAGAAGAAGCTTTACTACAAAAAACACAAAATGCTTTAAGAAACCTTAGTAATTGGCCTCGTAACCAAGTTTCGTCCATGCCTAATGGTGATGACAACGAAGATGCAAATGATTTTGACAATCTTTTTAATGACAAAAGATCGGAAAAAATGTTGCCATCTTCCCCCTCTCAATCATCTGACAGCGCAGATCATTCACAAAGAAGTTTTGCAATACGTAACCAAAATGAAATACCTCAAATACATGTCTATGAAAAAGTAGATCCTGAAGAAAGTTCCCAAAGAACCCTAAAAATGGAGAAAGAAAATAGTATAGACCATTATGATAAGGTTGATAAAAGTTCAAATCACTATGATGCTCCCAATTTTGATGAACTAGTTGATTCATCTTCAAATGAATTAGAAATTGACATGTCCGACCGCATTGATGACAAATATGATGACGACAGGGAAAGTAAAAAAAGGAAATGTGAAATTCTCACAGTCAATAAACAATCTCTATATAATGCATATAAAGCTGCAACGGCATCTTTACCATATTCAACACAATCAGCGTTTAAGCCACCAGCAGAAGTTAAGCACAAAATACATGGATCGTCATTCCCCAGCGAGCCCTTTGGTGGATACTCGAATGATCACGATAAAAGTTCGATACATAAAGGATCCAAACAATACACAGTTTTACAGCCAGCAGGTGCGGGATCACGAGCCGCAACAGCTTTACAAGAAGCTCGCACAGTGCCCTCAGCTCAGCCAGCACGTGATATGCGGCCGCTCAACCCACTTTCTCCTCCGGTTGCCAGAGGTACAAGTCATCTCTGACATCAATTACCAAACTTTCTTAATGATATTATAACCTTCAACTTCGAGTTATGCACAAGTAAAGTTTGTTTCAAGGTCTCACTTAAATTACGATAACAAAGAAAAATGCATGTGGTTTCTTTTAGTTCCCTAATATTAGGCTTACTTTAAAGTATATTAGAAGCAACCATTCATTGTTCTTTTCTTTAAAAGATTTTACAATATATTGAGTTAGAAAACACTTTTACAGAAGAAATCTCCTATTAATTCAATGAGCTATATGTAGTGCTTAAACTCCACCTACGTCAATATCGTACATAATGTATGTAGAGGTTTTCCTCGTATTTTGAGTTTACGTCATGCAATAAAAACGGGTCAGGGGAATGGGCGGGGCGATGTGGTGCCGCCCTACATCTCTTAAAAGAAAAATTGTCAGTCGGACCGCGCAGCCGCCTCACGTTCTTTATTTTTTCTTTTGAGTTACGGAAGGGGTTGGGCCGGAGTGGTGGGCGGCGCTGCGCAGGTACGCCCCGCGGCACGCCCGCTCGTATCGATCGCGCTCCCACGCCCCCACTCGATGATTAACAAAATACTAATTTTCATCGATTTGTCCACAGAAGGCAACAAGTGTCCAACTCCTGGTTGCAATGGGCAGGGCCATGTTACCGGCCTCTATACGCATCACCGAAGGTGAGGTCGATGATTACCATGTTTTTTCAGCTATAGGTTAACATATAATATGATTTGAAGTAATTAAGCTTCATATACATATAGCAGACACTACCCTACCCACTTACTAATTAACTTAACTATCTTTGTCTCAAAATCTATTTAAAAAAACGCTAAGTCGCTTTAATTTAGTCGAATCAAATGTACCAGTAGAAGAAAGACTATGTATATAGACAATAGACATTACTTATAAAATTGTTTGTTTATCAGTCTGTCAGGATGCCCAAGAAAGGATAAAGTCACACCAGAGAGTAAGTAATGCTTGTATGACACTAATGATATACCTAGGTTTATTTCTATTTTTAGTTTTAATTACTTTTATTTTACGACATGCGTGCACAATTTTGCTATAGTAAAAAAATATTTTTTTCCTATTATTATTTTAGTTATTTTAAATTAAATATCGTAAATAATTTTGTATCTAACGTGGAATTAGAACCTAATTAATCGCAGATTTCTATATTAATTGCTACTATAATTGTTGGCTTGCTTGTTGTTGAATTATCAAAATTTTCTAATTTATTTTAAAACTCATCTTCATGTTTTAAATCTATGTATTTTAAATAAAATATATTGCTTACACATTTAGACAGATGCATTAGAATCTCGACTTAACTTTCAACTAAGAAATTTAGAGCAACACAAACAACTTTGTAACGAGTATCTTTAATGACAGTCTTGGCGTTGCACGAGACAATCTTAAAGTGTCCGACCCCGGGGTGTAACGGTCGTGGTCACGTCAGCTCTAACCGCAGTACACATCGATCCCTCTCAGGCTGTCCAACAGCCGCTGCACGTAAAGCCGCCGCTCGCTCTCAACGAGGAAGACCTCCAGGTAAATACTAAATAGTATAATCTAAAAAATCTACTTAAAAATCTTTAATGATAATTAATATTTTAATGATAAATTATCTTAAATGATAAAAATAAATAGCGTACCTACATATGTATGTATATCTTTCCTAAAATTTTTATTAAACATTATTATTTATATTTGGTAAAATATTATTTGAATTTTCAAAAAAAATGTAAATTGTATGTTTATTAAAATACACTCGCATAAAATTACGGAATAAATGAAGTAAAATAAAAAAATACAGAATATATGTAATAATACTTATTCATATTTTACAGGAAACTTTCGTTTCCGATAATGTAGAAGACTTGCATATAAGTCCAACTCGCAATGACCTTGTTTTATCTATCTAGTGCAATTACCACCACCAACGCCAGCATTAGTGACTGTGCCTCCGGTACCGGCAACTACACCGAGTGAAATAAACGCTTCAAGAGAACGGGAGCGAGCACCAGCGGCATCGCCGCGTAGTCCCCCCGTGAAACGCGAGGCTCCCGAACTGCTGGTGCCCAAGCGTGAGGCCGCCGAGCCCGAGCGCGACTCCCCCGGCATGGAGACGCGCCACGCCGGCTACGGCGCGCCGCCCGACCAGCGTTCCCCGTATGAACGACCGCCTGATGACCACGTACGGTCTTACAGGTACGTATTTACTATAAATTAATATAAGTTCGAACACCTCAGTTCGATTTCTGTTCCTTAATAATTCTTTAATTAATAAAACGAAAAAAAATGTCTATGCTGTAAGACTTTATTTGGTTAATATTTGAAATTGATGAAAGATTATATATTATTTATCATAGGTTTTTTCAAATATTCAAATGATCCAACATGACATTTGGTAAAATTTTGCTTTAGTCAAATGAATGAGGCTCGATACGGTTACGAGGCGCGATGCTATGAAGGTGCCCCTGCCTTCGAGCGGTATGATCCCGCGCAATGTCCACAAAGACCCTACGGGTGGGAAGAGGAGCGGTATCACGACCCTCACCTACCAACTCCAATGAAAACTGACCAATCAGAACAAGAGACCAACTCCGGCCCTATTTATCCTAGGTACGTACTTACATTTAATTAAAATATTGTCACCATTTAAATATTATAAGCCTTCATGTGGTAAACGGGACTTTTCAAAAAATTATATCCATAACTCACTTGTAGAAGTATATAAAAAATGATCATGAATCGCGAATATTAAAAAATAAGTAGACCGCAAATTGATTAGTCTTTGGGGATTTTCCGACCAGACCAATGTACCATTATGAAGCGAGTGGAGTAGGCGGCGTGGGCGTCAGCGCGATGGGGCCGGGCGTTCCGCCCGGTTTCTCCGCAATCAATCTATCAGTGAAGATAGCAGCTGCACAGGCACAGCGACCTCGCAGCCCCACGCCAAGGGATCCTCGTGATCCACGTCCAGCCATAGATCTTTCCACATCTAATGGTAGTCCACAGGTGAGAATTAGCGAAGACAAAATATCAACTGAATAAAACATAAAGCCTCTTTGCATAGTTCAAAGCTTAATAAGTATATTTTAGGTTATATAGATTAATAAAACAAAACGCTTAAAATATTCATTAAATACTCGGACTTAAACCGCGGCTTTTAATCTGAGATATAAATTATTACATCGTCTGGGTCTCGATTTTTTCGTAATTAATGACGCCCATTTATACAACAGGGTCCATATGCATCACCGGTGTACACGAGCGCCGGTGGGGGCAGTGGGGGCGGAGCCCGAAGCAGCCCGCAGCCGGGTGCTTCGCCTCAGCTCACCGCCAGTCCCCAAGTTCCAAGTCCACAAGGCCAGACTCTCGACCTTAGTGTGTCCCGTTTACCACATAGGTGAGGCAATTTGTTTCATTACATCCATATCCATGAAATAATTATTTCTTTATAGCGCTTGTATAATTTGTATATTATTTTTGTTAACAGTCGGAGTTTCCCCGGTGGAGTTTCATACAGCCGAGAATCAACACCAGATAGTGGAGGAAGCCATCCGTACTTAGAAGCTTATCATCGAGACACCGCCGGTAAGATATCAAAAAATTATCTCCTATTTTATGGATTCATAAGTCGTTTATGATTTACTCATGATGGTTTGTTTATTATCACATTCATCTTCATCATCATCAAGACAATCACGATTCAAGAGAAACATCAAAAGATCAATACAGATCATTTTCTCACTGAATCTGGTGAAATATAATTTTATTAAAAATTCAAACACAGAATCTTCTCCCCTGTAGCGAAAGATGACGCCATAATACAACTCGTGTAACACAAGCGCCATAAAACATGCCGTACAAATTAAAAGCGACCGCGCTAATCACTCCCGCTAGCATTGTGCACCGCACATTTGCTACATTGCTAATCCTGCTCGGCAGGCGTCTTCGTGTCCCTAGCATATGCGGTTATGCGCGTTCGTATGGAATATACAAATTAATTAAAACTTCAAACAGTTTACTGTAATATTTCATTTCGTCATTCTTATAAAATAAGTTTACGTAACACAAAAATGTTACGTAAATTATTCGTCTTATTTGTAAAAAAAAATATATTTAAAAAATCTAACTGATCATCCTTAGCACACGTTTTGACAAATTAAATAATATCTAGTATAATTTAAGTTAGTGAATGTTCTTTAATAACAAATTACATTTTTAACAAAATCTCATTTATATTAAAGGAAATGTTAATAATGTTAAGCATACAATATCAAATACGCGTGTTACTCTATAAGGGTGGCCTTGTGGACTAGACAATAATTGCCTGATTTCATAAACGTCACCTAAGTTTAAGGGATCCCCTAAGCACAGTTAGGGGGCTGTTAGGGGACAGTTTCTGTTTCACCGTCAGTTAGGGATCACCTAAATGTTAAAATGGCACCTAAATATAGGTACTAGAAATACGGGCTCTGGCGATGGTAAAACGAAAATTAATTTAGGGGCTAGTTTAGGGGACTTTTAAGCTAGGGATCCCATACGTAGGTGATAGCTTATGGGTTGTTGGTGAAATCGGGCAAATATCTTTCTGTCTGGACCAAACGCCGCTCTTCATCATTTAAATCAAAGACAACGACAATATATTAAGCCTTGCACCTCGTTAGATTCGAACCTGACCGAGCACCAACATCTATTATTTACTCATAAGAATAAATCTTTAATCTAGGTTACGGTGGTGTCAGTCCACATCCCGTAGCTGGCTACGGCTTGGCCCAGCCCGACTACGCGGCGGCCGCGGCGGCGGCGGGCTACGGCGGCTACCAGTACCAGTGTGGCGCGTACCCGCCGCCTCCCGCCTACCCGCCGCACGCACCCCCTTACTCACCCCCTTGCTACATGCCGCCGCCACACGCACCGCACGATAAACCTAAGGATAGCAGGTGAATATTACATAGGATATATTTTATGTAGGCCATGTTTAATTCCATAGATGCAGCGGTCCTAACTCCTTTGGTAATTTTGTCATAAATGTTGACGAGTCGCGTACTACAGATTCAATATAAAAAAGGTAAAGTAAATAAAAACAGTGAAAGGATGTTGTTGGATGTTTGATGCTTTTTACGTTTTCTTAGTCTGTCCTCGAACATTGTACTTGACAAAACTTGAGCATTTTTAATATATTATTTTCATTATACCTATCTATTCCGTTCTTATGATTAAAATCTGAAATTTGTAGTTAATAAATATTTCATAGTTTAACAACGTCAATCGAATGCCTGTTACGTAAATGATACCCAAAGGCAGTGGTATGGCTAAGCCAATGCAACCAATGGGATCGCATGGGGACCCTGATTCAAGCAACCCCAGCGGGCCATAGACGATTCTTTTATTTCAAAACAGTTTTATATACATTTTTACTAAATTTTAATCTACCCGTTCTTCCGTGAGAGTAGTTTGAAAAAAGTGAGAAGTTCGAAAACTCCACATTCGTTTTCAATCATTTTTTTTGCAATGGGGCCCAAAAAGGCTAATTACGCCATTGCCCAAAGGCAGAAGAGTTTAGGCCTTCAACTGGAGAACCCTGAAGAACGCTTCAGGTTATATTTTTGACATAACTGAAACAGTATTAAAAGTTTATTTGCTTCGTTATTTTATAAAAATAAAACACTATTTCTACTTTTTAAATCTCTTTATCGATTATATGAACTTAATCTCGTAGAAAGGAAATAAATAGGTTACAATGTTTTATGAACTATTTAATTTACTTCTCTTAACTAAAATAAGCCGATAAAATATTATCAATGAACATATTTTTAGTAGAATTATAATTAGATGTTGTTCTTGCCTTATCAACTGAACAGCGAGTAGAGGAAGACATAAAATGTAAACTGTATAAAGTTTGAAAAGTATTTTTGATATTATTTTTAATTTTAACAATATAAATATTGTAAATATTTAATATGTCATTAATATTTAAAAAAATAAATCTTTTCAATAAATGAATCGCATCACGCAAGCAACTCGCAGTGTTGCTATTTAACTCAATCTAATTAAATTATATAAAATATTATTAATTATAAAAAGAATTAAAAATTAGTTCGGCGAGTTATATTAGGTCAATAAGGGATTCATTAAGTGATATTTTTTCTATGCAAACAAAAACGTTACAAAATACCAAGCAATTGTTTCGGAGTGGGCATTTAGAACGTATCTTATAGCGAAGTCACATTCAATGGATCAGTCTAAATATACCGGCGGCAGCGCGCGCGCACGCCGCGCGTCGGACGACGCTCTACATAAATAGAGATAAGATACACGCACTGAACGTGCCAGAAAATCAACTATGCGACGAAACAGGTGAGAAATGAGCTTCAACAATTTTTTAACAGTGAAGAACAAAAAATGACGTAGGATTCACTAAAAGAAATTAACAATACACGTGCTAAATAGTTTTATAAACATTTATTGCGTTTACGTAAACAGTAATCGTGCAATACCATATAGTTTACGATAGTTTTTGCCAATGTACGAGTATAATACGTTAGGTTAATGACTTAATGGCACTCGAATGAAGACACTCATGGCGATAGGATGTAGGCGGAAACTCAATTTTATAATTAGATGTATTCATTAAAAATACAATTACGTATACGTATTTATTTTTATGTAGAGTTTTTTTTATTCTATTATTTTGTGTATTTACGATAGTTATCACCGTGACGACTTTTACGGAAAGCCGTGTTACCGGATACGAGAATCGAGAGAGCTCATCCAGTGCCCCGTGGAGAGCTGCGATGGCTCCGGTCACATTTCAGGCAACTTCGCCACTCACCGCAGGCAAGCGGCGATGTTTGTCGCATACTGCAATGTTTGCAACCAAACATAATATAATTATTACAATACAATTTGCCATACGTAGTATATGTGTGACAGTTTGTTCCTTTCCACTTTGAACGTTTCCGTCCTCAATTGACTGCGCCCGATTTCGCTGTAAACTAACCGCATGACGAAACTAATATAAAGCGTTTTAGTTTCAGCTTTTGTTTTTAACATTTTATTCTCAATAGATTGAAGTTTTATCGAAATTAATATCAATCATGTTTACTAAAGACTAGCGTTTTAATATAATCAAGTTAGACGGCAAGCCACTATACGTATAGGTATATATGTATAATGATTATATTATACGAGTATATAAGTAAAAACTTTTGAGTTATCAATTAATAAAGTGACTTGAAATTAGTTAGCTATAGGTTTTCATATAAATGTAAACACATGTCTATAAAATGCATAAACTTAACGCTAATTATAGTACAGAAATGCAAACCAGCTCATGAAACTCAACAGATGCTTCACACTTCCGGTTATTTTTATCATTACTGAAAGTGGTTTTACTTTCGAAGAATTCTTTTAGAAGTCGACAGCTCAAGAAATATACATATATAGAAAATTTAAAACACATCGCAGTTCTTAATAACTATTTAAAATTTCTATGCAAGCATTTAACAATATAGTTCAGGTACTTGTACTACTATTGTGTAGGTACATTACGTAGGTACCGTTTATGACGTCAATGTAAATAAACTACGACCATTATTTAGTATTATATTTACATTTTGAATAACTAGTAGTGCAAATAAGTACTTAATTCTGTCATTTTTTTATTAAAAACAATTAGAGGCATGGACATAAAATTGTTATCATTAACCTGAATGCATGATAGCTTTACCTTTTTGTCGTTTTGGACAAAATTAATTGACATAATGATATTAATTAAAAAACGTAATTCTTCTTTTTTAAATTCTCGGATAGTTAAACTTTGATGCACTTGGAAAGTCCTATTAGTAAAGTCTAGAATTTTTTGTGCTTTTCATATAATATATCCATGTGTATTGAAATTCATTTTGGTTAAAGATCTTCGAACTGGTCATATTTACATAACTTAGCTTACTTACATAACGTTTTGCTCAGGTCGTTTGATAAGTCGACGTTAGTCGTGAAACGCTTAGAATTTAGATATATCTATTGTAAGTTACCATACGTTACACCTGCACGCCATTGTAAGCAGTTTGTATATGTGCAGCCTGTCGGGTTGTCCGCGCGCCGACCGCTCGCAGCTCCAGCCTCATTCCCAAGAACTCAAGTGTCCGACACCCGGCTGCGACGGATCCGGTCACGTGACCGGCAATTACTCTTCGCACCGATCTCTCTCCGGCTGTCCTAGAGCTAATAAGCCCAAAAGCAAGCCGAGAGACGGACAGGATTCCGAGCCCCTTAGGTGAGTAAAAATATTTGGTGCGATCTTCTTTTAATGAACATTTGAATAATAAATAATTCATAATTTTCGACATTCGACAAATATCTTGCTTAATCTGATGTGCTCGGATTTTCGATTAGGATATTCGTTAGATTTTTATAAAATAACGATTACAGCAATCATTTTCCTGATTGGAAGGCGTTGTATGATTAGAGACAATAAATATAGCGTCTTAAATAACTAAACACGGCCACGATTTACTGTAGTTACTTAAATAAGTTTCCTTGGTATTTACACGCTGCTTAGATGCCCTATACCGGGCTGTGACGGATCTGGACATGCTACAGGAAAATTCTTATCACATCGAAGGTAAGGTTCATTAAAAAAAGTAGATGTAGATAATCTAATAACGCACGGTGAAACCTGACAGCAATAATATAACAACATACCATTTGTCAAATTATTTTAACATATAAAGTGCATTGTTATTTATGATTATTTGTTGATAAACAAATATTCAACGCAAGATTATATACATAATGTACTTATCTATATCCGCTATCAAACTCATTCCAATTTATTAAATCTGATATAAAAGCAATACGTTGAGTGTTATTTATAAGTTATTATATTTTTCTGCCGTAGCGCTTCAGGTTGCCCGATCGCCAATCGCAATAAAATGCGAGTACTCGAGAGTGGAGGTACTGTGGAACAACATAAAGCCGCAGTAGCAGCAGCAGCGTCAGCAATAAAATTTGACGGTGTAAATTGCCCCACACCTGGATGTGACGGATCAGGACATATAAATGGGTCTTTTCTAACCCACCGTTCACTCTCCGGGTGTCCGGTCGCTGGAGCTACGACACCTACACCACAACCAAAGAAACCAAAGTATCCAGATGATATCACTCCACTCTACCCTAAACCATATTCAGGTAGGTTGGGTTTACTACCTAATACAATTAATACGGCTATGTTTAAAAAAAATTATGTAATATGGTAATGGTATTAATAAATAAAATAAAATGCAATATAATAATATCCCGTTGACGCATTATAACGTTTTATATTATTCATTATTCTTATGATATAAAGCTATTACTGCTTTACGTAGCTATTTTTGCTTTTAAAGGTATGGATATAAATATGCAGACTGGCGGTGGAGAAGATCTGATGACATTAGAGCAAGAAATAACTGAATTGCAACGAGAAAATGCTAAAGTCGAGTCACAAATGATGCGCTTGAAATCTGATATTAATGCAATGGAAACTCATCTAAGCCAAGGAGAGAGAGTAAGTCAAAACATTTTAGAAATGACTCTACCATAAACAATATTTTCTTTTTTACTTATTATCCTTCAAAAATTTAATCTGTATCCAAAATTTATTATATCTTTGTCTGACAACGTAGATGGTACAGTCATGGCTCCAAACCTCCAACTTTGAGTGCTACTAACATCACATGCACTTGTGAGTACCATTTACTTATTATGACATAAAAGATATTCTAAAAATGAGCCGTTCCCAAAATTACCACGAAAGCGAGTCATCCCTAGAAAATTTAGCCATAGATACAAATATTGAAGCATTTCAATCTTTCCAGGAGAACCAAATGATTATGCAGAGGACGAGTAATTTTAGCGATTACTACGAAAGTCTGCGCAATAACGTAATAACGTTGTTGGAACATGTCAAGATTCCCGGTGGTGGAACCGCTCCGCCGACCACAGCTCCTGGTACTCCAGGTGCACCTCCACCACCAGGACCAGGCGTGAAACCCGCTCATGAAAACTTCGACTCATATTTAACTAAATTACAAACTCTCTGCTCTCCTGATGGATATTGTCCAGATGAAAACCGGCCCATATACGAAACAGTGAAAAACGCGCTTCAGGACTTTACAGTACTGCCAACACCTATTTAAGACTCACCTAGCGCCGCCGATAAAGACAGACAGTGATCTGAATAAATATTACCGATTGCGATCGGCGGAGCTGCATTAATATTTTTGGACGAGTTAGCTATTTACCAAAGGTGTACCTATTAAGACTGTTGACATAAATGTCAAATCGAATACAGTGAACGATATATGTTAGTGTACAGTGTTACCCGTACGAAGGGAACGGAGATTGTGTTCTATTTAGATAATGATGTCTATTTTATAAACCGTTGTATACGATGTGTGACTTCTATAAGACATCACTAACCGATTCGACTATTAATGGTTAAGATGGACATAAAATTAAATTAAAATGAATTTTAAACACTGTTACTCGTATATGCTTATAATAAGTTAATATTAGGAAAAGTTTATACAATTAAATGTAAGCTATTTTAGCCCCACTTCACTGCAAACGGGATGTAACGTGTAAATATGTACGTATTTCATTGATTAGGTATTATGTTATAGATACCAGGCTACAGCCCGAGAGGTCGGTGTATAGAAAAAAGTCACTTTACTGAGAAAAAACTTAATAAGAATATAATATTTAATTACTCTATACGTTTATGTTCATATTGGGAATGTGCCAAATGCTTCAGCAGGAGCACTCGAGCGCTGACGTATTAAGACTATCTATATAGAAATAAACAAACGAAAATAACAAACTTTTAGAAGGCTCTAGTCAGTTTGTAAATAAATTGTGAATACATAGTTGTCACGTCTTAACGACGTTCTTATTTATATTAGAAAATAACGCGATCTCATTAGATCAAGTAAGTTAATTATTCAGTCATTAATTGATAACCAAATTAGGTGTAAATTAATAATTTCTTTGTTAGCCAATGTTCACTCGCTGTGATTGATTATGTTACATGTTATTTATTTATTGTTACCTTTAAGGATGTGATAGCTCAAATCGAGACGGGTTAGCGTTATTTTGCAATGTTTTTTTTAAAGCGCTTTACTCAGTGCAATTATAGATTTTTTTATGTTAAGGTACGCGATGCTAATGTTTTGTTGAATGTTTTGTAAATTCACTAAAATTCCTCTTTCAATCGCGGTACAATGATCAATAATTATATTCGCATTTAAATATTAAACCTATTACTATGTTACTACTCTGATTGTCATATACGTTTCTGTAAAATATTGAGTATGTGTTGTTAAAAAGAATAAAACTAATAAATACTGAAATATTGCAACTTTTAATTGTTATGAATTTCAATTTTTCTTTTATTTTTAAAGTTTAGGTAAAAAAATGAAATCCATTTATCGGTAAGTAATTTATCGTATCTGCTAAATAATTGAAAGTAAGAATAGAATAGAAACTAAAATTACATATATACCTCACCACCTCATCACTCCTTGCTCAGGCCAATTTTCCAATAAAATCTGACTTTGTAGTATTTCCAATATTTCCAAGAAAAGCAGTTAAAATAATACCTACTTACATAATAAATTCCACTACTTAGGCGCATTTAGCACATAAGTAAATGATAAACAGAATATTTATTCATGTGTATAAAGTACATAATTTCAAACTTACGAAGCATTCATTCTGGCATAAAAAAACTGAATATTATTAAATTAAATTATTATACCATTGAAATGTTTTATAATAATTAATATATTTAATAAATAAATTACAGCAAAATAATAGTAGCTACTAGCTAAGAAAATAACATTATGAAAAAAAGCGGCAAATCGAATACAGAATACAGATTAATAATACCGATTACAATATTAATGGGGACGACTTCTCGAAACGAGGACGCCCCACGTATCGCCTATTTAAATTCAGTCTGAGGTTAAGCAATTTCAGCTGATATCTCTTTTATACAGGGGCGTAGCTACCGCCGTATTTGCCGTATCAATTATACGGGGCCCCCGGGCCACGGGGGCCCCCAAAGTGTGTAAGGAAAAAGAATAAAAACTTTCTAATTTATTTTATTTTACAAATGACAAAATTCTATAAAGCAATTCCTTTTGTTCCCGCCTTAAGCGTGCGTTCAAAAGTTGGCAACACTACATCGTTATGGCGGGCTGCGGGACTTCCCCGTTTTACTTACTTCATCTTCAACTCAGCGGGGAATCCCCGGGAATCCTTCATCGATATCGCGATGTACGTGTACGTTGTTGTACTTTGCATTGGATGTTAAACCACGGAGTGCAGTGCACTGTTTATTTACGCGCTTTATATAAATGTGCATTACATTGTAATTCAGTACAAACAATATTGTTCTTCTGGTTTAGCAGTATTAGTAACGATTTGTAAACGAAATGAGTGAAAGGAAAAGAGATTATCCCAGCGGCGCTGAGAAAAGAAAAATTAAACAGAAAAGGGACGAGGTTATAAAAAAAGTCCCCAAAATTTCTTCATTTTTTCAGAGACAAGATACTGTGAGTGATTTAGATTGGAAAGGTAAGTACTACACTACTACCCGGGCCCGTAGTGATAAACAAGGAAATCTTTTAATTTCGGTCTGTCCATCTGTCCGTCATAAAAAGTTGTCTCCCCCCTCGATTTTCACAATTATACTGTTTTTAGGGTTCCGTGCCTTGATTAAAAAAAACAAAATTCTAACTTATCTATAGGATCGATTTGTTTTGTTGTTTGTTTATCAGTCCGTATCGTATCGTTAATTGCGTGTTGAGAACTTCAGATGTGCAGACTCGCTTTCGGGTTCTCGTTTTGTATGGCCACTACACTACGCGCTGCGTTTAAATAGCACGCAGGTGTATAGTAATGCACGGACGGGCTGCAGGTGATTTTGTATCTACTAATAGGTACGAGCACAATCCGCGTAGAATCTGTGTGCGTCTGAACTGAACACTCTCTAACTGTGACCCTTAGTAACGTTATTTATTTATATATAACTCTTTTTAGTTTAGTATCAAAGCATTCGTATTTATTTTTTAACAATTACTCGTTTATTTTTAGATTCTTCTGAAGCATGTTCTTCGTCACATATCCATCCGGAAATAGAAGAAAGCCAAGCACATACTTTATCGGATGTCCATCCAGAAATCGAGGAACCCCAAGTCAACGATTCTGATATATCTGCATATAATGCAGATTGTAATATAATTTCATCAGATAGAGGAAATTTTGGTGACAATTTAACTGAATGCTAACGAAAAATAATTTTTAAATTGGGTCCATTTAAACCACAAGGACCATTTCCAAAAGTTTCAGAAAATAACCGACCTTTTTCAGCTTATTATTATTCATATTTCAATCAGGCAGGCATAAAAATTATAAGACCATGGTTATGTTATTCTAACGTTTTAAACAAACCGTACTGTCACTTCTGTTGGTTATTAGCAGATCGTCAAAACAAATCGTACTCCTCTGCTTGGGTTAACGGTGTTTCGGTTAGAAGCAATTTCACACAAACTATTCTTGACCATGAAAAGTCACAGCAGCATATTAGTGCCTCACTCTCTTATAATAATTGGTTGCAAGGAAATACCATCGATACTCTATTGAAAAGTGAAATCGATAGTAAAATTACATTCTGGAGAGATGTACTGCATCGTATAATTAATGTTATAATTACTTTAGTATCTTGTAATCTACCTTTGAGGGGGCATGATTCTGATTCTGGCAATTTTATGGCAATTTCACGTCTGCTATCTAACTATGATGCAACTTTAAAAGAACTTTTTCTAAAACCGAAAGGTGAAATAAATTATTTAAGCCTTACGATTCAAAACGAAATTATTAGTTTGCTTGGTACTAACGTTAGGAACAGTATTATCTCAGAAATTAAAAAAGCTCCATTTCTGACAATAATTCTGGATACAACACAAGACTTGTCAAAAATTGACCAACTATCTGTAGTTTTTCGATATATCTCGGTTACAGAAAATGATGATAATGTGCCTAAAGAAATAAAAATCTGTGAGTCCTTTTTAGGATTCATAGCAGTAACCGATTGCAGTGCTGCAGGTCTGAAAACTGTCATTTTAAATTTGACTAAAGAATATGGAATTGATTTGACTAAATGTAGAGGACAGGGATACGATGGAGCAAATGTTATGTCGGGTGTGTATGGAGGATTACAAACCCTAATAAAAGAGCATGCTCCAAATGCCGATTATGTTCATTGTGCTGCGCACGCTTTAAACTTGGTTTTGAACGATGCTGCGAGACATGTTCGTGAAGTATCGACTTTTTTCGATAATTTAGAAAAAATATATACTTTTTTTGGCAATAGTATAAAACGCTGGGCTATGCTAAGTGACGATTCATCTGAAAAATATTTGATTACCCTTAAAAAGGTATGTCCTACCAGATGGTCTTCTAGGAACGACGCTTTATTAGCAGTAAAGAAAAATTTTTTACTAATCATGAAAACTTTGTACCAACTAAATTTAATTTCAAATAAAAAAGATGAACGTGAAGAATGTAAAAGTATAATTAATATTTTAGAGAGTTTTGATTTCTTAGTGCTCGTTACATTTTTTTCTTCACTATTTGAAATTATTAATCCTGTTTCTAAAGCTCTACAGCATGATAATAATGACTTACAGAAATCTAGTATTTTATTAAGTAATCTTTTAAATAGACTGTGCCAATTAAGAAATCAGAATTCATTTAATAGTTTGCTAAATGAATCCAAAGATTTAGCAAAAAAGTGGGGGGTAACAACTGTTTTTAAAAACAGTAGGCGAAAGATAACGAAGCGTTTTTTTGATGAGTTATCACAAGATGAGAGAATTTCCGACCCGGAATCCTATTTCAAAGTCAATGTATACTATTGCTGTTTAGATATATTAATTTCTCAAACTAAAGAAAGATTTCAGAGCCTTTGCAACCTGAGTAGTATATTCGAAATATTACAACCGGAGAAACTCCTATCTTCTTCAAGCGAAGAGATATTAAACGCTTCCGGAAAACTGTCTGCTAAATACAGTAAAGACATCTCACTTAATCTTTGTGACCAATTAAAGGCTCTAAAAACATGCTTAAATTCTGAAATTAAAAAAATTTATTCCATTAAAGAACTCATTGAATTATTGCTAGTAAAATTCAATAGTCTTGCATCCAGTTTTCCCGAGGTAATCACAGCATGCTTTTTATTCTTGACCCTTCCAGTTACAACCGCAACGGCAGAAAGAAGTTTTTCAAAATTAAAACTAATAAAAAATTACTTAAGAACTTCGATGGGACAAGAACGTCTGTCAGACATCTCACTATTGTCCATAGAGGCAGAAACTTTAGAAAAACTAAAATCATCATCAGCCATAAATGATTTAATAAATCAGTTTGCCGATAAAAAGGCAAGGAGAGTGAATATTTAAAATTCGATTTTTATTTGTAAAATGGGTAAATTATGTGATAAATAAATATTACTTCTCACAATATTTTTTTTCTTTTGTGAAAAATCTTTACCTCCATATAAGGGCCTCCAAAAAAATTTTTATATGGGGCCCCAACAAGGCACGCTACGCCACTGCTTTTATACCTGGTTTTTTGCTTCTATTGTGTTCGCATCTTACCTGTGCAATGTATTGTATCTGGAAGTTAGACCAGCTGAAGGAAGAATTGAGGAGAGGTGCATTCTACAGTGGTTCTGGCTGACTAATAGATCAACACACAACCTAAACCGCTGGTCGTAGAAACGTGATATTGTATGATGTAGGCATCCAATAATAAAGGACTTTTCGATATTCATCCCTCTAAATGAGTAAAATAAGTGATTAAAGATCGTATGAAACTCTGTCATTCTTAATGTGAAATACACAGAAAGTAGCTGTAAGATAAAAAATAAGATATATATTTATTTCTGTTTTTTTTTTTCGAAATTCATCCCTTAAATGGATTCAAGGGGTAGTAAAATTTTTATGGTCATAGAATTATTTACGGTATAAATGACTTGAAACTTGGTAATCATGCTCTTCAATACAATTAAATAAATACGTCTTTAAGCGTTTTTAGAAATTTATCCCATAAAAAGGTAAAATCGGGGATAAAAGTTTGTATAAAGCTCTGTAATTAATATGTAAAAGAGTATAAAAAATATTCACCTGTAGACGATTTAAGAATTTTAAAATCACTTTCTTTAAAATGATGTCCACATAGCCTCAATTATAAAGATTGTAATTTCGCCAATTTTGGTCATTTTGGTTTTTGTATTTTGGGAATAAATGATATCAATTTTCTTTGCACTGCACAATTTTTCATTTTAAATAAATTTTAAATAAAAAGAAAAAAACATCCATCTACGCTTTAAAGCTTTACAATATTCTGGGGGTCATAGTGATTATGACATCTGGCGGGAGAATGATTTAAGGTAAACATGTGTCAAAAAATATGCTGAGGGTGCTTTATTTTAACTTAAATCCAAATAGGATCTGGATAAACCTTTTTTTATTTTAAACAGCAATTTAAAAAAAATTAAACTACATTATTAAAATTTAATTATTTATTTATGAATGAAATGGAACGTGATACGAATGAATATGACAAATGACAATTAATAATCAAAGTCATAAACACATGTCACTTATTTGTAATTTGTGTAACATGTGCGCTGTAGTTGAATAAAGCTACCTAATAAATTAAGAAATATATAATAGAATAGAAAATGGTAAGTGTATAATTTCTGAGAAAAGTTACAAACGTGATTTAACTTTCATACATAAGTTATAAATAAATCTTTTATCATGTTTCAGACCCGATACTACGATACTGAAAGCAATAACGATAGTAAAAAATCTGTAGATGAACAAGATATAAAAGTTTATAAGATAAAACCAACGTTAAGTTTAATAAAAACTCAAAAACACAAGGTTATTACTTTTTTAATATGTATGTTTTTGTTTTACTTAAATGATTCTCACAGTAATAATTAAATTTTAGGAAAAAAAGGCTCTTCAAATTCAAAAAAATCGATACATAAAACAGAAAAATGAAGTCCAGAAAAAATTCCCGGGTAAAGCACCTATAGACCCAGCCAAGTTAGAAGAACATTCAAGAGGTGAAGGATTTGAGGGAAAAGGTGTAAGACACCCATTATATGCAATTAAATTGAAGAAGAAAGAAAATAAACATAAATATGCTCAAAAGCAAGCTGCTAGAGCTGATATTCTCTTAACTGAAAATCAAGGGTGAGTAATGCATTCAGAAAATAAGAAAAAATACTTGAGTCAATTTTATTAATATATAGGGGGTTAATTTCTCATTTATCTTTCTTCATAAATACATATAATAATATATGTTTTAGAAAATAATTATTGCATTGGATAACCCTAACATTCTTGTATGTCTGTCTGCTAGTTTTAATGGAAGTATAGAAAATTATTAACAAATAATTCATTAGTTTTTTAGAAGTTGATGATGACAATAGGACAACAGGAATAACACAAAAAGTAATAGCTGATAATGTAGATATCACTGCAGCTACTAAAATATTTGAGTTAAACTTAGATTTTGGTCCTTATCAAGCTAAATATTCAAGAAATGGTAGACATCTATTGCTTGGTAGTAAAAAAGGACATTTAGCGGCATTTGATTGGGTTACAAAGAAGTTGCACTTTGAGACAAATGTTATGGAATCTATACATGATATCAGGTGAGAATGTCTAATTTCTAGGCTTAATTTGAATGTTATTTTAATATATATAGTACAGCACTATCTCCATTTGTAAACTCAATTTAAAACTTTAGGACAAAAGTTTTTTCATATCTTTGTGTATTTTTATTTTAGTTGGTTACATATTGAAACAATGTTGGCTGTAGCTCAAAAAGAATGGCTTTATATTTATGACAACACTGGAATGGAGATACATTGTATCAAGAAAATGGATAAGATATTAAAAATGGAATTTCTGCCTTACCATTTCCTTTTAGCAGCTGTTGTATGTATTTTATTTAATTTCATTAATTTAGTATTGTGTACAACTAATTTTTATTAATATTATAAAGAGGTAAAGTTTATGATATTGTGAGTTTGTGATGTTGTAGGGGGTAATCTCTGGATCTACTGAACCGATTTGGTAGTCGCAAGTCCTAGTCTAGTCACCAATACAAAATATTTCTGTCTATAAATTCCATGTTAATATTTAGCTACAAATTTAATTATATTAATAATTAGCGACTTACCCTTGCTTATGTTTTAATTTTTTGAGCGGAAACCTAATTCTTATTCTAAAATAAAAGTGACCTAAGTTACACCTTATATCATCATAATTTGCCAGTGAAATTCCCGTTAAAATC
Source organism: Brenthis daphne (assembly GCA_947093115.1). NCBI lineage: Eukaryota > Metazoa > Arthropoda > Insecta > Lepidoptera > Nymphalidae > Brenthis > Brenthis daphne. The sequence continues at coordinate 7,157,575 of OX352474.1, read as the reverse complement.
AGTCCAGCCGTTTCGGGGATAAGACGAACAAACAGACAGACAAATTTTTTAAAATTGTGCTTTTTTTATAACGACTGTAATATACATATAATTTTACATGCATTTAGTAAAAAGTTTTTATTTCGACATTACAAACAGACACTCCAATTTTATTTATCTGTATACATTAAACATTGTAATGAAAGATGAGGTTTCATAGAAAATTAGTAACAGCAATTTAAATCACATTATTTTACAGAATGAATATGGATTTATGTCATGGCTTGACATATCCATAGGTGAAATTGTTGGTCATTACAATAACAACATGGGAAGAAGCTCAGTAATGACACAAAACCCTTATAATGCTACACTATGTTTGGGAAACTCTAAGGGAGTGGTGTCCCTGTGGTCACCAACTGTAAAAAAGCCCTTGGCTAAAATCCTGTGCCATAAAACACCTTTGACGGCAATAGCGGTAGACAATCGTGGCATGTATGTAAATTTGATTGTTTATATATTACATGACACCTTTTTCTTATAAATAAATAAATAAATATAAATATGTTGGGACATTAATACACAACACCATCTAGTTCCATTGTAAGCTACGAGGCTTGTATTATGTATACTAGATAGTTGATACACTCACTATACATATGACTTTAAATACATACATATTATATACCCATGACTAGAGTACAAACATTCATGCTCATCACACAAATGAATGCCCCGAGTGGGACTCGAACTCGCGACCGCTGGCACAGCAAATAGGGTCACTACAAACTGAGCCAAACATGTCTTCGAATTTTCTTATAACATAAATTCAAAGGTGTAGCTAAAAGGTTGTCGGCTTCATCATACTTATTTATTATTTTTCCACCATTAATAATGGATCATCAACAAACAACTTGATGGACTTGGATAACAGTTTTAATAACTTCTCTTATGCTTTTAATACCTCCTTTTCCTCATTCTTTTTCTGAAAATAGTATACAGAACTCATCTGTACATCTCTTGACATGGTATACTTGATAATATTTTATTGTTATATATATTTTTTAGGTATATGGCAACTTCTGGTGTTGATAGAAGTTTGAAAATATGGGATATAAGAAATTTAGATGGGCCGATACAACATTATAAATTGCGCAGTGCTCCTGTTGATTTGGAATTTTCTCAAAAAGATATGTTAGCTGTGGGTCTTGGGGAAACTATTGAAATATACAGGTATATTTATATGTAATATAAAAGCTGTATGTTATACTGAATAAACAAATAAAAAAATACTCATTTTAAACAGTAACTTAATAAATATGGAATTGTGTTTGTTTGTCTTTCATTCACGTCGAAACAGTAACGGATTGGCGTGATTTTTTTTTGTGTAGATATGAAAGGCTGGAGAGTAACATAGGCTACTTTTCATACTTTTCATCAATCCCACGAGAAAACGTGTTATAATGCAACCTACAACAACCCATTGTACTTATGTACATATACATATATAAAATATTAATCTACCTATTCCGAACTAACCTTCAAAAGGTACCCAAGTGAAGCGAGGACGAGTCGCTAGTTGATTATAAATAAAGAACCAAAACACAACTGTCTTATATATTTTTTCTCGTTTTTTAGCAACTGCTGTTCACAAACAGCTGACAAGCCCTATCTTAGACACAGAATGGGAAAATCTATAAATAATTTTAAATTCTGCCCCTATGAAGACATCTTAGGAGTTGGTACAAGCAGAGGTTTTACAAGTATTATTGTACCAGGTAAATAAATACATATATTACGAATTTTAAAATAATACTATGGTTCTATTAATTATAATTAAAAAAAAATCATAAAATGCAAATTTAATTATGCATAACTTAATGTTATTCTATTTTCTTTTTTTGGATTTTCTATTAATAACTCATGTTTTCAAAGGCAGCGGTGAACCAAACTTTGACGCACTTGAAAGCAATCCATTCCAAAACAAGAAACAAAGGAAAGAGGCTGAAGTTAAAGCCTTACTTGATAAAATTCCTCCTGAACTCATTACTCTCAATCCTCTCGATGTTATGGAAGTTGATGTGCGTTCTTTGAAAGAGAAAATGGAGGCTAAGACGAACCTTCTGGTTTGTATATATATAATTTATATTGCTTTTATTATAAGGTATAAAAGAATGTCATATTTGTTGAATATATATTTTAGATATTTATAATATTTTTCTGGTAATTACAAATAGTATTTTTAAACTTTTTATATTTAAGTGTTTCCATCAAGAAGATAATAACTTCATTTATCATTAATCTTTATAGATATTATATGTATGTTTTAAAGTATAAAAGAAATACATATATATAAATTTACAACTCTTTATACTTTCAGTATCTAAAACCTAAGAAAGTTGATTTTACACCAAGACTAAAGAAGAAAGGAAAGACTAACATTGCTAGAAAGAAAATAATAAAGGAGGCTGCAAGAAAGGTATTGCGATATTTAAACTTAAATAAAATTAGAAGAATATAACTCGCCAACTATTGGCCCCATTTTTAAAGATATGTCCTTCGAATGATACCGATATCTTTTTTCTTAATTTAAATGCAGAAGCCATACTTTCTAAATTTCAGCTATTTCAATAGTATTAATTTTAGTCTCCAAGTAAAATGGCTGTCACAGCGAACACAAACATAAAGACATGACGAAATTACAGCAATCGTTTTTGATTCTTGGCTCCTTAACTCTAACAACCATGTTATTCTGATAAGCCAAAGTAATATTATTAACTATATTTTTATACATACTTTTAATGGTATTTTGCCTTGTTACATTTTAAATATTAGCCAAAAACTCCAAATTGTATTATTTATACTTGAAATTTACTTGCTTTGCTCGGTTGCGTTCCTAATCATTAAGCACCTGGAGTAGCACCCAAGCAAAGTATCCTATGTGTTACTCCAGGTCATGGAGTAACAAACTCACACTACCCACACAAACTTTTATATCTTTCTATATATAAAACAAAGTCTGAAAGAACTGCTGGACCGATTTTTATGATCTTTGTTTTGTTGGATTTGTGTTCACCCTGACAAAATAACTATTAAAACATCAATTTTACGAAAAAAATATTGAAAACTATTCGTGAATTGCTAGTTTATTTATAATAGTAGTCTTATTGAAGTGTAATTTTTTTCTAATTCTTACAGGAATACATCAATCAAGCCATAGAGGCAAAGAAAATATTAAACGTGCAAGAAAATGAAAGTGAACCTAAACAATCCTTTGGAGTTCTTGACAGATTTGTTTCTAAGCCAAAATCTAAAAAATAAAACATTTATTTTAATACAAAATCTTTTTTTATTCTTTAGTAACCTTTAATATAAGTATATATAACTTGATTTACATTTTATATATATGCCATGTTAGATTCTCAATGAAAAATTTCCTCTTATTTACAATAAGTAGTACAAAATTGTCTTACTTCTATGTATGTATATTTATAACAATTTTTCATTTTTAAAAATTAAGGTCAAATTTTACAGTACAGATTATGAATACTTTCCCATGATACCAAAAAGTCTTCATAAATCTTGGCAAATTGATTCATATCTTAAATTGATAACCAAAATGACATAAAAAAATATGCCAGTTATATGAACAAAATACATATCACTAGAAAAATCCTTAAATTATTTGATTTTGTGAGTTTGTTTGGGCTTTCTACCCTTCCATTATTCTTGGATCAGTTCCATATGTCTGTCTCCACTTGCTTCATTGATAAATTTTTCTTTATATACACCAAACACTAATATTTTAAGCCGCATTGACACGCTCAAAGTCTCCTTTGACAAAGTAGCTTTGATCAATGTTTACTTTGATACCAGTTGACACACCATATTATTTAAATTTCATGATCTGACATATATATTGTCAAAATAGATATCTACAAGTGTTAAAAAGGAATATCGAATAAGTCACATAATCCTTCAGAATCATGCAATGAGAAATAAAAGTCTTGTCTTGTAACTGGTGGACTCAATCTTAAAAGATAATCTGGAAAAAAAAATACATATAAAAATCTTTGATTATTTCTTATTATTACTTTTAAATGTCTGGCAGCAGTACCAGTGCACTTATTTTAAGCATTACAGAATAAGCATAAATGCATTTATATATGGAATAAAATATAATTACTTACCATGATCTTGAAACATACTACTTTCTTCATTCTCTGTGTAACTTTGGACTTCTTCATCCATACTATCTTCACTTATTGACTGAAAAACGCAAATATTTCAAGTATATTTTATTATTCTGCAACACTCTTTTCAACTACATAAAAACACTCACAAAACAGAATTTTACACAGAACAAATTATCTATACTTACTTTTTCCTTTTCTGTGTCACATAATAATATGGCACCAATAGGTTCACTTGATTTAACATGTAAAAAATAATGCTGTTCTTTTTTCTTTTCCTGAAAATAAATTAAATTCTTATAATTTATTTATCCATATTAATTAATATCATAAATGTGAAAGTTTGTGAATATGGATGTTTATTACTCTTTCACACCAAAACGGCTAAACGGATCTGGATGAAATTTAACACAGAGATAGATTATAGTCTGGAATAACACAGACTTTTAATCCCGAAAGAATGTATGGTTCCCGTGGGATTGGTTTGTTTTTGTCTTGCAAGGGTGAGCAGATAGTTTATTAAATTAGTTGTAATTGTTTGACTTGCATGTCCAACCATGTGGTTCCTTGATAACAAGAGCATCATAGTATACCTATATACAAATTAGGCAAATTATAAGTGGCATATTTTTGGTACTGATTTGGGTGTTGTAAAAAGATATTTTACTCATAATCATTCTTTCATTGTTTTATAAGGTAATAAAGTAAGGTTTCTCAATAACATATATCTTGTAATTTTATATACATATTTGTGCTGCATTTAGCTCAAAGATTGTATAATTATTTACCTTATTGGGAATTGCTCCTAATGCTATTTCAGTACCCAATGGAGCTTCTAATACAAAGATTTGACTGTCATCTAGGCATCCTTTAATATCATTTTCTGTTACAAAAGTTAATGCTTCATTCTCTGGGTCATCTAGAATATTTTTAATACTTTGTTCTATCCAGTGCCTTTGCCTAAAACAAGTTTTTTATCTTATATCACATATTCAAAACGAGAAATAATAAATTTTCACTATTGGCAAGTTAAGAATTTTAAACATTAACATTTTATTGCAAGAATATACCTACTTATCTAATAATTCTTCATGTTCCTCTAATAACGTTATTTGTTTTCTTAATAAATTTACTCTCCTGCCAACTTCAGTTGAGTTTCCATCAGGCCCAGCTCCTCTGTTGAATAGTATATTAGATATATAATGCATTGAGATACATATTATTACAATGATAAAAACAAGTTTGATAATTACTTACTTCCATTGTATGCTGTTTTTACTACTCTTCTCTATTAAGCCTATGCCTTCCAATACATTCGTAATGTCATATATTCTTCTTTTTTGTCTAACAGCCAATAAATCTGTAGCCTAAAACCGTCACAATTGTCTATAAGCAAAATAATAATTGATACACACTTCATTTATGTTTTATTTTAAAGCTCAAACTGACACTGCGATCAATGTAAGCATGTAGTACTTACGATTTTTAAATCCAAAACTCCGTCCTTTGCTTTTTGTAACAACGATACAAATCTGGTAGTAAGTAGTCCTAATGACTTTTCATAACGTTTATATCCATATAATTCCGCCATTATTTAAATTGAAGCAATTTTCCCATTATAATTATTACCTACTTTACCTTACAATTTTGCGTTGCGGCGGGATATATAAAGTTGGTACACTGTGTTTTTAACTTTGAAAACTACAGATTAACCACTAATTTTAACCTTTGACATTGCACATAGACTTTACAATGGGGAAGAATTTTGCCTCTTTCTCCCGCAAGATGTCGCGATCACTATAGCTCTCAGTTTATTGTAAAGCTCTATAGGTTGCACACGCCCTATAGAGGGCAGCACTTCTGTCGAACTAAGGTACCCTGGTGTTAGATAAGAAAAATATAGTGATGTAAGCAGTGTAATAAATAATATGAGTTATGCCTAAATAATGCCAAAAAATAAATACTAAAATTTGGTTTTTACTGTTAAAACATGATCGAATTAGAGGTCAAAATGATAAAAAGGGCCAAAAATTATTTGAATCGTGTTTTAAATGTAATTGAAACAAAAGAGAAAAGAAATAAGCTATCAGTCATAACCTGCACAGTTGTCGCTCAAACCAGTGTTTCTAGTGATATTGAAAATAGTAGAAAACTAAAATATTTAAGCTTTTTGAAGAGTATTTTAAACTTTGGCAGATAAAAAATTAAAAAATAAAAGCTAAAGAAAGATGTTTAAAAATTTCGAAGTACAAATAATATTATTTTATAATTTGTAATCACTTAATCAATATATATCATATTAATTTACTTAATCTTTCTTTCCGAAATGTAATTAAAAAATACTTGAAAATTCGTTTTGTTCATATGTTTACTTTTTTATTCTCTTAATAGTATTTAGTTATTTAAACTTATTATATAATATTAAAGTCACCAAATACATAAAAAGCTTTTTGTTTTATATAATAAATGAAATCGTACAGAAAAAAATATTCTCTGGATAATAATCTTTTATTATTTATAAAAAATAATTAGAAATTGTTCCATACCTGCCAACTGTTATCATATTGATATACACAAAATAATAATTAAAATTAATAAAAAAGTAATAATTAGAAGACTTTACTTACACGTGTTTTTTTTTTTGCTCTTATCTATTTTTTGATGATTGAAGATTAACCAAGCAGTGTTCAATGAACTTTCGGGGAAACGATAAAATTTCAACTGTGTATTATTTTTATACGGCATATTTAAACAGCCACGAATACAACAAGATACTTTAGCTGAATACATCACAGACACTTATTTTAATTAATAAAAATTAATTTATTAAAAACGCTAATAATGCAAAACTATTTACCATCACTTTGTTTTTTGCCAGCAGATGGCATAATCGTCGTCTTTCTCACTCCTTATAGCGTGAATTTTTCATTTTATTTAAAATTTAATTAAAATGACAAATTGTGCATTGCCAGGATGCAAAGAAAACGCATATCATTTGTTTCCAAAAGACAAAAACTGAAGAAATTGAGGGCTAAAGCAATAAGATGACCAAAATTGACGAAAGCACAATTTTTATATTTAAGGCTACGTGGACATCACTTTAAATAAAGTGACTTTAAAACTCTTAAATCGTCTACAGGTGAATGTTTTTTTTTCTATTTATTGTACTTTTTTATATATTAATTACAGAGTTTCATACAAACTTACATCCCCCATTTTAACCCCTTATGGGATTGAATTTTGAAAAATGCTAAAACACATATTTATTTAATTGTATTGGAGAGCATTAATACCAAGTTTCAAGTTATTGAACATAAATAATTCTTTGCCTATATAAGCTTAATTACCCCCTTTTATCCTTTTAAGGGATGAATTTCGATAAAAATTAAATAAATAAATTTCTTATTTTTTATCTTAAAGCTAAACACCACTTTCTGTGTATTTCACATTAAGAATGACAGAGTTTCATACAATCTTTAATCCCCTATTTTACCCACATATTGGATGAATTTCGAAAAATTTCTTTTTTATCGGATTTCTATATCATAAAAGGAATATATTGTCCTTCAAATTTCACGTTTCTACGACCAGCAGCTTAGGCTGTGTGTTGATCCATCAGTCAGTCAGGACCAACGCAGGATACACCTCTTCTTTTCAATTCTTTCTTCAGCTGGTCTAACTTCCAAATACAATACATTGCACAAGTAAGATGCGAATACAATAAAACTTAGAAACAAAAAACCAGGTACCAAAATGATATCGCAATAAATTGCTTTACCTCAGACTGAATGTAAATAGGCCATACGTGTAGCGGCCTCCTTTCGAGAAATCCTCCCCATTGTTTCAAAACGTACCAAAAGAAGTATAAATTATAATTTTAATAAAGGATTTTTTCGTGCAAGACTCATCCGATGTCAAACTATATCTGTTCCTCGATCTACACCTTAATAAATAGTGGATAAAGATTACAATATTTGTAAAAAAAAACAAAACAAATCTGTCAATAATTGTCAAACCATGTTGTTCATTGTAAGCTTAGAGTATACATAAGCATATGTATACTCTAAGATTGTAAGTCACAATTTCTCACAAACTGAAAACTGTTTCATTGTTGTGCCTGGTCTGTACTCTGTAGTCTGTAGTGTCAATGTCAAACACAATTCACAAACTCAAAAATTGAAATAAGATCTATCATTGTCAAATCAAAAATGTTAATGTTTACAATTTGAATTTATTTAGTATTTACGCTAATCATATTTTTCTAATATTAAAATAATTTTATCTTTATCTTTTATATATACGGACATATTGTTGATTACATTAAGTAGCATTTTATTTACTCTAAATGATAAATTATGAATAATAAAGTACTTGCTCTCTTTTTAACTGAAACGATACCAAATAGCAGTGACGACAGCGATACTAGCAACTGGAGTGATATAAGTAGTATAAAATCAGAATATTCGGAGGACGATGATGATGATGAAGATAGACTATTTTTTCCTTTAATGCAATATCTAACCAGATTAAAAAGAATACGTATAGATGATTATTTACATATCGTAGAATCATGGACTGATGCAGAATTTAAAAACCGCTTAAGATTAGAACGAAAGACGGCTTACCGTCTTATTGGTAATTGAGCTTTTTTTATTATTCCTGACTAGCGACTCACCCTCGCTTCGCTCGAGTTTGACCCTGGCTTGATTCCCCATACAAACTTTCATCCCCATTTTCACTCCCTTATGGGATGATGATATCCAGGATAAAAAGTATCCTATGATCTTCCTAGGGTCTCAAACTATCTTTTTATTAAAATTTCATCTAAATTGGTTCAGTAGATCCAGAGGTTACCCCCTACTACGTCACAAACTCTATAATATTAGTATAGATAACCTAAGCTGATATTTACATATCTTAATTTCAGATGATTTGGAAAAATCTGGCTTTATTGCATCAAATAAATTTGGATTAAAACCTTTAGAACCGAAGCTTTGCTTTTACATATTTCTCTCTTTCATATCAAATATTGAACCTCTTACACCAATAGCATCAAGGTTTGATATTTCCATTTCTTCAACTTTTCGGGTTATTAGAAGAGTGATTGCATGGATTTTAACAAAATTAAACCAAGCTATAAGATGGCCACAAAACTATAATGATGTAAGGGTAATTTCTGATAACTTTCAAACTAAAACTGGCATATCTAACATGCTAGGAGTAATTGATTGTACCCATATAAGAATTGAAAAACCAAAAAATGCCAGAGAATATTGTAATCCAAAAGGATATTTTTCAATTATCCTGCAAGCAACAATAGATGCTCATTTGAGATTTACAAGTATATATTGTGGAGAACCAGGTTCATGTCATTGTGCAAGAGCACTGAAGAAGTCACCACTATATAACACGGCTACCCAAGACTGCAATACGCTATTTCCAAATAACACTTTTCTAATTGGGCATTCTGGATATCCATCATTACCCTGGCTAGTTCCACCTTTAAGGGAAAATAAAACATTGACACTAGAACAAAGAGAATTTAACTCACTTCATGCCTCTGCTAGGAAATTGAGTGATAAAGCTTTTGATTTGTTAAAAAATAGATTCAGAAGAGTTAAATTGTTAACTGTGTATAGAAATATTGCTTTCATAACTGATACAATAGTAGCGGCTTGTATATTACATAATTATTGTCTTAATGAAAATGACCATTTTGAAGAAAATGAATAAAGAGTACTATGATTATTGAAAATATATCTATTTATTTTGCAAGAACCAGCCACAAAGATTTGAAGAAGTAACCACAAGTTTTTATAATAAGTGTAAATTTAGTTTCTCTTTCCTTCCATATTTGTCATCTCTAGTTCTCACTTGAATAGAACTTCATTAAATATTTAATCTTAAAGCATAGCTACAATTAATATAATATTAAACTCAAGACAATTGATTTGTTAAAAAATTCCTTAACAATGCACATTTTTCACGTTCTATCTTAAGAATTTCATCTAGCTTTTTCTCTTTTAATTGTAATTTTCTTAAAGCTATTGATTGTTTGATTTCTACTTCTTTCTTTTTTAATTGTAACTCTTCTTCTCTTAGTCTTAAGCTTCTTTCATATCTTTCATCCCTAATTTGTCTTTGTTCTTCTTGTCTTTTAATGTATTCTATCCATTGCTTATCCAATTCTATTTTTGTTCTTCGTTCTGCCTTTAGTTTACGAAAAGTTGTAGAATTTTTAAAAGATAGCTTCTTATTTAAAATATTATGTGTTTTGTTACTTTCTTGTCCTTGTATTAAACCTGATGCTAGTCTATATGAAGCATTGTCTTCAGTACATCTCCCAAGTATTTGATGCATTTCATTAAAATATTTGAATGTCATAAGCCCATTTCCATTATCAATGCAATCCCTATACTTTTTTGTCAATGCATTTATTTTCCATCTGACCTGATCTGGAGTCACCTTGAAATCACATAATATATTATAAATATTTTTATAGTGCATTCAAATTAAAAATGGTTTAATAAACCCCTGCCTATTATACTGACCTCAATATTCAATGTTTTTAATTCTTCAGCCAATGAAGTCCACATTTTAGACTTCTTTTTTGGATTATCCAGCAAGCTAAGTTTAGTTTCATAAAGATTTAACAGCATTAATGTGGAATTTTTTGTCCAAATTATATCTGTAATAGCAAAACAATGAAAAAGAGTCTATGTTGCATGCATATATTTAATTTATTATTATTTGTTATATAGTTTATACATAGTACATACTTTGTTTACAGCCGGTTTCATTTGTTTCTATATCTTCTTCATTAATATGTGTATTCATATTATAACTTGTCATATCATGATTTTGTTTATATGATAAAGCTAAATTCATTAAAAAATGTTAAAAAATAAAAGTCATAAGAGAAAATAACAACTTAATGTTTAGATGATTTGAAAGAAATAGGTAATTAATGTTTCATTGTGAACTAATTTACTCACTTTGATCATCCAATATAGCTAAAACTGCTACATTACTGTCAATATTTTCATCCATTATAATAATCTTGTTAAAATATTTAGAGTAATGGATAGAACATAATATTTTCGACCTATAACAATTAAAAATTTCAAAACTATAAAATTTGTTAATCATGAACACTTTATGCTTTTTTTGTTTATAATGAAGTCCAATTAACTAAACAAACTTGCAATATTTAGTAATTTAAAGAGAGAGAAAATTTAAATTTTTGACATTAATGCTATTTGCTAACAACGTAGAGTAGTATTTCCCAGTATATATCTATACTCTTTGGTACTATATTACTAACAACAACAAGTAACAACAAGCTATATGTAGCAATATACTCTATGCAACAAGCAGATTGATCATTGAATAATGATAAATGAATATTGTCTATTGATAGATAAATGATAATAGATATTAAGATAATAACGTCAATCAAATTAGTAAACTGGCAATGATGAATGAATGGCCATTGGCCAATGGGCACAGTGCCACAGAGATATTAAGAAATAGGAACTTGTTGTTCTTGGTCTATGGTAGGAACTTTTTATTTGTCATCCATGGTAGGAACAACCACAGACCAGGTTGGCAGTGCTGCCAACACTTGAAATTTGAACACTTGAAACCCCATAAATGACAATTTGAAAAATATAAGGTTTTATCTAATATTTCTTATTTTATTTTAAATGATTACAAATAGCGTAAAAGACTTATTTATGGTTATTATTATAATAATACATATAACCATTTAAAAATAATAATAAATTCCACAGATAATTTAGAAAATAATATAAAAAAGGGATATAATTTTTCGAAGTCTTTAACCCATTCATTGCTACATACATTTTTGAAACGACACCTGGGTGCCACTAAATATTTTTGTGAATTATAATAGGAAAAGCGTTAATAAGTGGGTTTTTTAATTACAAAAACCCCATAAATTACAAAAACCCATCTAAAAATGGTAAACGCACCATATGCGTTGGTGGCACTGGTAAGGCAAATTTAATCGCAAGTGCCATTCAACACACCATTTGCGTTGATGTTTGGATGGTATTATGTGACATGTTCTGGGCCTTTTAGGTCAATACACGTGTCGTTGAATTCTTTATTGATATAATCTATGTTTGTACCCATATAATTTAATAAATACATGCCTAATGTGATAAATGTGCACTCAATAAATATCAGCGTTTTACCTACCAATAAAACGCTTATTAAGCGATAACCTTATTTGAAGCCTATATTAAATATTTGAGAGAAGCTAACTTGATTTCCGGTAACGCGTCAGTTTTTTCTCGAATTCTCATTGGTCGTCCCCCACCATTTTAGTTCCCTCGTTGTACACCAGGTAGCGCTGCGCTCAGAAGATGGCTAGTGTCAGCGCCTTGCTTCATTGGATCTCAAATATATATATATATATGAAAATTTTCACCAGGCAGAATTGATATAATAGGCTTCAAATAAGGTTATCGCTTAATAAGCGTTTTATTGGTAGGTAAAACGCTGATATTAAGCTTTGAACCGTTATTTGAAGCCTATATTAAATATTTGAGATCTGTCTGTTATCGCCTGGTGTACATGAAAAGCCAATGTGATACTATGTTAAACCAATTGGGATAATTTTTAAAATTACCAACAGCAGTTAAACAAATAGTAAGTGAAGTGAAATGTGACATAAGTTAAATGAGGAACAACCATGTATTTTTAACAATTTATTGTAAATAAATGAACTTTAATTACCACATACTTTATGATATAATCATTCCTATATAGTACTAATCACAATTTGATAAAAATAATAACGATAAATTAACATGAACTGCTCAAATAAAAACATTTAATTCATGTCTAGCAACAGATATATTAAACTAATCAAAAAATCTATAATAAAAAATAAACTCAAATTTCAAGCAATATTTAAAATCAATCAGGCACAGGAGTAAATAATTGTAATACACCTTTAAAGCTAGACGGTAATGAAGAACTTTGAATTTCTCTGCAGTAATATTTTAGAAAAGTATTTCCTGATCTCCAATTCCCTCGTGCAAGTATGTCATCTAACGGACAATTTTGGATCCAATTTTTTGAAGCGACTGCGGGTCGACAACTACCTGGGCTAGCTTTGATACCTGCTTGACATAAAATCTTCTTAACCCAATTACCAATATTAGTACTCGAAGCTTCTTTTGGTTGACCACAAATTGTTAAGAATAAGCTAGTCTTTTTACAGATTGCACGTCTAGACTGAGACAACTCAATAACTTTCTGTATCCAAAAATATGGGTCTAGGGATTGATTATCTTTGTTTCTATAAATACGCCATCCTGACTGTCTATTACATACCGTGTCAGTTTTGGACCCAAATTTAGGCCAGAAAATTATTGATTCGTCCTTTAACAAGCAATTGTTGTCTTCAATATCCAGTAATGTAAGATCATGTACACGACGGCCAGAGCACAATAATAATAACACAGCTGCACGCGCAGAACATTCAAATAAATTATTCGTGTTTGGCAAATTATTTTGTAACCAATCTGTCAGTACATCTGTATCCCATATTGGAGCCTTTGTTTTATTATTATTGACAGATTGACTATTACAAATAGCTTTCAAAGCTTGTTTTACCAACACATGTGAACTCAAACGGGATTCTGTATTAGGGTTGCATAAAACTGAAACAGCAGATTTATAGACTAAAATGGTTTTATACGCCAGTCCTTGTACTTGGTGTAAGTCTATAAGATACCTAGCAAAGTCAGCTCCAGTGGGTTGACTGATGGAGACAAAGTTCGCCTTCGCCCACGCGCACCATTTTTGCCATGCTACTTTATAGATAGTTAAAGTAGAATTCCGCCAACTTTTCTGTAAAAATTGTCTCTGCCTATCCGACCAACCTGTTAGATATTCCGTCCACCCCCACATCTCCATACCTCCAAATACATGTCTGGTGTCAGTGGAGGTGACCGATTCGTTACTGTGTCGATCAGAACTAGTCCCAAGTTCCGTATTGTGAAAGGAGGATTCAGAGCGCGACTCTTCAAGTCTGGTCGCCAAAATACCTTGGTCCATCTCGGTGCTACAACCAAATATATTCCCGTTGCCGAGTTGAGGTGCTGTAATACCCGGGGAATTAGAAATGGAGGCGGGAATACCCATGCTAGTGAGAAGTGCCATTCCTGACTGAACGCGTCGTACAGATGTGCCTGCCGGTCTCTCACGTCCAGCGTACCGTAAACTGGGACAACGTGAGCTGTCGCTGATGCAAACAGGTCTATTACTGGAAGGCCCCATCTCGCAAAAATTATGGACGTAATTGTGGGTAGAAGGTGCCATTCTGGCGGATGAATTGAACGTGACAACCGATCCGCTTCTCCGTTGTAGCGGCCTGGAATGTAATTGGCTTCTACGTGAATATTGAACCGATCCAATAAAGTGAAAATCTTGTATGTAATTTCCATCAAAGGCCCCGACTTTGTACCCCCTTCGTTTCGCAAGTACGCAACAACTGTGCGGTTGTCGCTCTGTATTAGCATCGAAGATCCCACAAGGTGCGGACAATGATCTTTTAATGCGTACCACACAGCCCGCATTTCTCTTTGATTGGAATGTAAACGCCCTTCCTCTAGCGTCCATTGGCCCGACAACCTCAGATTGTTCAGCTGAGCTCCCCATCCTACTTCTGAGGCGTCTGTAACCAAGTAATTCGAAATGGGAGGGAAATGAAGGAGCGAGGGCCGAGTCAGGTTGAGTTTCCACCAATCCAACTCTTTTAAGGCAGCGGTTGGTATCGGAAATTGCAGCCGAGGATTGCAACGCAGTAACTGCTGGCAATGTTTCAGGAGAGCTCGATGATGTAAGCGTCCCCTGTACACTGGAAAACTGGCAAAATTTATTGACCCCACTAAGCTTTGAATCTCTTTTAGATTGGCCCTTTTTCTTTCTAACATTGTCAAAATCTTTGTTAGAAGATCCCCACACTTCTTTATCGGTAAACTTTTTAGATTTGCACGAGTATCCCAAACAATTCCCAGATATTGTACATTGGTTTGTGGTACTAGGACCGACTTTTGGAAGTTTATTTGCCAACCTAGTTTCTGTAGAATGCTCAGAGCATCCCGAACTTGTTGCTTTAGGAGCAGAGGATCTTGGCAAGCTAATAGATAGTCGTCTAGGTACACCACAGTTCGAATGCCTTTCCCCCGAAGAACTTGTGCCACCCAATTCGTAAGAGATGCGAAAATTTTTGGTGCACATGCTAGGCCGAAAGGTAGACACGTCATTTGCCATAGATGACCTTTGTAAATAACTCTGAGAAAGCATCGATGTGCTTTGGACACAGGTAGGTGGAAGTAGGCATTGGACAAATCTATCTTGGCTAACCAATCCCCTGCTTGCAAAAAGTTCACTATTTTGTGCACATTTATGAGTCTGAATTTGTCCACGAACACATAATTGTTTAGGCTTTTTAAATTGAATATTGGACGCATGGATCCGTCGCCCTTCGGTATTAGAAATATTTGTGACACAAAACTGGGGCTGAGCGAAGTCGGCTCTATGACCCCCATTTTCATTAATTGGTCTATAATTAAGTCCATGTCTTTCGATACTGGAGTTTGAAAACGATGGGAGACTAGGTCTGGTATTACTAATGGAGGCCTGGCTAAAAATGGGATGCGAAAATTTATTAGCCCTAGAGGCGCTTGTAGGTATTTCCAATGTTCCAGGAATTCCAGTAAGCGACCCGCGCGGAATGGGGCAGAGTCAATATTTTCTTTTTGATCGACGTGATCCTGACTGAACAGATTGTTTATTTGATCCCCTACCTGCGTTTGAGTACATCTCTGAATTTTGAAAATTTTGTGATCCTGGCCTTTGACGAAAGGGCCTTAATTGTTGCAGCTGATTTGATCTAAAGGTAGGGCGGACGTATTCTCGTCCTTGACTATTAACATTAAAAGTATTCCAGGCACCTTGGAAAGGTGGCCTATTTATATAATCAAATTGAGGATAGTGATAATTAACTGCACTAGGTATTCTCATTGCATGACTAGGTGTGACCTGAGTCTGCTGATGGGGCTGTGCTTGCGCAGCAGCTTTATTTTGTGTCGGCGCTCGGAGCGGCCAGAAAACTTTAGACATACCCCCAGATTTTTCGATAGCAGTAGAGAAAGATCCCTTATTAAAAAGATTCTCACTAGTGGGAGGGATTTTACGTAAACTTGACTTCAAAAAACTATCTTTTACTGAACGCAAAATATTATCACGCCTTTGTTGTACTAACTCAGCTCTGTGACCACAAGCTAACTGTAAAACATCGCTACTAATTTTTTGAAAATTTCCTTTTATAAATAATTCATTCACTTTTTCATGCAGTGATTTAGCAGTGATATTATTACCCGAGAAACTTGCCCACTCAATTAAAGCTGTAAAAGCGCTCTGTGCGGCTTCATTTTGCATAATAAGAGCCTGTGTAATGGCAGCGAAACCCCGCTCAATAAGCGCAAGAGATGAATATTTATCATATGATTTGATTTCTTCATTAGTCTCTAAATATGTAAAACCCGGAGCAGAACAGTACTGCTTTTGCACTTCTGCATAGCGTACGTTGTTCCAATCTTCAGTATCAAAATGTTGTATTGAATTAATTAACTTTACGCGAGCCTGAGAAGAATTTTGTATTGTTGGTTCTTTCAACACAGTATTCAGAGAAAAATTGAAACTAACGGGCAATTCAGAAGTCTGCACTGGCTCCTGCGTACAATTCTCACGGGTATATAGTTCACCACTAACATCTGCACTAATATCTGAATCAATATCTATGTTTTGTCCTTGGTCAGGCACGTAAGCACTAGAGTGACATGTAGGTTGAAAAGCAACGCTACTGTTTGCAATATAATTTTGTATACCACTTACTTGTTGAGCCAAATAATGTATGGTTTCTTCAAGACATTTTCTCCTTTTTTCACTGCGCTCCTTTGAGCCTGAACGCTTCCGTTTTCGCTGTGTTTGGCAAGGAACAGGCGTGGTTGGCAGGGCACTTGACTTGGCCCGTTGCGGCTCCTGCTCGTGAACCTCCACTGCCACCGTTTCCACGTTATGGGAACTCGAGCAAGAACAGGAATCAGAATATTCGGAAGAATCTTCACTCATACTTAAAGGAAAACGAAATTATTTAAAAAACAAAATAAAATAAATACCGAACGATAAAATCGTTTAAAATATATAATATTTAAAAATATACTTATAATATACCATATCCAAAATATAAGTGTTATAAACTCACTTGTAGATTTTAGACACGACCGACTGTTACGGAAAACAAATCGCCAATGAAGCAAGGCGCTGACACTAGCCATCTTCTGAGCGCAGCGCTACCTGGTGTACAACGAGGGAACTAAAATGGTGGGGGACGACCAATGAGAATTCGAGAAAAAACTGACGCGTTACCGGAAATCAAGTTAGCTTCTCTCAAATATTTAATATAGGCTTCAAATAACGGTTCAAAGCTTAATACCTAACCAAAGTAATATTTTTACTTCCCACAAATGTTTTTTACCACCTACTTTAACTTTGTATTTACATATTTAACATAGTTAAGTTTGTAGTATTCTACAGTTATGTATGACAGAACCATGGAGTGGGGCCTGGTGACATGTGATACAGGCTGTTTACACCTAGTTTAGGCCCAGTCCTTGCAATACAAGTTTCCTTGACTATCTATCTGCCATTGTAATAGTGTACCTTCCGAAAATAAGTTCATAATTTATTTATTTATGTACCTAAGTAGACCTAAACTAACTCACCTGGCCCAAATGAAAGGTCACGCAGAAAGTTGACGATTTTATTATACGTTAGGTAAATATATTTTTTTTGGTGGATAATTAGGATGACTTTATAACAAAATAAAACCCATGAAAAGTAAGAATAAAATTTATTATTAAAAATAAACAATTAGTAGTTGTGGAACTCTTTGAAACAATCATTCAAACAAAACCCGTATTTTTCGGGACAATTGGGACAGAAATATGAAGTATCTTTTCTGTCTCTTTTTGATACCCAGCAGCACTGCCTACACCGACGTCGTCAAATTTTTCTCTTTTCCCCATCATTTGTACGAGAATAAATAAATAATATTATTTCATTAACCAATATTAGAATAAAAACCTGCTTCTTCATGCATGAACCTATCCAACTAAGCTTTTTACTGCTATGCCAATGAACGCACCGTATGCGTGCATGTGATTTTATTTTATAAATATACGATGAAACAGTGTAAAAGAATGATAAAATTAAAATTATTGCTTACTTTGATCTCCCAATTCACAAAAATATAATGTACACTCAATAAAACTTAAGATATTTCTAAATCAAATTAAGCCTCCTCAGCAGCAACCGTTTTTTCACTATCAAAACGAGAATGACAGTACGAAGCAAAAACCATAAGTGTTTCCACGTTTGAAAATTATTTCTCACTGTGAATGTTGCCAAATATTTAAATAAACCTCTACCGTTTTGAAGTAATACCAATTAAATTTCAAAAGGTCACTCAACGCAAATGGTGCGTTGGTAGCATGACGTAGAAATCTCGATCAACGCATATGGTGCGTTGGTGGCAATCAATGGGTTAACCGAAACTTTATGAACTCCTAAAAAAGACATTAAATATTTTTCACTCCTAAAAAATCCCGGTGCCATTTTTTTACCCCTGGAAACTTAATGTTACCACTTATGGCATTATGCGGTTCACCACTAGATGTCATATTTATCATAAAATAATTCAAAAATTAACCACTTTAACATAAACAAACTAAAGTTCCAGAATGCACTTTGATTGACCACCCAATAATAACATACATTGTGTGCAAACCACAATGTTTGGACCACGATCCGATATTTGATAGAGTTGAATGAATCCGCAGTTCGGATCGCATGATTTCGATAGGATCTGTAATCGGATCAGCGTATCACTAGGTGAGAAGTTTAGCTTATAAGCTTTTAATTAACTGTGCTGTGACTGTGGTTGAATTTAATAATTTAAAGTAAATCAATATATTATTTGAGTAAGACTTTAACCGATTTTTTTTATTATAAAAGGGATGTCTGACTTTTAAAAGATATGTTTTTGTTTAAAATAAATAGAGCTATGTACGTTAAAGTTATTAAAATAGAAAATAACATAATTTGCAGCTTATGTAGTTTTCATATTCATAATATATTTTTTAAATAGTGAAACAAAGAATTTAAAATTTGTCAGTTTGTATTGAGAAAATTTACAATAGTAATGTATATTTTTTTTACACCATCAGAAAGTAGAGATTTCGACGAACAAAAAGCTTGCCGACTTTTTTTAAAAAGCAGATTGAAAATTAGGGTGCCTTTTCGATATTAAGTCAAAATAAGGTGAAAAAATAAATAATTTAAATCAAAAAAATTACATTATATTTGAGACATTAAAAGGTAAGTTTTCACCAAATATCGTGAAAAGAAAATTTATTTTGTAAAAGATAAAAATAGAAAACCAAAAACTTGGTTATTTGAATTTTTCACATAATTTATGAGGTTATTTGAAAAAGGTGTTAGGATAAAAGTTGTAGATCTTTTTATTACCTACAACTTTGCATTTAACTTTTTCCCACAGGATTTGTATTTTGCCGGAAATCGAGATAAGCCGTTTTGTACCGTTAAAAACTCACCCCCTTCCACTTCCCGACCTCGGATCGCGCGTAAATTATTTCCCTTTCATTTTTGTTATATTCTCTTCCTTTTCCAATGGGTTTCATACTTGATCCTACTACAATTATTTTTTTGGTTTCAAAAATTAACGACCCTGGTCTATGATAGGAATAGGATTCTTTGTAGAATCTGTATTGTGTACTGTTCATCATGGATGACAAATAAAGTTTTCATTGACGTTGCTTGACGTGACATCGGGGATATATACTTACTCGTACTAGAAAAATAAATGATAAAAATAATATATTGTAAATCTTGGTTATAGCCAAGCATATTTCAGTTAAAATGGCTAGTTGTGGTGATTTTATTAAAAGTCAATTTCCTTTAATGGACGAAGAGTTAAAAAAATATGTTGAAGGTATGTATTAAAAGGTTATAAAATATAAATCTGTAATGTTATTTTTGATAACGCTTTGACTTTGTTGTAACTTAATTTATTAAAATATACTATTATTAAAAAATATTGACGTATCACTATTTATATTTAATTAAATAGTGTAATATGGATCTTTTACATTTACAGACATATTGGATAATAGCGCAGGTGAATTTGAAGATACCGAGGAAGTTTACGAAGCCGTAGGAGAAGTCTTACAAGGGATTTCCGAAAAGTCTGAAGAAGATATAAGGTAAACATTAAAAATCTCATAGTTGAAACATATTTTTTATTAAAAGCTAATGTACTTTTAAAGATAAATACATATTTTAAAAAGGATAAAATTGTCATAAAATAATTATTTTGCCTCATCTTAAATATCTTCTAGTTCATAATGTATTATGACTAACTATTATAAAACTTGTGTTACCAGGGAAATATGTCAGCAATTATTGAGCATGTTACAACCAGAAAAATCAAATAGTACTAATGGTCCAAGGAAAATATTGAATGAGCCAATCCATATGGCATCAATGACTGTCAACGCAATTGAAACAGAAGACGTAAAAAGTATATGGCTGCCCATTAGAGATGATAGCTTAGTAAGTTGTTAGACCTTAAACATTTTGTACACACTACAGATTAATCTATAATAGATTTACCTAAGTTATACTTTTTAACCAGTGATCATTTTAAAAATCTAAGAAAGTATTATTCAATGATCATTTTATATTATAAACTATTTTATATACTACTAGTATATAAATTAGCATAGAAACTGTATAGAAGCTGTTTTTATGCATATATTTATTTCAGTTTAAAATTTTATAAATTATTATTATTTAATTTATAATAATCTCTTTATATGTTCAAATTTAGAATTTGTATGTATGTTTTTTTTTTAATTTTTAATATCTTGTTTTTTTAGAAAGTAGATGCAAAAAAGCTTGAAAAAGCTGAGGCAAAATTGCAACAAAAACAGCAGAAGCAAAAAGATTCAAAACTTCCAATTGCCGCTCCAGTGTTGCAAAGTGCAACAGCTTCACAAGTTACTTCCAAGAAAGATAGCAAACTTGAGGCAAAAGGCACTAATAGAACTCAAGATATAAGGATAGAAAACTTTGATATTGCATATGGAGATAGGTAAAGTATATTTTTGTAATGGACTTATATTCATAGCAAATTAGTTTATATTACTTTCTGGTTCATGGACTATTTTGTTAAATTATCATGTACCTGATCCCACACTTACACCCAATAAGAAAGAGTTAATATTATAAAAGTAATATGATAATTCGGAAAAGCGATGGATTCAAAGCAACCTTATTTTTTTCAAAAACACCTTTCTAGTATGACCATTTTGTGTTAATTTCGTGTTCGTTTTACGTCGTGAGAATTTCGTCTTGTTCGTTTATGAATATGTTAGTCTTTTTAAGCGGAGACTTTTGGAGCTATAGTGTCGTGTAAGTGTCAAAAGGTAAAAAAAGTAAAGCAAAATACATTAACTTCAAAATCACTTGAAATAATAATTCCACCCTTTGAGGTGACAGTTTTTAAAATTTATATGAAATCTGTTGTTAAATTGTCACTTGCAACAAACACCCTTACTCATTTATGATGTTAAGCTATATGATACATACTTTTGATTTTTCTTCTTGGTCTTGCTCATTTCTTTGTATGATTGACTGTAGAAGCAGCTGTTGTACAACACAACTATCTATTTTACCAAACAGCACTATTATTAAATCACCATAACTATGTCCAGCAATTTTACATAATATTCTGAATCTTTAATACACTGCATAGTATAAAATATTTTTCGATTTTTTGAAATAAAATGGTGTATATAAATTTTGGTTACAAATTTTGTCACATATTGCATATGACAAAAATTATAAGTAATTTACAATATCATAAAATAGTTGACTATTTCATGAAAACTTTACAAATAGGATGATGGATAGTGTCAAAAAAAATTTTGTAATCAGACTTGTCACTGAGCTTGAATTTGAATTAAGGTGAAATATTATTTCACCTTAACTCTCACCGATTGTGTAGAAGTATTATCCCATTAGACCTTGAGAGAAAAAAGGAATAGAGAGTTTCTTTTACCAGTTTTTCTGAGGTCTCAGGCTTCTTCTTTCCGAACTGGTAGTCGACTCATGACATTTAGTAAAAAAATGTAATAATTTAATGCTGAATAAAATATTTTGAATTTAAATTTGAAAAAGTGCACTTATGTCTGCGCGTACACTTGTGCACTTCAATATCTCCTGCGCTAGGTAGCTATTTTAGCTATATAATATCTGGCTAGTTTTAGTGAGATTGACCACCATGGCTAAAATTGATTAAAAGAACATATGATATTTTAATAGCTAATATGTTAATAACAGTGTGCAATTAAGAAAGTAAAGTGTATGTAAAGTTTGTCCATGATTTAGTAAATGTAATGGAATATCATAGGAATTGAAAAGTAGGTTTGCTTTGATATATTAAATGTTGCCATAAGATGTTTCCCTGAAAGAATAGAACAAATAGTAACAAAAACTAGTTATTGTTTTTAGAATATTATATTTGAAACATGATAAAAATATATACTGTATATAAAAAATATATCATCCAATACAATTAAGTTTTAAATTACATTGTATTGTTGTACAATACTTGTTTCAATCTTTAGTATTTATCAGATATATGTATAACATATCAGTATATATATACATTTCTTAATTTTACAGAGTATTATTACAAGGAGCAGATTTAGTCCTCGCGTTTGGTAGACGATATGGTCTGGTCGGCCGTAATGGTTTGGGCAAAACAACTTTACTTCGCATGATAGCCAGTAAACAACTGAAAATACCATCTCATATATCCATACTCCATGTAGAACAAGAAGTAGTGGGAGATGACACAATAGCTCTACAGAGTGTTCTAGAATGTGATACAGTTAGAGAAAATTTGTTACGGAGAGAAAAGGAAATAACGGCTGCCATTAATAATGGGTAAGAAATTTAGTATACCGAGATAGTAAAGTATTGTGATTTTGGCATTAGTGAATTCTGATAACTAAATAGTTATATACTTAGAATATTTGACACATTTCCACATATTGATAAATTATTTAATTAATTATGTATTTAAAAAAGATTATAATTAAAAAAAAAGTTAAAACGGTTCAAGAGTTAAGTAAAGATTATTACTTTTGCTAATATTGCTTATTTCGATTAGATATATAATATTTATTATAAATATTTAATATTAATTGGATATATTATTATATATCCAATGTGAGTATTCTCACATAAAGTATTTGTCACCATTTGATTATATATTAATATGTATAAAAAGTATGCATTTTTTCCAGCTTCTTTGCCACAAAAACAATTGAAACTCCAGACACCAAAAATCAAGAATTGTATTTTGTAACCCCTAAAGATATTACAATATTTAATGATAATTTAATAAAAAATTATATCCTTTCAGTTCAACAGACACAAACCTATCAACAGAGCTAAGCGAAGTATATGCACAGTTAGAAAACATAGAAGCGGACAAGGCACCAGCGAGAGCATCGATAATTCTCAGTGGATTAGGTTTCACACCGGAGATGCAAGCAAGAGCGACCAGGACGTTCTCCGGTGGGTGGAGAATGAGGCTCGCACTTGCTAGGGCGTTGTTCTCAAAGTAAGTGGAAATATTGGTAGTTGACCATTTTGTGCATATTATAATTCGAACATGGTGGGATAGTTGACCATTTGTGCCTATTAAAGTGTTAGTAGTTGAAATGTCGTGTGATATTTGACCGTTTCAGCATATCAAACTGTAAGCCAAAACATGGTGTGATATTTGACTCTTTGTGCATATTAATCTGTAAGTTAAACCATGGCATATTTGACTTTAGCAGTAATGATCTTTAAGATAGTCTGTGAAAGTTAAAGAAATAATCTAGACAATATTCATTTAAGTTTTTTCTTGTGGAAACATTTAATTTCTTACGATATTTTCTTTAAATGATTACAAAAAATTGTTGGTCAAGAGAGAATGGAAGCGGAAAAGAGTATCGACTTTTGAACATTATAAAAATTTAAAGAAACAAAAGGTCTAAAAAAAATTAAACAATTATTTATATAATATGTAATTACATTTAATATTATTAGTTGTATTATTGTCTAACTAAAAATATTGTATGTTTCAGACCAGACTTACTACTTCTCGACGAGCCTACTAACATGTTGGACATTAAAGCTATCATCTGGTTAGAAAATTACTTACAAAATTGGCCGACGACGCTTCTAGTCGTCTCTCACGACAGGAACTTCTTGGACACAGTACCCACGGATATATTGCATTTACATACACAAAGGATAGACACATACAGGTATTTGGGCGATTTGTTATCTTATCTTAGTCATTTACACTATTTTGTCATTTATTGTTTTATTATATATAAACAAATTAAGTTTAGATTAGATTATGTTATTATATTATTGTAAATATTGTAATTATCTCACTTATAAAAACTAGCAATCTTTCGAAAGGCATGTGAAGTTCACCAGCCCGCACTTGGCCAGGGTGGTGGATATGGTCAGATCCCTTTCGTATTGAAGGGCTGTGTGCAGCAGACACTCAAAAAGGCCTGAATACATGTTAAACATGATATAGCCATTGCATCTTAAACGCCATAGGCATAATAAAACGTACAAATCATTGCGACTTTTTTTTTAAATTCCTGACTGGCTTATAATATTAAATTATGAAGAGACTTTATTCGAATAAATCATTTAAAAATCTACTTGAATATTTTGCACACAAACACACATATAAACTATTTTTGCAATAATTAAAATTTAAGTTTTGTTAATATTAGGCTATAAAGATTTAATTTTTTTAAGACGTTTTCTACAGAAGAGCGGGACATCTTGGCACAAGTATATATTTATTTAAAAGGATGCCACAACAACGTATCAATGTATTCGAAAAACTCTCGTTTATCTATAAATAATGTTCATTTCCAAACGAATCGCCTTCCAGGGGCAACTACGAGCAGTTCCACAAGACCAAGACGGAGAAGCACAAGAACCAGCAGCGCGAGTACGAGGCGCAGCAGCAGCACCGCGCGCACACGCAGGAGTTCATCGACCGCTTCCGCTACAACGCCAACCGCGCCTCCTCCGTGCAGAGCAAGATCAAGATGCTGGACAAGTTGTGCGTACATTCTATATCTTACTGATATTATTATTTTAATATGAAATACAAATATTTTAATTTTTCAGCTTTTCTGTACTATAATATGCATGTATCCGTTGCGTAGTTTTAAAGATCTAAGCGTACATAGGGACAGACAGACGGCGGGAAGCGACTTTGTTTTATACTATGTAGTGACGTGTATAAGTTTGTGAGGATGTACACTCTGACACGGTTATTGATAAAACTTTAGAGTAATATAATTTTCACATTGAGTGATACGATATAATTCTTAAAGATATTATAGTAATGTAACATGTATATGGAGCCGCAGAATTCGCAAGTATTATGTAGGTATTATAAATTGCCTTAGTGGTCTAGTTACTAGTGGCACAGATCACCAGATGTTAAATAAAATAATAAAATAAATATTTTATTTGTTTTCGACTTTTAAATAAAACTGTCTTTTCGGGGTTTTTTTCACGGATTTATTTTGATTTATGTTTTTGTTATAAAGCATTCTTCAGTTGTTACAGACAGTGCCTACCCACAAAGTTACACAATGATTCGAAAATATTAAAAGTTTTATTTAAAATACCAAATGTCAAATATTTGCTTAATCGAAAATATAATGCTTTCGAGTTACTGAATTTGAAGGCACGAATTGGCTAATTAATAATAACAATGCCATCTAGTTACTAGTATACAGAATAGGACCGCGCGAGGCGATCGCCCACTTTAGGGACTTTTATTTTGTACCAATTCTATTTCGGCCCCTAAAACTATGTTTTGAGTTTATATAGAATTTCTATCTCTTGTAAAGATTCCTCAGATAAGTTAGCCTGCCGCCATTGTTTATAAATTATTGTAATAATAATGCGTAATCTTTATTTTCCAGACCAGAATTAAAACCAGTAGAGAAAGAAATAGATGTAGTACTCCGGTTTCCAGAGACGGAACCTCTCTCCCCTCCCATACTGCAATTGAATGAAGTCGGCTTCTACTATTCCAAGGACAAAGTTATATTTTCAAATGTCAACCTCGGAGCCACTCTCGAATCTAGGATATGTATAGTGAGTATTACTTTTTTTTTTAAATATGTAAAAAAAGTTAAATTTAAAAAAATGTAAATGTAAAAAAAATCGAAAATAGATTTTCCGAAGTCATATTTTTTAATGCTTTTACGACGTTGTGTTGTTGAAAAGTATTTCCGTCTAAAGACTATTCTAAAAAATAATTAGTGAAGTTCTTGAAAGGAAAAAGGTATTAATACTGTCCTTATAACTAAATGACATTAAATTAGTTTAGTATTTAATTTCCTATTTACATCAATTTAGCTTAAAATTTTATTTAATTTTTATATTAAACTAGAGGTTCCATCCTCGCTCGGGTTCGTACCTGGATATGTTTTAAATAGATATGAATAGTTATTAGCCAGCATTAGCCACGTACGTTTTATTTTCGTGAATTTTTCTGATGTTTTAATAGTTATTTTGCTATTCGGGGCGGAGACAAATCCAACAAATCAAAGATCATAGAAATCGGTCCAGCCGTTCTTGTGTTATATATGGTGTAACTAACCTGAGTTTGTTTTATATATTCACATTCATAGATTAGTAGTATATTTTTGGAGGAACTAAAATTAATCGTTGCACACAGGTGGGTGACAATGGTGCGGGTAAAACAACTTTATTAAAAATCATAATGGGCATCCTCTCCCCCACGAGCGGCATACGCAGCGTGCACCGCGGCCTCAAGTTCGGGTACTTCTCGCAACATCACGTCGATCAGCTGGAAATGAACGTTAATTCAGTTGAATTACTACAGAGGAGTTATCCAGGTGACAAAACATTCTATAAACTTGATTATATGAAGTTTGTTAATTGCTCAAATATTAAAACAGGCAAATATTGTTGTCATAAAAAAGAAGGCCGTGACTTCGTCAAAATTGATTTCGAGATGTTTGAAGTTTTGTCATAGGGGCCATATATTATGTGTCATGAAAGTCACTATGTGTAACTCAGCTCAGAGCCGGATGAAAGTAGTGCCATGTATTTTTTGACAACCTAATTAGCATTTGGCTAAGAACAATGAGCGATCGGCTGTTGTAAGGGTTTTTATACTTTGTTATTACCTCGTGTTTAGCACCGAAGCAAATCTAACAGCAGTATGGGTGATGTTACTCTGCGTCAATCAATTTTGAGAGTAGTCTTTAAGAATTTCAGTACAACTGGCCCATTACACCTCTATTCTCTATATATAAAATGTCTTGTTGAAATCATTATTAGCTCCCTATTGCTCACATTGTGATTAAACCAGTTTGCAAATAGACAAAAAATATGATTTTTTGTTCAAAATAAATCTTATTAAATCTTTTCAAGAACATGAAGTTTTTTTCGTCTTTCTCTATTTTAATCTGTCGTATAAAAAACAGCAGGCAGTGGTAGCCCAGTGGGAGGCAGTGGTAGCCTAGTGATGACGCGCTCGCTTGGAAAACCGAGTGAAGCGGGTTCAAATCCCGGTTCTCGCACCTCGGATATTTTCATGTGCAAATCATTTCCAACATGATCACCACTTGTCTTACGGTGAAGGAAAACATCGTGAGGAAACCTGAATGTCTGAGAGAACTTAGCAAGTTTTCGAAAAACATGTGAAGTCCGGCAACATGCACTCGGCCAGCGTGGTGGACTATGGCCTGATCCCCCTCGTATTGAAAGAAGGATCGTGCCCAGCAGTGGAACATTAGAAAAGGGCTGAATAAATACATATGAACATACATAAAAACAGTTTCTTATTATTTTTTTCCATGTTTAAGGTAAAACGATAGAAGAGTACAGAAGACAGCTGGGCAGTTTCGGCGTGAGCGGGGATTTGGCGCTTCAGACTATAGGGAGCCTGTCCGGAGGCCAGAAGTCCCGCGTCGCCTTCGCCAGGATGTGTATGGGCAACCCTAACTTCCTGGTACTCGACGAGCCGACCAACCATCTGGATATAGAGACGATAGAAGCGCTAGGGAAAGGGATTAATAAGTACACTGTAAGTATCTTAAAATATTGAATGAGTAATTCTTGTATATTTGTATATACAAATTGGTTTGTCTAACGATTTATGTCAAATTTTGTATTAAGATAAGTTTATATCACAGATCACAATATGTATAAGTACAGATGCCTCATCTTATACAAAGAAATTGGACAGTGCTAATTCGGGCTATTCTCTGGGCTATTTTTGTTTGCTTGAATATATATTTGAATGTTTGCTTGAATAATCGTTGATTTGCAAATAGTTGAACTGTTTTATTCATAAATATATGCAAACTGTCTTATGGCAAATATGTACTGTAAAATTCTTCCTGCATTTGAATAAAAAAATTCAAAGATTTTAATAATTTTTAACTGTGATAAACAATTTAAAAAAAATAAAAGCGACATCTGTGAATATTATATATATATATATATACACACATATATATATGTATATATATATATATGAAACATATAATAAATAATAATATATATATGTATATATATATATATATATATATATATATATATATATATATACATAATATACACTACAAACTCATTATCCGATTGCTGATATTTCAATAATCAGTAAACTTACGCAAATTTGATATATGTACAAGCGCATTATTTCGTTTCAATTTACTTAGAATAATTTTTAAAATAATAATACATTTTTTGGGATCTATTTTTTTTATCTTTTGTTAATTCAACACAACTTTAATAACTAATCGCTACATGTAACGTCATCTATTGACATTTATTTGAACTCATTTTTCTCTCTTCGTGATGAGACCCCACGTCTATATAGAGATGTATTTTCGGAAAACAAAACACATTTTTTATATCTTTTCCGAAAAAACGCCAAGCGAAGCTCGTTCGTCCAGGCACTAAATAATACAAAACTAAAACTTTAATTTCCGAATAAACAGGGTGGAGTAATCCTAGTGTCGCACGACGAGCGCCTCATCCGCGTGGTGTGCCGCGAGCTGTGGGTGTGCGGCGCCGGCGCCGTCGCCTCCATAGAGGGCGGCTTCGACGAGTACCGCAAGATCGTGGAGAGGGAGCTGGACGCACAGAACAAATAGAGGCGCTGTGCGGGCGGTTGGCTGCTGGACTGTTATTTGGACTTTATAAACATTACACTAGGGATGCGTCCGATACCGATACCGATATATCAGTGATATTGTTGGTATTCCGATATATCGATATCGGCGATATTAGTTTGCCGATACACCGATTCGTTTTCAATAATTCAAAAAAAAAAATCAAAAAATAACTAATGTTCTGTTAAATTACACTTTTCAAAACGTAATTGATATTTTGTTAAATTCTAAATAAATATTAATTATGTAAGTAATGCTGTTTGTTACTGTGTTTTCTATCCTAAACCTACATTTTTTTACTTTTTATACATTTTAAAGTTTGTACCGCATCGGTATCAGCGATACTTTTTTATAAATATCGGTATCGTATCGGCAGAAGTGCGTATCGATGCATCCCTAATTTTCAATATTACAATCTATCTTTCAATGTTTCAACTCGACTTCCCAATCCGGAGCCGGATTACTCAAGTATTTCGAACTGGTTAGGTTCTCTCAGATATGCAGGTTTCATTAATGTTTTCTTTATAAGCTAGCGGTAAAATGATTCGCAATACAATCTAAAAATCTAAGTGGTAAGACCCAGTTTTGAACCAGCTTCACTCGGTTCTTAAGCAAGCTCGTTTATAATGTACTACCATTAATATATTTGAAGTATTTACTTGTAACAGTTATGTTTGATTTGTAATCTATCCTTTAATCTTTCAATCTATTAATTTGCGCTTGTTAGTAATTGTTGATATATAGCTGGATTTTAGAGATAGAGGTATACACTCCGCTTAGTATGAAATTAATGTTATGAAACCTTCATCTTAATTGTATTTATCATTTATATACATAGCTTTGTAAATGTACATAAAATTAGATTTCAATGAAATGTCAAATTCTTCCAATAGCTTGTATGTTTTAGTAACAGTTGAACAGCCCAACTAACTTGCAAGCTAAGCTCGTGTCAACCAACGCTGTGACTGCTAATGTATCGTGTAAAAAGTACCACTAAATTATAATTATGTATATTATATACGTCGTGTTGTCTTTATTTATTCATCTAGCAGTTGAAGGACGAATGAAAAACTGATAATATTCAATGCAAATTTTTATTTCATACCTCCGACCTCTCTCCATTCTCATTAAATAAGTTCAGCAATACAATTCCACAAAGAATTGAAGTATAACAAAACCATGGCAAATTATAGTATAAAATTAACTTAAAGAATATTTACAAATTAAAGTTCATAATTCAAATACATAATATACAATTAAAATAGTGACTGAAGTAACAACGGAATAGAGTTAAATGATAAAAAAACTCATTCGGTTCGAAAATTCAAATAAAATTTTAATAATAATTAATTATTTAATATGTTTCATATTAAGCCATTATATACTTTCGTCTCTTAAATAAATGCATAATTGTTTCTTTTTTTATGAAAAACGTTACTCTATTTCTTATATCGGAGGGTAGAATATTTGTGAAATACAATAATAAATTAAATGTTTGACTATTTTTGATGGGATATAGTTTATGTATGAATATACTATAGAATCAACTATATCAGAACATATTTTATGGCAACCGTTGACGGTTCTGGTACAAATAAAAGTAACGCTAGCAGATCACAAAACCTCTTAAACTAAATTATGTCCAGTTGGCAAAGACAAATGGCGGTTGATCACACGACTCTCGCGGACGAGAGGGGGTCGTAGAATAAAAAAAAAAACATTACTGATGTTTCTTGCGCCTATTCTTAGTTTTGTCGGCGTTTCTTAATACTTCAGCGTAAGAGAGTTCGAGTTTCCTCAATTTATGTATCTCCTGGGATGCAGTGCTTTGTTTAACTTCCCAGGAATCGGTCTCGGAATTCCATCCTTGATAGACCTTACACGTCCGGCCGCTTGCGCTAGGAGTTGGCGAGTTCAAATTTCTGTTGTAAAACTGAAGAGTCGATCCATTCCATTCGGCTTCAGATGTTTTCACGAGAGGGCTTATTTCGATAGGTCTGTAGTCTCTTCTCTTCTTGTTCGATGATTTCTGATAGACGATCTTGGGCGGTGAAGGGAACACAGGAGAATCAGCCCCCTGTCGTTCTTGGCTGTGCTTGCGGTTGCGATGTCTGGACTTCTTTCTAGTAGCTGCGATGTATTCCAGTGGTTGACGCACCAGTGGTGTTAAGACTTTCTCTTTCTCTTCTTCCTTTTGTTTGTTATTTTCTTCCTCTTTTGGTTTCTCATCGGTGCTCTCTACTACTGGTTGGCCCTCTTTGTTGTTCACCACTTTATTATCTTTGATCTCTTGCTTTTCTTGCTTTTCTTGCTTTTCTTGCTTTTTGATAGGTTCCGGAAGTGGTTGATCCTTTTCTTTTAACGTAGGTGTCTCCGGGGCAGTGATGTCAGATACTGGAATCGATTGTTCAGACATTACAGACGACAAAACGCTCTGTGTATCATCAGTGAAATTGCCAGGAGGTTCCTCCGTGGCGGGAGTCACTGGTGGCACTTTTCCAGTGGTCGTATCATCTAACAGCGGTAGTTGTTCTCCATCGTCCTTATTTTCGGCGGCCTTTTTCAATATTGTGAATATTTCTTTGAATAATACGCGATATTCCGGCCTATTACGGAAACGACTGTCCATAGGACTGACGTCATCATAAATGCTGAAACGGTAGTCTTCACCATCGGCGATTGTGCACAAAAAGGACCCAGGTCTCTCGCGTTCTGTTTGAGTGGCTTTGTTGCTCGTTTCGTCTGAAAAGCCCGAGCTTGATGTTTCGGCTTCAGAGAAGTCTGGCGTTTGGATAATCTTCTTACGCGATGTAGATTCGGCTTTCTTCTGTTGACAATTTTCTTTATGAGCGTCCTCGCCGTGTCCGCTCTCTTCATCTGTATCTTTCACGCTGAATTGGCTGTAATCGCCAGATGTTTGCAATTCGTCCTGAAGCGAGACAGGTCCGGATTGTGTTTGTGCGCCAGGTAACGAATTCGGCTTATTTTTTCTTATATTTTTTACTTGCGACAGTTGAACCTCGAGCAGAGCTTCATACTTTTGCACCAGCTCCCTGTAAGGGTTATCGTGGCCATCTTCCTTGTTGGCCCATATACCTTGCAGTAGCTTTTCCTTTGCATTCTGTAAAGAGATTACGATTTGAGACTTTATAACGCTATTTGACTTTTCTATTGATTTTACATTCACAAACGGGACTAATTATAATGATGTTATAGTTTTTAATAACATAGGTAATGATGACAGTTATAGAAAATGTGATGAAAGTTGTTATTTAAATAGTAATAAGTTTTAAAAAAGTTATGTCATGGATATAAAAGATAGATTTTTAAATTTGAATAAAATATAGATTGCCTTTTAATGTATTCGTGGAAAGAGCGAAATTTTACCTAGACTATCTACTTATAATTAAGTGATATATGAACTATTTAGTTACAATGTCAAAAATACACCCATTACTCCACCATTATTGTTAAAAATCGATTTAGCTGACACAAACACACGTTAATGAGATATGCACACAATATTATTTGCTAGATTAGTAATTACTTATCATCAACATATAAAATGAACTATTAGTAAATCGTTAGCTGTGTTGTTGAAACAAAACGAGAACTTGAAAACAACTAACGCATAACGCCACACTAAACACGTTAGATGAACAGAATACCATCACCAATGACTAATTAGCGTGCATTCTCTTAGTCTAATAACGTGTCAGTAATGGACGTACCTTCAACTACATGCGATATATCCAAAGAAAACTACTGCAAATGCGCTTCATAATGCATATGCAAAGCGTGATCAACAACATCAGGGGCAGTTCGAATAGTTTTGTCGCCTAGAAACGATCAAAACATTCTTATGAGATTTTGGTGCGGGATATACCAACCGCTGCTCTCTGGTTGGTTGGAGTTTAAAATAATAAACGCCTTAAATATATGATTCTTGGCTGTTCCTGATGGAAGGACCATTTGCCGATATTTTTATTGTTTAGTGGTTAGTAAAATTAATGCTGCACATTTTGGCGAAATTGTGAGTTAATATAGTTTAGTAAAGTTTTCTAGTACAAAGAGCTAAGACATAAAATCTAATGTTAAAATACAGAATTGGCAAGAGAAGGAAGCGTAGTAAATAGAAAGTAAAGTTGCAGTGAGAAATATTATACGTACGTCAAATTTGACAAGCTTGCTTGTGACGTGGTCGTCCCGAGGACTTTGCTGGCCAGGAGTGAGGATGATAGAACTGATAGCGCTTCTGTCGTCGTCGTCTCCATCCAGTATCGAGGACATATCGTCACGCTCCATTCCCCTTAGACATCGCACGCAGAGTTGGCCTTGTCTAAAATGTTCAATATCAAATCATTGATTATTATTTATAATTATAATTTTACATAAAATATTGATTTAACACTTAGCGGTAAATGCTTTTTCGGGATCTCGGTAATAAAATAAAGTAAACATAAAATACTAAAGTTAATAAACCTACATACATTTTTTTTATTTTTTCTAATATTGTAATTACATAATATAATTTAAAAATGAAAAATATAATATAACACACCTGACTTCTTCAAGGATTGAGAACTCCTCGTGCATAGATTTTGGCTCGTCATCTCGTTGATGCCAATTTCTAAGCTGTTCCTGCAGTCTATTGTTCTCTTGTATTACCGATGCTAGCTGTTCTTCGAGTTCTATCACCCTTCTTTGTTCTTGAGCGAAGAGTACTTTGTTCTCTCTCAGTTCATCGCTTAGCCTCAGCAAGTCCTCATCCTCTTTTGTCAACGCAGGGAGAGGTGCCACCGACTTCTGTGGTGTGATGTTGATGTTTTTATTGTTAGGCGTCGTAGAATTAGTAGGCTTTAGTTCTTTTTCTTTGGGTTTATCGCTCTCTGGTTTCCGCTCTGCTCGCCGTCGGACGATCTCTAATTGCGCATTCAGATCGTCCACAGTCTTTTGAAACTCCTCGCACTTGTTTTCCAAACCTTCGATGTTACTGCATAAACTGGAATGTGAACAATTCATTATGTAAGGGTGAATGTTTTTTAAATTTATAAATGAGAATAAAAAAAGATGTGCAATAATGTTATAAACAGAAAACTTTATTATGACGTCGATGTTTGTTGTTGTACCTACGAATTATCACTAATTACATGGGAAGCAGTGTAATTTAACAACAAAGATGGAAAAGAAACATGATGAGCAGTAAATTCAAAAGATGACAAGTGTTATTTGTTACGGTAATGAACTCACGTCTTAATGTGTTTCTTGTCGGCGGCATGGTCGACTGCGAGCCTATGATTCGCGCGTTCGAGCTCTTGAATGCTCACCTCTAGCTGTTCGTAGATTCTCAGTCTTGAGTCGTTTACTTCACGCAATGCTACTGTTTGCTTTGTTAAGTACTGGAATAAGTAGATAATATTTTATGTTAATAATCTTATTAATTAAGTTAAAATTATGTAATTAAATTTTTTTAATTCATACTTCGATTTCTTGTGCTTGGTCTTCGATGACATTTTGGTGTTGACGCAATGCAGTTTCTAATTCCTTATTCCGTTCCAAGAGTGTCTTTCCGAGTTCTGCCGCAAGCTGCAAATCTAAAACAAAATTGGCTTGTTAGGTCTATGCATAAATCTAAGGAAAGTAGTAAATTATGCAAACGTTGTGAGAGCAATGCGGACGTGGTGACGGATGATATTGACGTTGCAATTATCTGATCGGATGCTATCACGTCGCAGGTAGGCCGCCGCGGGCGATAATGCGAAGAGAGATTATTGAATTCTGAGTAAACTATCCAAGCATCATATTTCCGAGATTATATATTCATAATTATTGCTTATACATATATTCATAAAGTTTTGATTATGAACTCATAATTTTAATATCCTATACATAATATAATAATTTAAACACAATTTACGCATATATAGAACATATCTTGTTATTTGTTACTACAGAGTATGTTATAATCAATTCAAGGTGAAAATTTCTTGTTTATTCTGTAATCATAGTAACAAGTAATCACGCTCGTGGTCCAAAAGCGGTCATAAAAGCGCCGGTCGGTTGCGCCAGCGATCGTCGAGATGAGGAATGGATAATAACCACAGCTTGGCGCAACGCAACGTACCGCCATACAGTCGTGTTCTACTTCGGCTACATAGTAATGTATGACAGATTGCCACCTTGTCTCTTAACACAAAGACCGACAAGGCGGCCACGTACAAGCGTGAAAGGCAAGTACAACGAAGTATATACCTACCAACCTTGTAGAAGAGTTAAACTGTAAATTTCAAGTTTAGTAATAAGGTCGAGAAGTACTGAAACAAAGCTGCTCGGTTTATTCGACCGTAAATTGAATTCATAAATACCTCCTTTGATCTTGAAAATGATAGGAAATTGCATTTTTTTTAATTGCGTCTATGTTAAATCCCTTATAAGTCATCCATTTCCATACTTTTTAACAATTAATACGTTCTTAATTAATTAAATTGTTGATAACAACAGTATACCTTTATATAATGACGTAAAGTTATATTATTGCCTAGAGTAGGACTTTGCAAATTTTGAAAAAATCAACGGAAAAGGCAGTGGTTGCCCAGTGGTACGCGCTCGCTTGGGAAACCGAGTGAAGCGGTTCAAATCCCGGGTCTCGCACCTCTGATATTTTCATGTGCGAATTATTTCTAACATGATTACCACTTGTCTTACGGTGAAGGAAAAACATCGTGAGGAAACCTGCATGTCTGAGAGAACCTAGCAAGTTTTCGAAAGACATGTAAAGTCTAGCAACATGCACTTGGCCAGCGTGGTGGACTATGGCCTGATCCCCCTCGTATTGAAGGGAGGCCCGTGCTCAGCAGTGGGACGTTAAAAAGGCCTGAATACAACGTTCTTTGCCAGTTTAATTAGAACCGTTAGTGGTTAATGACGTGATATAAACTAGTATTTTCATGTACATAACACCAACTACAGCTGCCATTCATCTATGCTTTACTAAATAGTAAACATATATGAAACAAATTATAAAATTACGTAAATCAACATTAGTGAGTTTAATGAACCTAATTTACTTGCTTCAGTAATAGAAAGAAGTACCTATCTACAAGTTATATATGTATGTAAAAATAACTATGTGTAATTAATTACGTTATGAAATGTTCTAAATATAATAGAGCTTCGCTTATGTTTGAGTATTTCCTACTAGTTTAAATATTTAAAAATACATTATTAAATATTTATGTTAGTGAAAGCAGATGTGGACTAAGGATTTACTCGATTTTAATACGCTATATATGAATGTAATGTCCTCCTGACGGATTGTTACAGATCAGGCAAAGCACCGACGGCTTAACGTGCTCTCTGAGGCACCCGGAACGTAATACCGCCAATTCTTCAACTCCTAATTCCTCTTACTGCGAAGTTCTTAACAGAAAAACTCAATAGCTTGACCCGACCTGGGACTTGAACTCAGGACCTCCGGATCTGCAAGCAATAGGCATACATGGTAGCCACTACACTAACGAGGTATATTCTGTACTAAACCTCATATGCCGCTCAAAACTTATTCTTTCCCGAGATCTATTGTAAGTTGTTATCGTACTTACGAATAGTCGTCAACGTCAGTCGTCATGACATGAAACTTTCTCGCGATGGCATTCAAGCTTCAAGTTATCTATTATTATATTTAAATTGTGCTTTTGTATCCAGTATCTATTGTGTATATATTTGGATTATATTTTTTCACGATACATAATTTCCTTTTATGCTTTAACCACTTTAGTTCTTTAAAAATACCTCATTATATTTTAAAATATTTTTATTTTTTTGTCATTTTTATATGTATTAATAGTATCTATGTACTTTAAAAAAACTTTCGATAATTGTATCTAAATAATATGTTTTCACCATGGTTTTCATATTCTAAGGCAAAGTTGATGACAACAGTATCAAACAAGTTATATTATTTAGTATAAATATTTATACTAATGATTTTGTAATAAATCAACATCCTTTTATCTTTCTGGGCTGAGGCACAGGAGACAATGGCCTTTTCCTATATGTACTACAATTGGTCGACTATATTGTTGTGCCGTATGTTTTACTTATAGAGATTTTTCTTTTCTACATTTATGTTGCAATGGTATTGGTATCGAAATCTTGGACAATTTTACATTTTTTTTAATGCATTTGTGAATAAATAACTTTGTTATGTAATATTAGCAATAGAGATTGGTTCAATTTACTTTACTTTTTATTCGTCAAAGGAAATGGAGAATTTTAATTTCTGTTGCAGATTATTTAACTTTGACAGGATGTTTAAATCATAGTAATAAAATTGTAATTTACAATATTTGGTGACATTCTTCTTAATAGATAAGATTTTAGATTTTAAAGTGTTAGTTTTAAAGGCTTGGGAATCTTAGCCAACGGATATTGTTTTCAACCAAATAAATTATGGATTATAAACACCATCGTAGATTTTTTGTAAAATGCAAAACAGAAAATTATATTATGAGAAGTTCGGAATTTAACGACTAAAAAGTTAGGTACGACGGCCAATCTCACTGTCCCTAATCACAGGACAACACCACCTGCTCTGAGTCACGAGAGAGAGAGGGTAATGGCCGTGTGTGATTTATAGTCTTTACTTAAACACCAGATTCAATAGATAGTAACTAAGACCTTATTAATTTCTAATAAGAATCGTACACTGTTCAAAGTTATGAAAATTTGTTCATTCGCAGGGAATAGTTTGTAGATTGTATGTAGGCGATACTGAAGCAGTTTAATATGGAAAGTTACATTATCAATGAGAAACAAAGAGTACGTATTTGTTGTTGATAACATGTACCTAAGTGTAGTCACTACCAAATATTAGTATTATCAATGTGTATTGTGAGTGTGTTTGTTATTTCTTAATATTGTAACGGATCAATGGATATTACTGATATTTGCAATGGAAATAGCTTATGTGCTTCACTTATGCTACCTTTATCAAAATACTTAAACAGCGAATAAAATTAGTTTTTTTTTTGTGTTTTTAATAAAATAAGGATGTGTTCTGTTTCTTGTGCGATTTTAGTACTAATAGCTACTATATATTTTTTGATAGAAGCAGTAAATAATATTAGGTACAAGCATTGCCCGCGGTCCGCCCGCGTTCAGATGACCAAAAACCAAATTCTTAGGTTTTACATATTAGTATACTCTTACATTACATTTTTTGTATTTTTTCTCAGAAATGAGATATTTTCCCGCGATAAAAAGTATCCTATATGTTGACCCGGATAACCAGCTATCATCATACCAAATTATACCAAAATCCGTCCACTGGTTTTTCCGTGATGCGGTAACAACCAGACAGACAGACAGACAAAAATTCTAAAAACTATAGATTCGGCCTCTATATCGATAATAATGTCTATTTCAATAAGATTTTCCAAAAAATATTTAATGTACAGATTCGGATTAGTTACAATTTTATTATATGTATAGATTTTTCTTATCAGAGGCTCAGACGCCCTCGCTCTTGTTACTTTTCTCTTGATCTGACCATGATGATTGCTACACGTCAAATGCAATAAAAAAGACAGCAAATGCTCTAATAAGTAAGTAAAAATAATTAGCGTAGTTAGTTAAATAATTGGGGCCGCCTATTAACTACAACTAACCAATTAAGTATAGTGTTAATTAATTCGTCTTTCTTGTTCTATGAACAGTAATAAAAAATATTATTTAACCGACATTATGATTATTATATATTGGATTAAAATATTCGTTGTAATTACTTTGTTTGTGATAATACAGAGAATACGAAAACTGCGAATATAGTTTTGGCTTTATCAATAACATATAGCGACTTACTCTCGCTTTGCTAGCGTACATTTTAATTTTTTGAGCGGAACCCTAATTCTTTTTCTAAAATAAAAGTAGGATAAGTTGCGCGTGAAAGTCCCGTCAAAATCAGTCCAGCCTTTTCGGAGATTAGCCGGAACAAACAGACAGACAAACATTTTAAAAATTGTGTTTTTCTTTTATAAGAAAAAATAATTTTTAAAACGTTTGTACTCATGTACCATATATAATTTTATATGAATTTAGTAAAAAGATGTTATTTTAGACACTTCAATTTTATTTATCTGTATAGATGATCAATCTTCTCATATTATACCCATAAAATATTTTTTTATCTGTTGTAAGTTTTTGCGTCACTCCAATATGGTCGGTTAAACATAATTTTCCGTTGTAACCTCGAGATTAATATAAATTGTAAGCATCTACATACATAGGTAAGTACATAATGAAACTAAAGAAGTTAACATCTTTTTTTAAAAGTAGGTACAGCTTGTTTTTAAATTATGCTATTTTATTTCAGTTAATCTATAGTCTATACTAATATTATAGAGGTAAAGTTTGTGAGTTTGTGACGTTGTAGGGGGTAATATCTGGATCAACTGAACCAATTTAGATGAAATCTACTAGAGACCTTGGGAAGGACATAGGACTTTTATCCCGGAAATCATCCCATAAGGGGGTGAAAATGGGGATGAAAGTTTGTATGGGGAATCACGGGGGACGAACCCGAGCGAAGCCAGGGCGAGTCGTTAGTTTTTTATTTCAAATTATTTGTATCGGCTACAATCGTTCATAAATAAGAGGTGTTTAATATTTAAAATGTAGAATTCGTAGTAACAGTTTTTCAGTGTAAACTTAAAACCGGTTTAAGTATTACGTGGATTGTAGCAGAAATCATGACTCTTTGTTTATAAGGTAGTATATTAAATCAGCGAATATATGTATATAAGTTGTTTTTCTTATAATTTCATTGTACATTTTGTTTTTTTGTTTGCTAGTTATACACACTTAAATTTAATTATACGAAATATCTAAACAAAAAAACGGTCTAAACTAAACCTTGTAATGTTCATTATCTCGTATTTGTGCGAGCATATACTTAGTGTACATAATAA
The DNA here is from genome assembly GCA_947093115.1 of Brenthis daphne. Taxonomy (NCBI): domain Eukaryota; kingdom Metazoa; phylum Arthropoda; class Insecta; order Lepidoptera; family Nymphalidae; genus Brenthis; species Brenthis daphne. The sequence continues at coordinate 7,116,991 of OX352474.1, read as the reverse complement.
TATCATACTAAAAGAACCTTTGGATTGTCGATACAAATTCTTGACTCTAATTAACAAACATTTGCATGTATGATGTAAATTTTGATAAGGTGAACCAACAGTTAAAAATTTACGTAAAATGAAATGGTCAATAAAATATAAAAGTAAGTATAACGTGGTAATTGCTTTATTCAAAACTTCTTAACATAAATAAATCTATTATGTTTTGTGAAATAACTGTGGCTACTGTAACTGAGCAAATATTTAATGGGCCGTAGTTTTATAATTATTATATACTTTTACAGCTTTGCATATACTCGTACTTATACGAGATTGTGTAAGAATTCTAAGGAAATGAACTAGAAGGTTAAATAAAATTGTTTTAGATAGTGCAAGTGAATAAATTTAATTACGTTAGTAGAGAGTACTGCGTGGAGATAAGTGCTGAGGGTGAAAACATGCAATCACTAAACAATGGCATAATTATCGATATAATATATAGATAACGGGAGTGTCGTCGTCAGAACGATAGATAATTGTTGCATTGGCTTATCTATATAGGTAGGTATGTTGTATTTTTATATTTTGAATTTCAAGATTTTATATAATATTATAGACGGATGAAGTGTTTAACATTCACCACTGCAACGCAATTTTGTCACTTTTTTCTAGAGACTGATAAGAAAAAATCCTATGACACAAATCACTATGTTGTCCAAATTATTTTAAAAGTAGTCTAGCTAGAAATATTTATTCCTCACGAAGTATCAGTAAAAAAACTTTATTGATATATTAATCATTCCAAGTACAAATGTTAGATCGAGTGTATCGTAGAATGTTAATTTCCACGATTTAAGTTAGAGATGCCTATTGCCGATTACGAATAATTTGTCCAGCGAACGCGACGGCTGCAGCGCCCCTCTCTTTTATGCAACACTAACCTTCGGTTCCTTGCAGACATTCCAGCTCGACGGTATAATCCCAGAGATCCAAAGAGTTTAATCCGTTCAGCTCCCAGGAGTTGAAGGAATCGCATTGCTCATTTTCCTCAGTCATTCTGCCATCAGGCACTTAACGTTCGAAGGTCACTCACGGCGAGATTACGTATTCGCGGTTGTCATAATTTTTCATTGAAATCAGTAGAATCAGCGCGCCACCGACGTAACCACTGTGGCGGCGCAGCACGAACTGAGCGGCCGACCGAGCAAATACCACGGCAATTAAGTTCGCCGCGCCATCGCCTGTCCTCCCCAATCTTTTCAATCTCATTTCGTGTATACAATGATTAGCTTAGATAACAAAAAAATCTTTCGAAAATGTGACTGATCTCTGTTTAAGCTTTGGATGCTTACATGGGTAATAATTCCGATGGGTTTTTAATTGGTGAATTTTAATTTTCACGAGGAAAAAAGTGTTTGTAAAACTAAGTGAGAGAATGAAAGTTTATTTTTAATGAGAATAAGAGGGCAACGATTCTTATGAATGAATTTTTAGACAACAAAATCTTCGTAATTAACGAAGCAAGGTACGTAACGACAAATTGTAAAACTTTTCAAAATCAAAATGACAATCATGATCTCTTAATGTTATAACTACTAAGAATAAAATTTAATGTGCCTAACTGGAGAAAGTGCACTAATCAATCAAACATTTGGCACGGTAATACGCTATGTCAAAAACTTACCTATAAGATCACGAAGAAAGCATTCGATTATAATCGCTACAGTTGCTTTCTCACGCTTCATGGACCACGGCTATCTGATATCAAATCTGTTTTAGCATAAAATTACAACTGACCAAGAATTATGTCTTATATAATAACTAATCTGCATGCAAATACAATACGTATCTTAAATCTCATTACTTTCTTAAAATTCATATTAGATTGGTTATTAAAATTTGAGTTGATTACGGTGAAAGAATTGAGTTTAAACGGTAAATATCGCAGAGAAAATAATTCTAATATAGACATTGTACAGTTTATTTTTTTTGGTTTGTAATAAAACCGTTTGAATAACCGATACCTACTAAACATCAGGAATATCTCCGAAATTTTCCAAAGGATAAGTTTAATAATAGAAATAATATATTTTTTGGGAGTTTGGTTATAAATAAAATTTTAAATGGAAACCGTTGGTATTGATAAAAATAAAAAGTCGGCATATTGATTAAGTTGGTGCGCTATAGTGACTCTACCCGGAAGTAGGCTATTATTAAGTCGGTCGTATACCTTTTACAGTAATTATTTTTTGTCTGTATTATATTTATAATATTTATTATATTATAGGGGTTATTAAAACACATTGAAGTTTTTGTTATGTATCTTCGAAATATTTTTCCTTTATTCTTGTGCCATAGATAGAGACGTCCTACCTTCTGTTACGCGGTCCTAACGTGGGACTTAGTCTCAACTTATGACCATATTGCACCAAACTAAATGTGTATATGGATTTTGAAAAGGAGTTTGAGGGTTAAATGTGTGATCTGCGTAAATACCACATGATCATGGATACGCTGTCATAAAAAGTAGCCTACGTCACTATCCGGCTTAAAACTACATTAAATCACGTTGATCTGCTGCTTCGGTGCTACGCAAAAGAAGGACAAATTAAAACGCATTATAATATTACTAAGGATTTAAAATGCAGATTAAGGTATCATATTGTATTAAAAAGCTTTTTATTCTTTCTGCTCTTTTTAATGGCTTCGATTTTTGTATAGAAATGGGCATCTATTAGCAGATGCATTTAAAAAAACAAAATTCTCAAATCAATAATCGCAAATTAATGGAGATAAATATAAATTTGTTGTTTATGAATAATTATTTATCGATTTGCTTATCATAACATCGCTCTACTAATTGGTTACCAATAAATGAGTCATTTGGACCATTAGAGCACCTATTTTAGACAAAAATATTTTAAAAACAACTATTTTAATTTAAAACAAGTGATTATTTCCTGTATTGTTATTAGGTACAAAATTATAGGAACATACAAACTGACATTCCAATAATTTTTACATCTATACTGAAGAAGTAGTAAGAAATAAGAATAACTCTTAAAAGGTATTACAATAAAAAATATTTTTTAGTAAAGCTTGTTATTTATCTAGAACATTTTTAATTAAATAAATCAGTGTGGAAATGTCTGCGAGGTCCTTGACATGAGTTGCGCTATTACTCATTGCTAAGATTTCAATACAGCGACCAACGGTAAATTATTTTGAAGCTTATTATTTAAAAGATCGAAAATATATTTTAAAAATTTAAGCGTACATAAAAGTTCAATAGGTTTTCTCTTTTAAAGTAGAACCGAAGTTTCAATTAAAGGTGCCGTTCGGAATCTAGGTCCTTATTTACATGCAACAAGAAAACAGTAGGAAGTTAAACATTTAAGTATAAAACTTACTACGTGGTATTAACAAAGGTTAGCGACCGCTCGAGGTCCACGCGTTAATTACGACATATAAAATGTGTAAGCTTCTAAAGTATCACATTTACAGTGTACACGTAACGTCTACAGTCACTAGATAGCATAACAACATTTCGCTGGTGCCTTAGACCTGGTCGACCTACAATGCATGACGAATGACGATATAATGTGCAAGTTACAACTTAATATGCAAATTCTAATTTAAAAGAAACAAGATTTTTCCAAAATTATAGACGCAGCTGTCATTAAGATATCAACTCTAGTAATATGTTATGCAATTAACTTCAAATTATCTAGTTTTTGGTTTTATTCCTTCAGATCATTTTTATAGAATCACGATAATAAGATGCAATTTTCAAGCTATAAGCGCGCAAAAGGTATGTAAGGAAGTCATCAAAATTAATATATTTAATTTATTTATTTATTTTATTAGGATAACCAACAAAAGTTACATTAATACTTTCGTGATTACATTTATAAATTAAAGATAAATGTTCTTTTTTTACACCATGCAATAAATAAAAAATCAAAACATTATTTGTTCCTAAAATATGTTATTCAGTTTATATAAATAAGTCATATATAACCAAATAAATAAAAATCACAATAAATACGTTCAGTAAAATATAAAAGTATAATCTATGATAAAGTATACGTGAGAAGATGCTGTAAGATTCATTAAAAAGTTACATATTTTATTCTTAAACTCAGCTCGAGCTATGACGTATTATATACAGCTCTGTTATTGTTTTGGAAAGATATTTATAGATTGATACGAGTCGTGGTATAGGTGAGTTTTTGCCTAACTGGATTCTAAGCATAAATTTTAAAAAGATCACACATATCGAGGGGGTATTTAATCATAATATATAATTAAAGTTTATTAAAATAATACGTTAATCCAACAAATAATATTAAATGTACTAAACTTATCCATTAGATTCTAATGCAGAAGAAGCCGCAAGAGATCTTATGAACTTTACAGTGGTTGATTGTTATTTCATGCGCGTAATCAAAACAGCCGCTAAGTATGTGTATGTTGCCTCACGTATATAAAACCTTTGTTTTATCGTTTACTATAACAGATAATATATAATATGGATGTACACAAAAAAGTTTTTATCTACCCGGTAGCGTGATTTTTATTAGGGTCCTATAGATAAAAGTCAAAAACGTCGTTACGAATATCAAAAGTCATCTGAGTGGTATACTCAGAGATTGTAATTATTAATTAAGATCCTATTTTATTGATAAATATATAACACAACATAATGTTAATAATATAATTTAAAAAAAGTTGATATTTATACCTACGGAATCCTCCATATTATGAATATATAATACAATATTTTAAGATATGAATATCTAATAGGTAAATATGTATTTAACGTATCAAAATATATTAGATTTCCTATGCGTCGGCTGGCACCGACTTCGAAAACATCTGATTAGGTATCTATTCTAAATGAAAACCCCCGTTTAGTTATTTTTTACATTTAAGTGCCTGGAAGTCGGTTTTATTTTTTGGTAAAAAGTTTTTTTTAATATATAAAATAAAAAAACATTACTACGGTTTCTAAGCCCACATATAAACTTGTATTGTAGATAAAATACTTTAAAATAATATGTTAAGTATATACAAAAAATGTACATGTTGGTTAGCGTATTTATATTCGAATACACAATATATGTACATATATTTGACTGTCAAATCGCACTTTCAACATAAAAGAATATATGTTGATATTTTTTGATCGTAAGTATTTATTTACTCGGTCTAATCCAACTACGTCAGTATATGTACGAGTATATGGAGAGTCATCGTACAATGTATAAAAACCAAGAAAGTTTTTATTATATCAGTCTGTGAGACCCTATCCTGAATTATTCTAAGATATTAATATTTATATTTCGTCGCTTCATTCTTCAGATATTATTTTTACCCTGTAGTCCCCTTTCCTTGCGCTAGCAACTATGCACGTCTTTAGATAAGTTTTTTGAGTACCTACATTTTTTTTTGTGTTTACCCACGTTTTAACTATTTCAACTTCGGTTTTTGATCGTGTAGTTTAGTCATTCCTTTTTCGTGCGCAGCAACGAACGGACGTCTTCAATATACTTCGTATACGTGTAGTATAAAGTGTTACTATGCCAAAACGTAAAACTAAAGATAAGATTGAATATTATAAAAGTAAATTACGAAAGTTGGAAAACAAAAGCCGTCGTCGGATAAGATGCCTATCGCCTTCATCGGATTCGGAACAAGAAACAAGAGATACAAGTAAGTACAAGTTTCATCTATAAATTGGTGCTTAAGTCCTTATAAATGGTACTAATAGTATTTAAATAGTAATAATTATATTAACTATGATAAAAACGCCTGGAGAATGTCCGAGATGGCATTACAAAGGCTAATTAAGTTAATAATGCCTAAAGGTTACCCGAGATGGTAACATGACGGTTAATTTATACCGGGAGGTTATCCGTGATGGTAGCACGAAGGTTAATTTGTACTGGGAGGTTATACGAGATGATAACACAATAGTTTTTAAAATAAGACAGTTATAATTTCTTTAAATTAGAATCACAGATAATGCTGTTCTTATATTTATAAAGTAAAAGTTAAGACTACCCACATGACAGAGAAAAATATTTCCAGATTCAATTGGAATTGGGGATCCCGTAACTATGAGCTCGGTTATTGACGCCGAGCCTGGGACATCAATGGAAGCACCAAATGAAGGGGTTACTGGTCCTGAAGTCTGTATGAATTCACCGGGCGATAACAATGTGGCGAATTCTTCAACTGTTCCCGTTTTGGATCCAAGTATTTTGGCAGCATTAGGGGAAATCACGGATGAAACCCCAGAGTTTGGTGAGAAAATTCACGAAAGCCTCGTAAAAATATGGTCACCTTTGTTAAAACAAGGCATGTCGAAACATAACAGGGAGGTACTCTTGAAAAACTATTTAATCCCAGAGAATTGTACTTGGCTTCAAGCGCCAATACTTAATCCGGAGATTTCTGCAGCTATACCCGAATCAGGTAGAGCTCGGGATAAGAAAATGGCCGTTACCCAACGACAATTGGGCGTGGGTATTACTGCAATTAACCGAGGTTTGCATTTGCTTATTCACGATGGAAGCAGAATTGAGGCTATAAAATTTATAAGTGACGGATGTAGAATTTTATCTGATTTACATCATCAAAATACTGAGACAAGAATCAAATTTATACTCCCTGGCCTCGATAAATCTTTTTTACAATTTTTAGAACGTACCGAACGCGACAATACGCTGTTCGGTAGCGATCTCTCAGAAAAAATAAAAGCCTCTAAGACTATTGTCAAACAAGGTGAGCTGATTAAGAAAGCTTTGCCTCTGCCAAAGCCTTCCACTTCCAATAATTCTAGAGCGCAACCAAACGCTAACCGGTCCAGCTACCAGGGAAACTGGCAGGGACCTTCTCGTTCCCAGCCGAACAGAGGAGGGGGGCGAGGAGGTCACAAGCGGACCAGCTACCGCATTCCAACTTCTACCAGCCAGTCGAAGACCAGTCACACTTACAAGCCGCGTGTCTCAACGCGACGTCAGTGACCCAGGTACATGCAGGTAGAATTCAATTTTATTATAATTGCTGGACAAAAATAACGAACAATAGGACAGTTCTTAGGTGGATTAACCAAGGTATAGATATTCCTTTTATCAAAAATGTAATCCAATATAATTTCGCCAAGACGAGTTGGTCTAACAAAGAAAGACGCGATATGACAATCGCCATTAACAGACTCTTAGGTCTGGGTGCCATTAGCACTTGTAAACCGGTGAAAGATCAATTTATTTCTCGAATATTCTTAGCACCTAAGGCAAATGGTGAAAAAAGATTTATTTTAAATCTTAAATTATTAAATAAGTTTATAGAAAAAATTCATTTTAAAATGGAAGATCATAGGACAGCGTCGAAGCTTATACCCAAACATGGTTTTTTGGCCTCTATAGATCTAAAAGAAGCTTACTTATTAGTTCCCGTCATGAAATCTTTTCGTAAATACCTGCGTTTTGAATTTGAAAATGATAAATCCGATATTATAACGTACGAATTTAATGCAATGCCTTATGGTCTTTCCATTGCCCCTAGGGTATTTACCAAAATTATGAAGGAAGTTATGACCTATCTTAGACTTCAAGGTTACAAATCAATCATATACCTTGATGACATGTTATGCATAGGAAAAACCTATACCGAGTGCCTTAGTAACGTCAAGGAGACTTTAAGAATATTAACTTGCCTTGGTTTTGTAATAAATTATAAGAAGAGTTCATTAATACCTGAACAAAGTTGTAAATATTTAGGATTCATTTATAATACCACTAATCTTTCTATATCGTTACCTATTGAGAAACGTCACACTATAGCACAGCTTGTTAAAAAATTCTTAAGTTTAATGTACAATTAGGGAATTAGCTAATTTGATTGGTGTACTTACCGCAGCATGTCCCGCCGTTAAGTACGGTTGGTTATATACAAAAACACTAGAGCGTCAAAAATACCTTTTGTTGAAAAAATTTCAAAATTATGACTGCAAAATAAATCTAGAAAAATGCATAATTAATGACTTACAATGGTGGTTACTAAATATATTTAAAACTTCTAACTTCACTAAAATTCCAGATTTTAAATTAGAGATATTTTCGGACGCATCACAAACAGGATGGGGAGCTTATTGTAACGGCAAACGAGCTCATGGATCTTGGAAAGAGACCGAAAGTCATTGTCATATTAATTACCTCGAATTATTAGCTATTTTTCTAGCATTAAAAACCTTCGCTAAAGAATTATCAGACTGTGCTATATTGTTACGAGTTGATAATAATACAGCTTTAAGTTATATTAATAGAATGGGAGGAATACAATATCCTCATTTAAACGACCTTACTTTTAAAATTTGGCAGTGGTGTGAGAAGCGAAATATATGGATATTTGCGTCATATATTAATACTAAAGAAAATATTGAAGCGGATGCAGAATCAAGAAAAATTAACCCTGATATAGAATGGAGTTTATCAGACAAAGCTTTTGAAACTATTTTGTGTAAATTGGGTCAACCTGAGATTGACTTATTCGCTTCTCGCATTAACGCTAAATGCGAAATATATGCAGCCTGGTTTCCCGATCCAGATGCATCTTTTGTCGATGCATTTACCATTAACTGGAAACATAAATTTTTTTTATGCTTTCCCTCCATTTTCGTTAATACCAAAATGTCTTAATAAAATAATAAACGATGAAGCGTGTGGTATATTTGTGTTTCCATGGTGGTCGTCACAACCATGGTTCCCCATATTGAGAGAATTAATCTGTTCTGAAATAATATATTTTGAACCCAGTAAATTTTTACTTCAATCCAATTTCAGGAACTATCACCATCCTCTACACAGCCATCTTATGCTGGCTGCGGCGATACTCTCCGAGAAGCCTTCCTTCGGCGTAACATCCCAGTCCAAGCTATAGATCTCATGTTGGCGTCACTTTCTGATAATACCAAAAAACAATACAGTGTATCATATAAACTCTGGTGGCAGTTTTGTAAAACAAATAACATGAATATTTTTGACAGTACGGTAGCAAAGATAATATCATTTTTAACTGAAGAATTCAATAAAGGTGCCTCGTACGGTTCACTAAATTCTCATAGATCTGCGCTCTCTTTACTTCTTGGCAATAATATTGGGTCCGATGAATGCATTAAGCGATTGCTAAAAGGAGCCTACAAACTCAAGCCAAGTAGACCAAAATACACTCACACTTGGGACCCACAGATAGTACTCAATCATATCTCTAATTGGTACCCAAATAGAGATCTTGAGTTGAGTCAATTAACAAAGAAAGTAGTTATACTACTTGCTTTGTGTACGGCACAGCGAGTTCAAACTCTATCGTTGATAAAGATAAGTAACATATATACCTCAGATGCTGGAGTGAAAATTTTAATAACTGACGTTATTAAAACTTCAGCCCCAGGAAGAGAACAACCTATACTTTATTTGCCTTTTTTCATTGAGAATAAAAATATTTGTCCAGCTACCGTACTTACAGATTATATCCATGTTACTAAGAAATTGAGAGACAAAAACAAAAATAATTTAATACTGACAATTAAAAAGCCTCACAGGACGGCTACAGCTCAAACGATAAGTCGATGGATTAAATTGGTTTTATCAGAAAGTGGTGTTAATACCTCAATATTCAGTGCACACAGTACACGACACGCTTCAACTTCTTCTGCAAATTCCGCTGGGGTATGTATTGATATACCATACGGAAGGACCATACGGAAGGCTGCGGGATGGACGAGTCGTTCTCAAACTTTTGCTAAATTTTACAAACTTAATGTGATTAATGAAGCAGAATTTGCAGAATCAATATGCAAAAATATTTGATTTAAATTAGTTATTATAGTATAGTCTATCAATACTTTATTTTTGCTTAAGATTAAACGTTCATTTTGTAAAAATCCTTGTTATTTTAATTGAAACGTAACATTGCAAATCTCATATAAACTCTTAAAATCTACAGGGTAAAAATAATATCTGAAGAATGAAGCGACGAAATATAATATATGATCAAACGAACTTCCAAGTGAAGTTCGATCATTATTATATGAGTCGCTTCATTCGAAGATATTTTGTTCCCTACCCACCCAAAAAGCCCTCAAGAGATTTGCAAAAAATCGAGTTCTCTAAAATAATGACTAAACTACACGATCAAAAACCGAAGTTGAAATAGTTAAAACGTGGGTAAACACAAAAAAAAATGTAGGTACTCAAAAAACTTATCTAAAGACGTGCATAGTTGCTAGCGCAAGGAAAGGGGACTACAGGGTAAAAATAATATCTTCGAATGAAGCGACTCATATAATAATGATCGAACTTCACTTGGAAGTTCGTTTGATCATATATTATAATTACTACAAGATACGCGATTATGAGCACGTCAAAATTAATCTATACAAATATTATAAAGAGGTAAAGTTTGTGAGTTTGGGACGTTGTAGGGGGTAATCTCTGGATTTACTGAACCGATTTAGGTGATTTTTGGTAAGAAGATAGTTTGAGACTCTGGGAAGGACATAGGATACTGTTTATCCCGGAATCATCCCTTAAGGGGATGAAAGTTCGTATTGGGCAAGTTAGGGACGAAACCGAGCGAAGCGAGGGTGAGTCGCTAGTAAATTAATATACATACAATAAAATATATAATAAAATGGCTGTAAGAAAAATAATAAAGTTACATCGCTCTTTTGTTTTATTTCAATAAGAGTAAACAAGCACGACATAAGACGTTATGGAAATTAACACTTGTAACAGTGACTTGTAGATTCTCATATTGTAGGGCTCGGGGAAAGACTTCAGGAAAGCGATCGTTCCACACCTTGCACCTGTCAGGAAGAAATGATCCCGAGTCTCGCACATTATATGTCAGACGTCAAACATCTGGTATGTGTAATAAATACGTACAGGTGATATCCAACCTGATGGGGAAAGGTGCTATGGCACATACCATGTGGGTATGGACTAAGGATGGATGGTTCGTCATAACAGTGCTATAATATAATCTTTTTCTTTCAGTTTCCTGTTAAATATACATTACATTGTAAGTAACAAAAAATTAAAAACGTATACTTGCTTTTGTTCATTTCTTTTTACTGACAAATTTTTATTTAAAGATTAATGGATGTGAATAAATATCTTTTTTTTTCAAAATTCAAAATATTTTATTCAGCATTAAATTATTACAATTATTTACTGAACGTCACGAGTCTACCAGTTCGGAAAGAAGAAGCCTCTGACCCGAGAAGAACTGGCGAAAGAAACTCAGCTCTACAATGTATATATGTATAGTATTAGGTATATTAAACGAGCAATTCTTGTATATATAAATTGTAAATTGTTTCCTGTAAATTGTTTCCGAGATACACTAAATCAATTTTTATATATATATTTATTAAATACCAGTAGCAGTTCTACTTACATTATTGTCTGTGAATACTTTGTGTAGAGATAATTATCGGAGGAAGTTAGTTCTGTGATTTGCAGATAGGGAATATTTTTACTGCCAAAAGTAATAGCAGTTTTAAGAGATTACTTTGTAGATACGTACTTACATTCAATCAATTTTGATAGAATAACGGTAAGTAAGGTAAGGAAATATACCATAATATGAAATATTTTTGCACTTATACTTTTTCTTATGATCTATTGTAAGCATATATATAAAACTAGCGACTCACCCTCGCTTCGCTCGGGTTCGTCCCTATACAAACTATGTTTTCCCATACAAACTTTCATCCCCATTTCCACTCTCTTGAGGGATTTTAGGATAAAAACTATCCTATGTCCTTTTTAGGGTCTCAAACTATTTTCTTACCAAATTTCATCTAAATCGGTTCAGTAGATCCAGAGATTACCCTCTACGTCACAAACTCACAAACTTTACCTCTTTATAATATTAGTGTAGATCATTAAATACAAAAGCAAATAATGTTAACTTCATGTCAATTATATTTAAAATTTCAATTGTTTTAAGTTGAATAAGTAAACAATGTCAAAAACTAATCTTTGAACTGGAAAACTGTACATATTTGTATAAGGAACACTTATCTGTTACATGTCATTATACTATGTAACAAAGGAAGTGTGACACCAATTACTAAAATTGAACACTTTGAACTGTTTGTCTGCGACTCCACTATTACTCTGGCTTCAAGTATTGCTAAAGACGCTCTGCAATTATTTACGAGTTATTACATCAAAGTAAACAATTTCAAAATTTGGAACAGTGGAGTCGCTTTCGTATCTTCGACATTTGCTATTCATACCTAAAGATTTTTGGGTTCCGTACCTCAAAAGGTAAAAAAGGAACCCTTAATAATATCACTCTTTTGTACGTCTGTCGGTCTGTCCGTGTGTCGTTGCCGTGTTGCCGTTGCAAAAAGCAAGGTTTTACAGCACAAATAAAGGAAAAATTCCAAAAAATAAAAAAATAAAGTACGACTCGCACTTGTCCGTAATTTTTATTACCAAGTTAAAATTGTGCTTGTAAATAGATTTTAATAATAATCTATTTAATTACTGTTTATTATTTGACTATTTTAATAAATTGTAAATACCTATATTTTTCTAATTATATGTATAGTAATCATATTACGGATATTTTAACTAAAATTATATATTTCGTATTCAAATAATACGTTCAATACATTTATTGTGTAACTCATTTTTTTACTTTTTAAACTATACAATTTAAAATGTAGGTAAACGATAAATTGTATTCAAATTATTTCCTTATTTTTATAACAATGACGTAAAATTCCAGTTATTATTAAGTCGATTTTTTACTAGCTAATTGAGTTAGATTCTACTCGCAGTTTACTATTAGTCTTTATCTATTGCTAGAAACTGCGCTTTCTAAATAGTGTTGAATTATTAAACCAATCAAGTGTTTTGTTTATTTGTATTAGAAAGCTTTTAAAATTAGTTGGCAGAAAAAGTCCTATGTAAATTATGATAATAAATTCCTTCTAATAGAAAATATTAAAAAATCTGTTTTTTTACTTACGCGGATTTATCATGTACTAGTGACTCAACCTCGCTTCGCTCAGGTTCGTCTCTAGGTACGTTTCGACTCTTAGTATGGAATAGTTTTTTTTTTCAATTTTTTCTCGTAAATTTTTCCGATATTGTAATAGTTATTCTGCTATTCAGGATGAAGACAAATCTAACAAAAAATATCATTAAAATCGATCCAGCAGTTCTCGAGTAATAAGTGTTATATGTTGTAACAATCCCGGCTTTGTTTTATATCTATAGATATCGTCTGACATGACAGCCATTTGTCATAGAATTACCTATTCCAATTGGCAATTCTATGTTAAAGTATTTTTTAACTAAAAAAGCTGTGTGTACCACATGAAAGTAAGTAGGTAGGTACTCTACCATTTTTTTTAATATGGGCCTCCTCTTTTTAGTTAGTTAAAAAAAACGGGATGGGACTGTGTCGGAGATCACTGCTGTTCATTTAAAGTAAAACGTCTATTCCAGCAAATCGCTTTTAGTGATTTTGTTTTTTTATAAATATTTTACATATTTGAGAACAAAATAGTAAATATAGTAATCTTTAAAGATGGCAACGCAAAGAATATTATATACATTTTTTAGACAATAACAACGGTTACTATGCTATGGTAACCTATTTCGTATGCAACCTATTTCGTTACGGTCCACTTTTCTGACCTAGTTCCCGTATGTTTCGGTGTGATTTTCAAGACATTTCACGTCAAAATGTAAGGTAACGTAACAGTTACCAGGTGTATTGCGGTTGCTCCTAAATACAATATGTCTGTAGCCTCACAGAATGCCATGAAGGTAAACTAATTGTGGTAGTAATGGTATATATAATGGTAACCCTGATGGATGACCATCAGGTTTATGAATTACTGCTTACATTACATAAGACAATTTCAAAATGTTTTGCTTTACTTAACTTGCCTATCAGCGTGATATATTGAAACCTCTGGTATTGTGAAATTATCACATTGTCTTGGCATTTTAAAACATATTTGTTCTATTATGATACAATGTACTTGTGTGTTCTCTTTAAAATAATGCATTATTTATGAACTGATGATAGATGATAAAAACTACGATGCTGTAACACATTTGATTTTCAAAATATAATCGATGTTGAAATACATCAGAGACGTCAATTCGTTGTCCTACGAGTATACACAAAAATATAGCCACCATAATTTGTATTTTATTCGTCGGGATACTTTGTTTAGTCTAATAGATAGTGCTACTGCGAGAGCTGGATATTACAAAGTGGGTAATTAAAAATTCAACATTTAATTTTTGTTTGCTTAGACGATTTCAAAAAATCATGTTATATTTTTATAATTTTCGATAGGTTATACAAGGTCAATAATAGGTAGGTAATACAAGATCAATTTTTCAAATTTTTTTAATATAAAAAAAAACTTCATACATACGACACCCCTCGTACAAAATTAAATAATTTTATATGAAAAAATTAATAATTTTTCATGAAAAAATAGTAATATAATAATAATCAAAATTTAATATTTTTTTTATGAAAAAATAGTTTTAATAAACTATCTTTTCTTCCTAATGATATCCCCTGTTGACATTAGTAACTACCTGCACTAAATAATAAATATTTAATAAGTTTCCAGGTGGCAGGTCAACCCTATATGATACGCTTATAAGATCTTTTTAATCTTGAACTACATTTATTATGTATTGTAGAAGTATTTGTAGTAATCGTGTACTGTGTAGGTATAATATAATATTATTAGTTGCCAACCCGAACTTGGCACAAATATAAAAATAAAAGAAACCAAAAATACCTAGTTTATGTTTACTGTTTACATGTTACACATTATTACGTCAAACCTCTTGGTTACATGTTGTGGGTTTATTTATGTTATGCATATTGCCTATTCGTGAGTGCGTGTGCACATGTGAGGTTAAGTAAGTAAATATACTTTGTAAGTGTATCACTATCAATATTTTCACATTTATTATAGTACCTACAAATAAATAACAAATCTAAATATGGGAGTAAAACTCCCTCATTTGGAATTTTGATATTTGGAATTCCCACGTTTGCTTTGTATGTTAATTGGTCATACTAATCACATCAAAAGCAAATCATTAAATCGAACGTGTGAACGGAAACATCTCTATTTTCTTTGTGTCAAATCTACAAGTGATCAATTCGTACGACTGTCAGTCCATCTTGCTGAACACGTAAGTGTAATAGTATTTCAACAGGCAATTTTATATTAATCATTGAATGTGTTTCATTTTGATAAAAACAAGTTACAGCAACCTATGACAACACACTATAACTAACAGACCACGTATTTACACTAAAAATAAGAGCATTTTCGCAAAATTTGTGCAGAGGCGAGGCCATAGAACAATCTACTTTCTAAAACAAATTGATACGACTTTCAACAAATTGCGCGGCTCCCTTGCGCGTGCGCACAACAAACGCGATGAGTTGACATTTGCCATTAAACTAGATGGGAATTGGAAAATTTTACCTTTCTCATTGGTTTTGTATTATAGAAATGTTATTCTTTAACTAAGCTTTCTCTAGTAAATAATATGCATAAAGTGATTTTATGTCATGATGTGAGTGTGTTATATTGGTCTCACATATTTATAAAAAATAAATAACCAAAATTATTATTATCTTTAATTTATAAATAAGGTACATACAAAATATATGTATGTATGTCATGAAAATAGATGAAACTATATAAAAAATATAACTAAATTGATAAAATATAAACAATAAAAATAAGTACCTAACAAAATGTTTTCTTTACTATGTATAATAAAATATGGTTAGATGTTTCATATTCACTATATACTATAGAGTACCTACATATTCTTATTCGCACATCACAATCGCTGTTATCGCTCTACACACTATTAAAATATTAAATAATGGATATTCGTTATGGAAAATAAAGTTGGTCTTGTTTGAATTGTTGTGAGCTATTTAGAGATTCGTTTTAGTAAGGTTTTAGATTTAATTAAAATAATTCACTACGATAAATATGATTGCCCTTTTAATTGTTGTACTATAATAATATCAATAAGACGATTTTTTTAAAAAAATAGACTGATTGTTGTAAATTTATTTTTAAAAATTCGTTTTATCTACTTAGTAATAAAATAAAATCTTATAAAGGACGAATAGCGATTTATTTATTGTAAACTTTATACTAAAATAACGATAGATATTAACTTGTTTTGGGGTTAAGTTAACACTAAATTAACGTAAGACCCGTCTTCTTCATTTACTTTCTTCTTTTTAAAGTAATTGTAGTAAATTCACTGCAAGTATAAATGAAATGTTTACCTGTTTTTTTTGTTTACAAGATGTAGTCTTTTTAAGGTAGGACAGACAGACGGAAAAAGTTTTATAATTTGAAGCCGCACGAAAGCTCGCAAATAGGTCGGGGTTAAGTCAACGCGCAAGTTTTAGGTATGTATGTACTAATATCTATCATCTTTTCAATCCCAAGGTAATAGACGAATTATGTCGCCCATATGTGTTTATATTCTGGAATATTTTATCTGTACCTTATGTGGAAATAAAGTTCCGATCCTTTACATACGGAACCCTAAAAATAGATAATGTTAATTTTGTTTAAGTATTATTTGGATTAAAAGAACAAACTCATTAGTCATTACTTAATTATATGTATTTATGAGTCATATTATCAGATTCATTTCTTATTCATGCCCGATGCGGCGTTTAGATAGGCGGCAATATCAGTGATCATGTAGATATTGACTTGCTATGGTAGATCTTCGACTGATTATATATAGTACTTGTTATGCGTATACATTATTAATATAAATACATATATATAGGATAACTAGCGACTCACCCTCGCTTCGCTCGGTTTCGTCCCTGGGTTGATTCCCCATACAATCTTTCATCCCCATTTTCACCCCCTTAAGGGATGAATTCCGGGATAAAAACTATCCTATGTCCTTCCCAGGGTCTCAAACTATCTTCTCACCAAATTTCATCTAAATCGGTTCAGTAATTTCGGAGCCTATTCAGTACAAACAAACAAACAAAAAATGAAATCTTTCCTGTTTATAATATTAGTTTAGATAAATCCACCATTCAGTAGACTAAGAAAAGTCTTATTAGTGAAAAACTAAACCGTTTATTAATCGAAAGTAGAGTACTAATATGCATTTTTATCTTTAATTATTTTATTGTAACAATATTTTTTTTATTAAAAAGATTCAATATAGTTTTAATTTTTTATTTATTTCATCTTAGGGAATCTTCCAAAATGTTGCAAGGATATTATAAAAGTATATGTACGCCAAATTAAATACATCCTCCTTTTTTGAAGTCGGTCGAAATAGATCATTTTTTATTGTGTTAAAGTGAAAGACAGTAATCAAACTATTGCAACCGAATTTATTACCTGCTTCTTTTAGAATTCGATCATAAATATACCGTTTCTTTTACGAATCTTAAAAGTTAAAATTATTCTCACTTTAATTTCTTTCTTAATGTATAGAATTATTTTGATCTAAAAATTAATTGAGCTTACTTTTGAAAGGCAAAGTTATAATAATTTTTGCAGTTAAAACCCCTTTTAAAATTAAATTTTAATGCTCTGTGAGATCTTTAGTGTCAGGAAAGTTGTTTTAACGAAGATTATTTAAATTTTCTTTTGAGAATATTCATAGAATAACTTTTTACACTATAGTTATTTCTATATAAATAAGATATTCACTCTGGTGCGGTCTGTGTCAACTTAATTATTCAAAACTAGCGGCTCACCCTGGCCTCGCTTCGCTCGGATTCGCCTCTAGAAAAACAAAAACAATTCTATCCTCGGGAACCGTATATTTTTCCGGAATAAAAAGTAGTCTATGTGTTATTCCAGACTATAATCTATCTCTGTGCCAAATTTCATCCAGATCCATTCAGCCGTTCTGGCGTGAAAGAGTAACAAACATTCATACATACTCACAAATTTTCACATCTGTATGATAAATAAAATTGAAGTGTCTGTTTGTAACGTTAAAATAACAGCGTTTTACTAAATGCATATGAAAATATATACGGTACTTATAAGAAAAACACTTTTATTTTTGTCTGTCTGTCTGTCTGTCTGTTTGTTCCGGCTACTCTTCGAAACGGCTACACCGATTTTGACGGGACTTTCATTGGCAGATAGCTGATGTTATAAGGATTATCTGAGCTACTTTTATTTTAGAAAAAGATTGAGGTCATAAAATTGTAAACAAAATCCGCGTATCTAGAAATGCACACGAGCGAAGCGAGGGTAGGCAAGTGATATTAATAAAAAATTAAACATTACTTTGATATTTTATATATTTTATACTGTTACTAGTTGTTATAAATAAATCAATATCATTAATTTTAATGAAAATATAATTTGTTTAATATTTGATTTGCTAAAATATTTCTAGTTATTGGCTTGAGCAACAAAATATTTATAGTTCATTTTAAAGTGAAATAAAAGTTTAGAATTCATTTTCATTTTGTGAGTAACATATGTGTGTATTCAGCCCTTTTTAACGTCCCACTGCTGGGCACGGGCTTCAATACGAGGGGGATCAGGCCATAGTCCACCACGCTGGCCAAGTGCGGGTTGGCGGACTTCACATGTTTTCGAAAACTTGCTAAGTTCTCTCAGACATGCAGGTTTCCTCACGATGTTTTCCTTCACCGCAATGCAAGTGGTAATCATGATAGAAATGATTCGCACGTGAAAATATCAGAGGTGCGAGACCCGGGATTTGAACCCGCTTCACTCGGTTTCCCAAGCGAGCGCTTTACCATTGGGCTACCACTGCCTACTGAGTAAGATATATATAGTTTATAATATTTATACAGATTATACAGATAAACGTTAATCTACGTGATATGTAAACGTAAGTACTTCATCAACAGGAATAAATAACTTTATGTATGTATAGGTATAGAGTAGGTACATGTGAGACATAGCCTTGGTTTTGTCGTAATAAGTTGGTTCAAAGTGCAAAAAAATTTAATTAACCGACAGTGTAAATGCAAAAACGTCATGTTTTTATTGCAATTATAATATATTATATTTATAATTTACAAATTAATTTTATTATTTACTATCAAGTAGTCAGTATATTCATATTACATGTAGTTATTTCTTATATTATTTGTTTTTATTGACAATATCCTGACACTTAAGAGCAGGTCATTTAGGTAATAACGACTGCTAGTAATTATTTGAAAAAAAAAACATTGTAACTGGCCTCTGGTGGTTCTTCTCTTATTTGTGTTTCTCTTTGTAGAAATCTAAACAAACAAAAGAAACTAAGAAAAACAAATTACTGAAACTTATTTTGTAAATATTATTTTAGAAGTAGATTATAAACTATAATTTTTAAGGTTATTATAGTGCTCAGTGCTTTTATGATAATAGGTTCTTAGATAATCTATTTTAGAAACGTCAACAAATTAAGTATAGAGAAAAATAAATAAAACCGGATATTGAGATGCGGTTCAGTTCAAGGGCAGGCGTACCGGTCGGCAACTTGTTCACTTATTAAAAAACCTGTAATTATTCACCATGACTTGGACCTTACGGTCTATAGAAAACGCAAACATGGCTGGTAGTAACAACATCTAATTTGAGGCGCTTATTAGTCACACAAATCTTCAATTAAAGCTTGTCAATTTCTATGGGAATGATACACCATAAAACTGCGGAATAAAATATAAAAACCACCTTATATTTTATGATAAGTTACATTGATATTTCTATAGCCACCTGCTTTATCAATTATCACGCAGGTGCAACCTATGCCTTTTGATGTAGAGTCGTCGAGCTAGTGAGTCAAAGCAGCTTTTGTCTTATAAATTGATTTTAACCCTTATATGATTTCTCATTAATCCCAAAAAACTCAAAATCTTATATTAAAATCCTATAAAACTCCAAATCAAGTAAAACTAACTATTAGATATGCCCACATTCTTATTCATTCAGAATGTTCTGATAAAACTATATTTTTGTATATTTTTTTATTTATTTATTTATTTATACACTTTATTGTACATCACAGTAATAATATAAAAATAAGGAAACAATGTATTTAAAATCACAAAACTTTAAATATTTAATATAAATGTTGCACAATGTCGTCTTCTCATTTTTTTTCCAGAAATTATCTAGGAAATGATTCTTAACAGATTTTGTTTTACATTTTTCATGATTTGGAACGTTTTATATTTACAGGCAAACTTTTCCAGAATTTCGTAGCTTGTACAGAGTAGGGCTGTACTTGGTGTTAAAGATTCTTGTGATATAATATATTAAAATATATAATATGCGACGTGTCATGAGATCCACTAGCATCGTAACTCCGCAATACAATAAGCAATAAATAACAGCTTCCACACGCGATTCGCCATGCACTATCGATTTGCGCAGCATTCAAGACTACCACCATGGCAGAATTATGAACTCTGATAGGTAGTTAATAAGAACCATGTTTGTCTCTATATAAAATGCTTTCTTAGGAATGTAGTCAAAATAGAGCAAAAGTTTCGGACGTAAGAAGCGGAATTTTCTATAGTGCTGAAGGATGGTTAAAACTTGAATGGTTTTAAATATAACTTAATTGCAATAATGGGTTATTAACATTGCTAAATTGTTTTCTTATAAGGTGCCTAAACATTAAATTCATCGATTATTATAAGATATTTAATATATTATACAACTAGCAGAACCCGAGGCTTCACTCGCGCTAAAATGACAAAAAAACAGGCTGAAAAGTAGGTTTCATACAAACTTTTATCCCCTTTATCGGATGAATTTCGAAAAATGGTAAAACACGTATTTATTTAATTGTAATGATTTAATTTATA
The DNA here is from genome assembly GCA_947093115.1 of Brenthis daphne. NCBI lineage: Eukaryota > Metazoa > Arthropoda > Insecta > Lepidoptera > Nymphalidae > Brenthis > Brenthis daphne. The sequence continues at coordinate 7,096,075 of OX352474.1, read as the reverse complement.
TATATTTTTTGGGTGTAAAATGTAGCCAAGTCACTCTCCAGCCCTCCAACTATCTCCACACAAAAAATCACGCTAATCCGTCACTCCGTTTCGAAGTGAAAGAAGGACAAACAAACCAACACACTTTCACATATATAATATTAGTATGGATATCGTAACATAATTTTCATATCTTTATTAAAAAAATAATAGTTTTAACTGTCTGAATCGCTTGGTGAAAGTTCACGCAATTCACTGCCATAACATTTATTTAGTCTAAATACCAATACGATATTAATTAAACGTAATTAGTAGAATTGGCTAAAATTCAATTCTTAGAACTTAAAATATGGGAACTTGGATTATGGGAAATTTGTTATAGACCAAAGTGCTAGTGTTAAAAAACTAAACAAAATCATACGAATAATTACCCTACGAGTTTATAAACAAATAATTTTACCAGGATTAATCTAAACATTCGTTGACTTTAAAAAAGTTCTATCATAAAATTTTGTAGCGCCAGTGTATTAAGTGTTCATGCCACTTTAGGGTCTCTTGTTAGTTGAAGATGATATTGTCTATGACGTTGCATAGTCTTTTAGAAACCTTGGTAAGTTTCATATTTTTTTAAAGCTTTTTTCAGTTCTCTTAGTTCATATTTCTAGTTATGTGTATTCAGCCCTTTTTACCGTCCCACTGCTGGGCACGGGCCTCCCTTCAATACGGAGAGGATCAGATCAGGCCATAGTCCACCATGCTGGCCAAGTGCGGGTTGGCGGACTATTTTTAGTAATATCAAAGTTTATCTATAAAATATAAATTCTATTTAATTATCTATCTTACGAAATCATAGAACTGTGTAAAATAGATACGCTATCATAAATGTAATAATTAGTAAAAACAATTGCCAATACATGTAAGTGTACACAAGCACATATTGCCCATTATCTTTGTTCTCATAATATGATGTCGAGTGAATTAGCAGTATTATCTCATTATATAAAACAAATAACGGCAATCTCTTATCGACTCTACCTACGTTTACAACTGTGTTTTAACACAGTTGATAGAATTAAAATTTATAATATCGTAATAGCAGCCGATGATTTGTATAGCCCACAAAAATTACCTATTGCGTTTCCGTCATACAAGGTATACTCGTATGAATGACGGCGCCATCTATTGATAATCCCACGGGAATGGTGTTTAAAAAATTGTTTTAATGCATTGTATGTGTGGGTTACGTTTTAAAATAAAACTACCTTTTGCGATTATTTCGCGGATTTATTTTGATATTTTGTTCCCAACGTTTCGAATGTTTTACAGCAATCATGGTCACGGGAGAGACTAAGGATTTAGATGTCTCAAAGGTCACTATATAGTTGTTACAGACAGCGAAGAAGTATTATGTGGACTAAGTTTTAACCAAATATGCTTAACTTTTACACGCCTTTGCAGTTTGCTTAAGTATAAAATAAAATATCACATTAAAATAAATATTTTCTTTATTTTTAAATTACTTCTATTCTCATTTTTTTTTAAATCAGCGTTAGAGTAAGCTCTACATTTAATAAAGACGTAAGTCCGTTTCTCACAGTGCAACGAAATAGGAAAAAATATGAGCTGTAAAAACTTATTTAAGGTTAAATTATTTAACACTACAGTTTTTCTTATTAATTATATATAATTAATAAGTGTTGTTAACTCAGCACAAAATCACTGTTTTTCTTCGTTTTTTACCTAACCCCTAAGTTTATATTTTATTTAATGTCTTTATTCAAACATATAGGAAGTTTATTCATACATATATATAATACTTTGTACCTATTAATTTTATTATTTGGTCTTTAATACAATGTATATTAAGGATAGAATTTCAACCGAAATTATAATTTAACAATCATATTAGAAATACTTGTTCTTGTTTAATTTTTTAGAGTTTAATATTACTCTTATCAGTATTAATTTTTTTGTTAGACAAGCTAAAGCCGTGGGAAAATTAAAACTTAATAAGTTAAAATAAAACAATTAAAATAAATGAATTTTGATAATAAAAATAAAGTTTAATGCGACTAGACTTATAACAATCATAGCCATTTCTATCAATCCACGTGACATTGAGAATATTAACGAGATTGCAAATTAATCTATGCAGCAATGCAATCGATTCTCAGCGCCGTTGCGATTAGGAAGCGTTATAAAAACACTACTTGTAGTTAAAAGCAAGCTTATAATTCATAGGGGTTTGGTATCGATTTTAAAACCCTATAAAAGTTGAGGGGAGTCAGGGTGAACGCACGCTGCGGCACGTTGCAAGGATCCATGCGAAGGTTCGTTTGCCAAAACGGGATGCCATCTGTCTGGACGAGCCCTTCATGCCTACTTTACTCACGTTTTTACTGTCCAGTGTGACTCATATAAGCTCATTTCTGTATGTACACAATAAAGGTAACCTTGTTTATTAATTTCTTTTTATTGGTTATTTCATTAAGGAAGATGTATTTGGTGATTGATATATTTTTTATTGATCTCTTATGGCTTTATAATGATTACTGTATATGTACATATATTGTACATAAATAAATAAATAAAAATCCTGTCTATCTCTTCCATTTCCGTTGCATTCGGGAATGTAAATAACCATTTGTTTCACCACCAAATGGTTTCACTACTCTATAAAAAAAAAAATTTTACCTGTTGACAAATAGAGGAAAGCCTTGACTTATGTACTTGACGAAAGAAATTTATAAAACGTCTCTTAAGATCTCAAGCGGAGTAGACTAACTAACAAGGTGAGCGAGTGAACAATTTTATTTCAATTATATGTAAATAATTCATTCTATACAATATTTAATAGTCGTTAAGGCAAATGGACTCAAGATATAATTTTTAAGGTTCCTTTGCTTAGGATGTTTTCACAATGAGTCACATCGTAGAGGTGTCCAAACAATGAGCTAAGTATTCGCTTGTACGTAAACACGACGCCGTTGTCTCCAATGACATTTGCATGGAAAATCAATACATACACACCGACCAACACACAGACATGTGATTTTTTCCCAAGCATAAATGTATGTTGAATAATTACGGGGTATTAGTCATTCTGCCAATTACCTACATTGCTTATTATTCGATACTAACCGTCCAGCATACATCTGCGAGAATTCCCATCGTCATCCCCAAAGTCATCGTGGAAGCCCGAATTCTCCCTTGCTACATCCATGTTCACAAGGCACTACACATCACTCAACTAATCATACACAATCACGGAATGAGGCCATTACATAAATTTGATAAAAACTAAATATATGTAATTGTAATAAGAGCGTCGCGCACCGGCCGTTCAATGTATCGACTGGACAATCAATTATGTGACACGGCGTAAAGAGGAGTCGTGTGTCGCAAGACTAAAGCACATTATTCGAATAGGGCGCATGCGTGAGTACCCTGCGTTATTTCAGCACGCTTGCGCGGGACGGGACGGTCGCGTGTCGATACGGGCGGCGAGCTCTGGCGTCGACGGGTCGCCATGCCTCACTGCACACTCCACACTCCACCGCCATAGATCATAATCCATCGATTGATTAAAATTTCCAAACATTACCCTTCGCAATCATGACGTCAACAGCTAAAGGTCACTGCATGGTCGTTTACATTATCACTCATTTCATATTTGTTATTTTGGCAACAATATAGAATATTTTATTAAAAAAAATGAGAGTTTATTATTTAAATTATTTTATTATTTTTCAGAGAATATCACATATGGAAAGACATTGGTGTTAAACTGTTAAGAATTAAAAAAAGCAAACTATTGTAACGCCTGCTAAATGTAAGAAGCGCCAATTGCTTTTTTTCGAGCACAGGCGTGGTGTTACTTGGCAACTTATCTGCCTCTTAAATTCTAATCTTCTGTTTTTAATTCTTTTTAAGCAGATTATAGACAGATCACTGATTACATTACATTATACAGAAATTGACCGTGTACTATTTATTTCTCTTAAACTGAGAGCTCAATATTTTAAGTTACTTAATTAACTAGTTAATATAGTAATATTCAGAAAATTATTTATACCATTAACTCTCAGTCTAGTTATTTTATCGACTTGGAAAAAAGAGTACTTCTTCTTTTTTTTTAAATTCGGACGTAAGTATTTTTTTGACTAAGGTTGGTCTTAGGCATATTTTTTTTGGTTTTAAAAATGCTATCTCTACGTGAGTGCCTATAATTATTTACTTTTAAACTTAGTATACCTTTTTAGTTGAATAAAAAATATTTTATTTAATCTGGCAATGTATTTTTACTTTATTATCGGTGTGAATTCGTTGAGCTGCTCAAGAAAATGTTCATTCATTTATTAAGACTTAATTAATTAAAATATAACTAAGAAAATTTAGGTAGGTATTTTTCCGTCTAAAATTCGATACTTAAAGTTCTTATACTTTACACTTTAAACTGAGCAGGTAAACGTTGTAAGTAACCAGCAAAGCAACTTCTAAAATTAAAAATGACATCACTTTGATGACACAAAAAACGGTTACTGAAGTCACACGTATTGATGATCATTTTAACGGAAAAATAAGTGTAATCGATTAGAATAGTTAAAAACAAGTTAGAAAAACTAGGTTCAAATAATCGCGTAATAAATTAAAAGGGAAAAAATTAGATAAAATGAATAAGACGGTATATTTTTAAAGGACTATCGATTTCATCATAATAAAGTTTTCATTCAATTTATGAAAAATTATAGCTGCTTAATATTTTCATACTTTATGTAATTTAATTTACGTATGATATAACTTAAAAACATATAGTAATATTTGTCAATGATACTTGTATTAAAAATTGCATTATAAAATAAGTATAATTGATATTATATCATTTTAGCACAAATTCAAATAAAAAAAATATATTCAGCATTAAATTAATAATATATATTTTTTATTGAACATCATGAGTCTACTACCAGTTCGGTAAGAAGAAGCCTCAGACCTGAGAAGAACTGGGGAAAGAAACTCAGCAGGACTAATATTGAAATGGCACAATGCAATAATCTAAATAAATAAATGGTTTTAAACTTAGCAAAAATGTATTTAATCTTCTAAGATGTTGGGCAAAGTGCAAATCGACCTAGCTTTACTTTTGACTTAATTTTCATGCCTAATCCTTAATATCAAAATTTTGAATTAAATTAAGGTCATTGTTTCACTTGTAATCTTTTTAATAAAATACCATTAACTATAGTTAAATTTGTTATCATGAAGGATGTATATTGCAAGCAAACTTTAGTTGGCTACTAACAAGCTTGAGTTGTACAATACAACATAAGTAGCAAATCCGGTTCAAACTATGAAAATCCACGACGATAAACGTAATACTGATATGCTATCCAAAACAGATAAGAAAATCGGCTAATAATTAGATATCAATTACTACTTGCATAACTATGAATTGTTCTAAACAATGGGAGTTTAGATACAATTTATTAGAGGTTTCGTTAACAAAGCTTCTTTCACAGGTCTATGACAATAGCCACATTATTTTATTGGCGAAAGCATCTTATGTAATTACTACGATTAAAATAATTAATGAACAATCCTAATGGCCTATGATGTAAGGCCGAAGCGCAAACGTATATTAAGGCTAAGAATTAATTAGGCAATGTTTAATCAGACTAGACGTAAGTCATTTTTCCATTGTCCAATGAAAGCCTTTCACATTATAAACTTATAATTAAGCTATTGGTAGCAGTTTAGTAGTTTATTTAGTTAGAAAAGGCAGTGGTAGTCCAGTGGTAACGCGCTCGCTAGAGAAACCGAGTGAAACGGGTTCAAATCCCTGGTTTCGCACCTCTATGACTTTCATGTGCGAATCATTTAACATGATTACCACTTGCCTTACAGTGAAGGAATACATCATGAGGAAAGCTGCATGTCTGAGAAAACCTAGCAAGTTTTCGAAAGATATGTGAAGTCCACCAAACCGCACTTGGCCAGCGTGGTGGACTATCCCGCTCGTATTGAAGGGCAGCCCGTGGCCGGCAGTGGGATATAATAGATCCAAGTAAAATACTATTGAGTATTCGACAAAATATATTGTTGTTTATGTGTCACCTAGAACAATAGAAACTAATGCCAGCGAAAGCATCACGCCAATTAATTTATTCGTATTTAAACGTTTAAGAAATGTTACTTTTCTTGTGGAGTATAAATAACAATTACAAAACAGATTCCACAGACGTATTTATACTGATCTTGCGATAATGCTTATTACCGCGGCAGCAACACCGTCGCGTGCCAACCTTTGTGGGAGCGATTGTTCCACTTTGTCAGACTTATTAGCAGACAATTCTTATTTGCCAAAGAAACATCTATTGGAATTTACAATCATCTATCTCCGTAATTACTGGAATTGCTTTACATGAAGCTACAATGGTATGTTGTACAATCATTTCGTTCACATATATACATATAATTAGTTTATATGGATCACTGAATTATATGTAAAGTAGTAGATATGTGTAAAAAATATTATAAATAATTATAATACATTCGTGAATAGTTTTTATTTTACTTCAATTTGCTTGAAATAATAATAAATCGGTACATATATAATATAACCAGAAAACAAATTATTGGAATTGGAAAACTGTTTTCAAAATGCTACACTATAAAGCTTTTAGAATTACACTCTAGAGAGTATAAAGTATAAAGTATTTAATTAATCGATTATCATAGAAATCTATTCAAATTTATATCGTCTTATTATCACAATAATATTTAAGTAGGTAGATACTATTGGAACAGAAAGCGGATGTTTAGAGTTACGTGCAATTAGTATTTTAATTTCGCGATGCCACGTTACGACTCCACTAGCTCATAGTCATTTGTCATAGTTTAAGAACAAACATCGCCTTGTTGACAGTTAATTGATTACTCTTTTACTCGTATTACGTAACGCTGATGTTTGTGAAAAAAGCAACAATAGTTAGATTGATGAATGCGGCGAGATGCTGAACTAATTTAAAGAGTTTTGTTGACCAAAATAGAATCAATTAATTCATAATAAGGCAATGGTAGCCCAGTGGTAACGCGCACGCTTGGAAAACCGAGTGAAGTAGGTTCAAATACTGGGTCTCACACCTCTGATATTTTCATGTGAGGATCATTTCCAACATGATTACCACTTGGCTTACGGTGAAGGAAATCATTTCTAAGAGGACCTAGCAAGTTTTCCAAAAACATGTGAAGTCCGCTAACTCGCACTTGGTCAGCGTAGTGGACTATGGCAATCTTCTTCTTCTTCTTCTTCTTCTCGTGTCGACTATGGCCTGATCCCCCTGGTATTAAAGAGAGGACCGTGTCCACCAGTGGGATGTTAAAAAACAACTGAATACATTAAGACTACTTATTTTTATTTATTTAATCATTTATTTCAGGCAATATTTACAAAAAGATCTTAAATATGTAAGCAGAGGCCCATAGCATAATATATACCTTAAAACTAACATATATATTAATTATAACTATTTATAACTATTAAGCTAATATTAATTATAAGTACTTAACGCCACATATTATTATTTATATTGAAAAAAGTTAGGTACTTTTGTTTTGGGCCTGAAGTGAATTTTGGGGACCTTATAGGATGTACTTCAATATGACGTCCATGACGAAACGTAACTTAGCGACGATAAGAAAATTAAATACTGTTCACTTATTTTTTACGTCATAATAAGTTATTATTAAAAAAAAGTAAATTATGAATTATATAAATCAAATTATAATTCACTATTAAAATAATAAATGTAAGATATTTATGAGGTCCTTATCTAGAACGAAAGCTTGGAAGTTGCCACCTTATGTTTATTATACTGCAAAAAATTGTCAATTTTGAATTGTAATATTTTAGGAAAAGTTATTTAATCAATTATAAGAGGTCTGTGGATAATAGTATTATTGTATGTATCAGGATGCTAATTACATTCGTTAGACATTTTTGTACGGAAATAATGATCTACATACAAATGAAAGGCACTTTGTCTTTAATTATATATAATGAATTATATTCTATTATGTAAAAGCTTTCCGACCATTTACATCCCCGTGAGACTCAGTTCTTCTACAATAATTAATTCTTCTATTTCCTTCATTGGTATATTACTAAATTAAATCATTATGCTTGTTTATTTTATTGACAGACCATAAAAATGGTATAATAAAATGATTCAAAATTATTTGGAAAATTTTAGTTTGTGTTTTTTCTGGCATAATCTATAGGTATATATAATAAAACAGTAACTTAGCGAAATCGATGCGCGCGTTTCACGCAAAAAGTACTGAACCGATTTTAACTAAATTTTGTGTAGTGATAACTTGTTACTCGGGTCCAGATTTAGGATACCGATATAGGGTAAAATTTTCCTGTAGTAATCTACAGGCAAAATTTTCAGTCACACGGAAAAACACAATAACTGGTAAGGCAAAGTCACAATAACTGTTCATATCTACATATTTAAAACATACCTAGAAACGCACCCGAGAGAAGTGAGGGTAAATCATCTATGCTAATATTATAAGGAGGTAAAGTTTGCGAGTTTGTGAGTTTGTGATGTTGTAGGGGGTAATCTCTGGATCTACTGAACCGATTTAGATGAAATTTAGTAAGAAGATAGTTTGAGACCCTGGGAACAAAGTAGGATACTTTTTATCCCGGAAATCGTCCTTTATGGGAGTGAAAATGGGGATGAAAGTTTGTATTGGGAAGCAAGCTAGAGACGAACACGAGAGAAACGAGGGCCAGTCGCTAGTCAGTAATATAATAAAAGGGGACAATACATGTCATGGTGTTTGTCTGTTTCTTGCACTAAGTAACGAATTTTTACACGAATTTTTTTACACCACAGGAATTACTCTAAATGAAAACATTTTCGTTAACATAGGTTTTATTTCGATTAGCCGAGCTAATCCGAACTTATGTGTGGTACCACGTTCTATATGTACTTACATATTTATTATATACTATGTATAACGTTAGGTTAGGTTACTTCCTCAACACAGTGCAACTTACTCTATACTAAAGTGTTAACTGCCTCGGTGGTGCAGTGGCTAGCATGTACGACTGCACACCCGGATGTCCTGGGTTCGAGTCCCGGGTCGGGCCAAGTTTAGTTATTGAGTCTTTCTGTATAGTAAGTTTCAGTAACAGCCCGAAGTTGGGAAGTTGGCGGTGTTTCACCCCCGTGCCTCGGAGAGCACGTAAAGCCGTCGGTCCTGCGCCTTAACTCTCACCGGTCGTGTCGAGCAGTCGTCCCACCGGAGTATGAGAGTGACAGGAATAGAGAGTGCACGTTGTGTCTGCGCGTACACTTGTGCACTATAATATCTCCTGCGCAATTAGCTAGTCTCAATGAGATTGGCCGCCGTGGCCGGAATCGGCTAGGAGAACATCATCATCATACTAAAGTGTACACCGGAAAGTAATTTCTCTTATACCATATATATAGTTCAATGTAGATAAATAGATAAGTATATTTGTCTTTATTAAAATATTATTACAGTAAATTGTTTAAGTCTAAGCTATCATTATCGCATTTTAAGTGTTTCCTGTTAGCATTGTTTTATAATTATGTTTCATAATTATCATAGTTCAATTGGGCGAGAACTCGCAAATCATGGTTATTACATCCCGTTAAATTTATTTCACATTACGTCAACTGCTACCGAATATCTGAAAGTAATCGATAATCGATATTCGTCTCACGCATTTCGTCGGCCTAAAACTCATTCGCCATTCAAATTATTCAGGATGTGACGGCGGAACTGCAGAACATAAACCTATTTTGCTCATGGAATTATATTTGCTTGTTGTTATAGTATTTGATTGATTGTTTAATTAATTAGAACCAAGACTGATTTATTTATATTGAGTAATATGCTATTTAAACCTTTTTTTAGAATGTTTATTTATACTTTAACTAATCAGTTCGATTTACAATAATTATGAATACTTTGTGGCTTGCAAGGAGTAGTTATGCTAATTACAGGAAATAATAATTATCTAAATAAGTAAATAATTATTTAGGTACTAATTTATGCTAGTACATATTATATAGTACCTAGTAATAGTATTCTGATGTAAAATTAATATATTTGTATAATAAATACGTATAATACAATAAATAAAATACATAATATAATAATGTCTGTTTGAAATGTCAAATAACTTTTTACTAAATGCACGGACGAATGCACGGGCACGGTAATATTATGCATTACATAACCGTGATATGGATGTATACACGGTACGTATACCAAAACAACATTTTTTACAATTTTGTCTGTCTGTTTGTTCCGGCTAATTTCTGAAATGGCTGGACCGATTTTGACGGGACTTTTAATGGCAGATAGCTGATGTAATAAGGAGTAACTTAGGCTACTTTTATTTTAGAGAATATATAGGGTCCCACGAAAAAAATTAAAACCATAGAAAAATTTAATAATATCCGATTCAAATAGGAAAGTTGTATACATACCCTAGGGACAAATTCGAGCGAAGCGAGGGTGAGTCGCTAGTTTTATTATAATTTAACATATATACTAAACATGATTAAAAAAAATAAAGAAAGCCTTAACGATTAAACGAAGGCTATATACAATTAATAAAATATTTTTTTTTTTACTATTTGGGCAGTTTAATCTTTAAAGTATAGTTAACATAAAAAATTAAGTAGGTAGTTATACGAGAAACTTTCTAGACTGTAGTCAATCACTTAAATTGTGTATCATTAGTGTTTCTCAACTGAACAATTCAAATATTTGAATTTTACATAATTTATCAGATGATCTCAAGAAGTATAACTAAAACAACACGTAACATATGTATTATATGTTATACAAAGTTTATATTATAATTATTTGATAACGGTATATATTATCTTTCATAATAATTGATGTCAAAGCTTTCAGAGATATATGTACAATATACCTACATACTTTTAGTTTTAACAATTGTTAATATTTATATTATTTCATTCTCAATGACACACGATTTAACGCTAAAATCTATAACTTGAATAGGATAGATTTAACAACAATAAAATACAACTGTAAAGTTAATGTAAGAGTAATTTAGCGCTGGCATGCGGACATTTCCTCCGTCATCAAGCTCGCTATTTGCAATATCATTTGCTAGTGTGGAATTTGAGACCTACATACTAAAGTTTATACATCTTTAAAGCTTTTATAAAAAAATATAAAAATTGATTTAATTCTGTACGTAAACTAATAAAAAGTGGAATTTTTTTGTGATTTAGTTTAATCGTATGCTAATGGTTGGTGTTCAATTTTTATGAATATATTCTATAATATGTCGTTTCTAGCTTCATATCTTGTAAACCATTTTGATTTTTAATGATATTCGCGCTATCAAGACGAATCGAATGACGTATAAAATCATCAAAATCGGTAAAGCCGTTAAGTAATTACGAGGAAACATAGATTCGGACATATTTACATACATACATACATACATACATACATACATACATACATACATACATACATACATACATACATACATACATACATACATACATACATACATACATACATACATACATACATACAGGTCAAACACAAACCCTCCTTTAGGCTTCGCCACATTCGGGTAAAAAAACACGAATTTTAGATTACGTCAAAATATTATATTATAGTCAAAACTGATGATTCATGTTTCTATTTGCACAATCGCGCTATCAAGACGAATCGAGTGACGTATGAATCATCAAAATCGGTAAAGCTATTTAGTAATTCCGAGGGAACATAGGATCGGATCGGATACATACATTCAGGTCAAACACATAACCCTCCTTTATTTAGGCTTTGTCTTTCTTCTCCTTTAGGCCACAGTCGGGTAAAAAAAATGAATGACCCAATTTTAGATTACAAAAAAATGATGATTTGTTTCTATTTGCACAAACAACCCCAAAACAAAGCCGGGTTAGTACCCCACAAATACAATAACTCAATTTTCACAATAAAATAATAGGCGCATAATAAACTTTGGTGTAACCGAGGTCTCGATTTGTTGCACAGCAGGCATATTAAACGGCTTCAATCCTTATTACGTAAAAGCCACCAATGGAAATAGCTTTTGCTTCGAAAAGTATATTGTTGTGCCGAGTGCCGTATTGATAGCTTTAATTCCGCCTTCCGGATACTCGATGTCAGCTCGGCAGCCACAGATAATGTTTCTTGTACACTGTACAGTAACATTATACCTATAACACGTAATGTTATTGGATATATTGCGTTTCAACTGTTCACATTTTTAAATTCGTGATCGTTTTTATTATAAACACTATTGTATAATATTTTTTATTTCATTTTGTAAAAATCTGAAAAAAACCTTAGTAATCTTGAAATTAGAAAAGTAAGTAGTATAAGCTTATAACTAGTTATGGAGTTCTTACAAGTAGATACTATCGCGCAGGTCGTTACATATTAATTTCAATGAAAAAATGTTTACCTACCGATGACTGCTATGTGAGAAACGGCTGCGCGGCGCAGTCTGCGCCTAGCCCTAAACCAGCTATACTCAACCTGCAGCCCGCGGGCCGCATGCGGCAGCATCAAAAATCTCATTATAACATATCTTTGTTAAAAAAGTAACTACATCGTTAACTTGGAATTACGTTTTCATTAAGACCTAAATAATTTTTGCTTGCGGCCCTCGACACCATGACTGAAACGTGTTTGTAGCTCCTATAAAAAAAAGGTTGAGTATGGCTGCCCTAAACCATAGGCTTGGTGTATCAAAGGCGATACACTCTTTTGAAAGTTGTTTACGTAAGATATTTCAATAATCACTTTTTATTATCAAGTTTTTAAACACGCTATCTTGCATTTTTGTTCGGTATACCTCAGTGCAATGGAGTTTAACCTAACATCACCCTCATCGCATCGCTTTTCAAACTTTGAACCGAATTGGATGAAAAACAATAAATGAAAATCAGGGCGTGTTCTGAACTGTTCATGTATACCTAATAACCTATGCATCTTACGTTTTCTGCTTAAAATGTAACAAATGTTAAGTTTTTTATTATTTGATACTTTTTAGTGCGATTTAACAACGTGGCATCTATATTTTTTTAAATAATTTGCCGTCGATAACTACTAATTTTATATCGCGATTAAATTGTACGAGTATATCACAAGCGTATGGCATTGATATATTATTCCCTAGCTATTTAGCAGGTTATATATAAGTATGTATACAACAACAACAACAAGGTTCTTATGATTCAAATCGAAATCGTTAACATATTTTATGAAGCTCACGTAATAAATACTCAATTTTCTAAGGGAATAGTATTGGGAAATTGTTGAAGAGCTAATGAGGTTTTATATAGAATGTTACATAATATTATTAAAACAGTAGTACGATTACTTCCTTTCTGAAATCTATATGGTAAAATTAATTTCTATCACAAAATAATAGCTTCTTGCGGACTGAAGAAAATCAAAGGTCAGACGTTTCGCATGTTAGCTTTCATTGCTACAGTAGAGCATGGACTAAAGGTGGTCTAAAGAGCAGATAAGATAACTCGACATGATTAAAGCGCTAGAAAGTTGACTAACTATAGGATATCGGAATTCTACATGTAATTGTTTAAGCTAAAGCCTAAGACTCAAGTGATTAATGGGTTACAGGTCACCATTTATAAAGGAAATTGAATGAATGAATTAAACTAATTTGCATTTCGTCGAGATGAAAAATAATTAAAAGACCTTTCAAATTATTTTTTGCTACATTAAGTTACATATGGAAATAAAAAAAACAGTCTACTCGTAAATTTCCATATACCTATATGGTTATTTTATTTTTATGTAGGTAATATACTAAAAAAATCGTAATGCGGTACTCAGTGAAAGGGCAAGAGTAATAAAAGTATTTACTACTTTTCCACGTTCTGTCCCTCAATTCAGTTTCCCTGACATGAAGCAAATAAATGAGTTTCATTACAAATGTAAGCAAATTGTATGGACGTGTCATGAGCGTGAAAGCGGTGTTATTTATCAGCAGAACACCATTGTGGATGATGTTTATTCTGTAATCTATCAAACTCTAAATATATATTACCATAAAGTGCTAATTTTAGTCTGTGACTCGGAGGTAATTAGAAAGCAAATATTTATTGACCTTTGAGAAATATGGTGATTTATGCGCTTACCCAAAGCAGGTACAACCACCGTAGTAAGTACATACGTACCTAGTATTAATATAAAAAAACTCTTTATTATATCCAAAAAAGAAGAGAAAATATGCAAATTGATTGGAAAATATACAAGAGGCGGCTTTATTGCTAAAAGTTAAAACAGCGATTTCTTCAAGGCAAGGATATTTCATTATAGCAAACTGGGAGATGATATGGGTATTATATAACAAAAAATATGATAAAAATATATATCCCTACCCAGCGATCAAAAAAGTCAGCGACAAAAAATGTCCTCACCAAATGAGCGCTCATTTAACATTTGAGCGCGCTTTTTTTTTGTGAAAACAATTTTAAGTATTGCATTAAAGGTTCAATTTATATTGATGTATTATATTTTCAACTAGAATAATTACCTAAACACAAAGTGACACTTTTAAGAGAACTTTTGCATTTGATTGTGTATGTATCTAAAACTTTTTTGATCAATGTCCTAGACAAACTAGTACCTACATACGTGTATAACATCAAAATTCGTGGATTTAATATTCTAGCATTAAAATATGTTGATTTAGGGATGAAACACAATATGAAAACGCAAAGCGGCAAAATCGCTATCTAATACTCATTATAATATTAAAATATATATGGAAAGTAGGGAAAATCGCAACCAAATTCACTTTTGAATCTCTACAAAGACTAACTATTTACAATATTCAAAAATATTTAAATAAAATATAACATTTTGTTTAATAGTAGGGGAAGGTGGGGGGACACCGGATAGTTAAGAATAAGATACAATAAATAAATCACTATGTTATTTATTGAGATAATCAATATTATAAACGTTTAAGTATACCTTAGGCATAACTTTGGTATGAAAATGTTTAAGATTAATGTTAATAACTATAAAATAGAACAATTTTAATTAAAAATTATAAATCCGAATTCACCCCATACCTATGGGTCAAACCGGATAGGTATTTTATATTCTAGGAGTGAATACAGATATTAACAATAAAACTAAATATTCAAATTATTCGCAGTTTTTGCATACAAAAAATATTAATTCTTGCTCAGAACAACCGATGCAACTTCGTGAGCACATTTAAGTCAAGCAGTGCATTGGTACCATTCATTTGAGGACTTAGTTTGACTGTACTTTTCTCCTCAAACCAAAGACTCCGAATCCTCCTGATAGTTTTTTATTCGTCTTTTTACCGATTCGAAAATATCTGATTAGGTATCTAATATTGCTTTTGGCTTAATGAAAACCATCGTTTAGTTATTTTTTACATTTTAGTGCCTGGAAGTCGGTTTTTTAAGATTGTATTGTGGTACAGAGGTCAATCCAGTCTCGTCCATATAATAAATTTGCGTGGGATTGTAAGCGTGCTTAGCGTAAATGGTATCTAAAACAATAAAAAATGATGACACTACAGCTCTATTAAAGCCCATTGCTCTTGCAGCTGACGTTGCTTCAGGTGATCTTAATGATAATTCAGAATGTCGTTTAAGAAATCCACTAACCCAATCTAAACCAGCCAGTTCAGTTTCTCTATTAAAAGGATGCTTTAAATTATTTCTTTCAGCTAATTGGAATGCCAAACGTCGTAGATCTGTTTTAGTCAATCCAAATAGTAGAGATTCCATCGTTTTGATATGATCTAGCATACTTTCCAGCTCATCAGTGAAAACGCATTTTGCAGTAACGGGGTACTTTCTAAACACTTCGTCTTTGGATTTTTCACACTTGATCTTCTTTACACGATCTTCTAAGGAACTTTTGGGTACACTTTATGTAACGCTAAAATATATCCCATTCTACCTTCTATCACCGAATTTAGGGCTAAACATGTCTGACTCCGACCATTGCAACTTATCTGACTTTTTCACATATGTTCGTGGCATGTTGTCGCTCGCACTCTGTAAAAAATAAATAGTAATTAAAAAGAGGATTTAAAACAAACACCCACAATACCTACATATAAAATCGATCGGGGTGAAACCGGGTAGCCGAATTCACCCCTTCCGCTTGTACCCCACAAGTACCATGTTTGAAATTTTAATAACTAACAGGTTATGCTTACAATCACAGCAACAACCAATACCGTTTTAAAAGGTTAAATATGTATTACTTCTTAAAAAATACAACTGTATATGATAGCACACAGCTAAGTTTAATGATAACACTTTAAAAAAAATTAAATATTAGATAACTTACCCTTGTTTTTAAATTTCGTTATAAAGACTCACGCGCCGAGATGATACCGTCGCCGCGATTTGCAACCGCACTGAGTAAGCGTTCGCGCGTATTTCTCCACTAGCTAGAATGAGACAGCTGTACGTGGAGCAATGAAATAGGAACTATCTGTTTTCACCCCCTATCCGGTTTCCCCCCTCATTCCCCTATCTGTATGAAACAAACATTTATGTGCTATTACAAACAATTATTATAATAGGACGCTCGATATTATTATCCTTTGAACGTTTAGATTTGAACGTTTATTTAGGTAGTTCTCACGGCATTACATAGTAAACTTTAGCGAAACGGTTACCATTTTATTTTCTCAATAAATATTTTAAATTAAACGACTAAACTTAATAAATGACTAAACTCAATAATTATTTTCATGGGCTTAAAGATGTAATCTCCCCACATTCCTAACAAACTGTTCTTGAAATTAATTCTCTACGCCCCAGTTGGAACAAACGCTATCATAGATTTCACGCTGTACCCAAGAAAGGTATGATCAAATATAAGGAATTTGAAGTCAGATGGTCACGAGTCGTCGTTGGCGTCCATATAATTTTAAGCGGCAAATGTTTTTTTTATATTATTATAGGAGAAAAATGCTATGCTAGTATTCTCCACAACTTTAAGTCCATAATAATGTACCTTTATTATTATTATTTTAAATATATTGAGACATTAACACACAGCATCATCAAGTTCCATGGTAAGCTATGAGGCCTGAGTTATGGATACCAGATAGTTGATACACTACACATATATAACTTTAAATATATACATATTATAAATATAAACACCCGTGATAGAGTACACACATTCGTGCTCATAACACAAATGAATGCCCCCAGCGGGACTCGAACCCGCGACCGCTGGCACAGCAAGTAGGTTCACTATAAACTGAGCCAAACGTGTCGTCATTTACAAAGTAAATCAAATAAAACATTCTAATTGGCACTGACAATTTACTTCGTTGGGTTTATAATTTAAGGCCGGCTAAGCTTTGTGGGAATAAGGGCTTTGAG
This sequence comes from Brenthis daphne, assembly GCA_947093115.1. NCBI lineage: Eukaryota > Metazoa > Arthropoda > Insecta > Lepidoptera > Nymphalidae > Brenthis > Brenthis daphne. The sequence continues at coordinate 7,078,604 of OX352474.1, read as the reverse complement.
AATAAAATGTTACGAAATGGTAACTGTCCGTTTTATTGATGTAATATTGGCCTTAGTTTAAGAGATAAAGCCATTAGATAAACGTTCATTTCTAATGTGTATACGCCGAACTACGTGGGAAACTTTCTAGGATAAATGCAGATAGTCATTTTGTTAGGTGTAGATAGAAGGTACGTATTACAAATGTGATAGGTTCATTTTATCTGCTAACGTAACGTCGTATTATCATATTTCCATCATACAATATGTTGATGTGAACTGTTTAACTAAAATTTTATATGTATATTGCAAATTACTAATATTATTTATTTTTAATAATCTCTCGTTACAAAAGTTAAGTTTAAAATGACTATAACAACACATGAAATAACGAACATGCTAAAAATGTGTAGTTCAAACTTTACGTAACTAATAGAAAATCTTAAACAAACGGTAAATAATCATTAAAATTTAAATGCAAATGATGTTTTAACTATCTAAGCATAAACTCGTGCGAGTATTGACAGTTACTGAGAGAACAAAATAAAAAGTAATTATAGGTTTGAGTGCATAAGATAGTCATTAATCGTGCATTGAGATTTAATGAAAACATTCGAGGTCGATAGCTTTCCCTGCAAATCTCACCGGCTCAGTGAGACCTAGAATTTAGAACTTATAAGGAATATTAAGATGTCCGTGCCTCGAGTGTGTGCTAGTTTTGGATTAGTGCAATAGCACATGGGACGTACATTGAAGACCGTTTAATGTTTTCTAAATCCTTGCATTTTAACACGTGTCAAAAATATATATATATATATATATATATATATATATAATATATATATATATATATATATATATATATATATATATATATAGTTATGTATCTTGCTGCTTTACATAATGCAGACAAATCATACTCTGCAATATTGAAAAATTATAACCTTACGTTAAGTTTACTAATGTTTATTTCAAAATAAATAGTTTTTAATCTATATTAATATTATAAATGTGTAAGTTTGTGAGTATAGATGTTTTTTACTCTTTCACGCAAGAACGGCTGAATGGATCTGGATGAAATTTGGCACAGAGATAAATTATAGTCTGGAATAACACATAAGCTACTTTTTGTTCCGGAAAAATGTACGGTTTCCGTGGATAGGTTTCTTTTTGTTTTCCTAGAGCCGCTAGTATTATAAGTAATAAATTATTCCTCAAAGACATACATATTATATGTTAAACGTAAATAGAGTTGAAAAAATATATTATTTGAGATAGTTTTTTTCATCGCACGGAGGTTGATTAATATCTATAACAGTTGCATAAAGGTGGGTACTGACCGATGTTACGGGGCGTAATGTACCATTTGCAGCGAGCATGTTACGTTACGCCTTAAGCTAAAATGCTCGTGTAACATGCTCGTTTCGAACTCTTTGCTCGTCCGTGCTCCAGATTCGCAAGCCACTCTCAAACAAGATGTCGGACGACGAAGTTTTTTTGGGATCTTTGATTTTACTCAATTATTGTTTAGTCCAAATTAAGAAGAAGAAAAAAGAAATGTTATTGGATATCAAATTTGTTTCAAAACAGAAACGTATCTGGTGGTTTGTCGTTAGTGACAATATTAAGAAAGCATTAATAATTAAAATACAGAGTTTTCTCTTTGTCCCACTCCATTTTTTCAACAGCAAATGATCACAATAATCAAAACTAAAGTCCCGAAGTACTTAGAACCGACACCACGTGCGTTCGTGACGATTCGCTGTGATGTACCGACTGAAGCGCGTAACACTCAAAGGATTCACTAAAAAACCGACAGTGGAGTGGAGCACTCGCAACTAGCAACGAGCAACGAACTGCTCGTTATTCACTGCGAGTGCCTTGTTTTCCCATACTGACTGCATGAACGCTCGCTGTGTAACACGTTACATTACGCCCTGTAACGCCGCGCCGGTCAGTAGATACCCACCTTAAAACGAAGTTGGCTCATTTGCAAAATAACAGTAGGTTTAAAAGTTGCGCAATTACGTAGTATGTTTAAGCGATAAGGCCGCCTGCTGTGCATCTTTGTTTATTTTTAATTAGATACTGTCTGTATGTATTTTTTGTTTGGGGTATAGTAAAGAGTATTATTATTATTATATTTTAGTAATTTAGGCATAATTCACAAGCCGCTATGTTTTGCTATATTTCCGTTTAAGTTCTTTCAAAATGTGTTTAGTTAATACTCTATATGTATATAATTTATAGGTATTTTATGTATCTTGGATGTACGTACTTGAAAGTTTTTTTTGAAAAGTTAGGTTTAAAAATCAAAAACATATGTGACTGTAATGTGTTGAGTAGGTAATGTAATTTATATAAGTATTTTATAAATACATACAATTAAGTGAGAATTGTGTAATGCTAGATAATTTTATGAACGTACCTACAATCTTATTTTTCGTGAAAAGTACCTAAAAGCTTTGACGAGAGGTAATTATGGCAGGTAAGTCTTAATAGAGATGTTATGGTGTGTGATATTGTGTAATTTATGTTTATGTGTATTAAAATATTTTTATATAAATTTTACGATACTATCGTAAATGCACGCTTAAATCAATAATAGTTTAGAGTATTCATGATTTTTGGTGAATATGCTTTCATAAATAGCAAAAATTTGCTTACGTACAAACATAACTGATACGCGATAACCGTGCCACTTCTAATGAACTCATTTTTCTTAGGCAATGGTTATATAACCATGAGATGCCGCGTTCTTGTTAAGATAAATTATTCTTCTCAATTGCATTCAGGTCAAAGAAGGTTAACCTGTCACGAGCCGAATTGAAATAACCGTATCAAAAGCGTTTAAACACTGCAACACGAAAGCACTATTAGCAATTGATTTTCCTTTATACATACCGTCTTTTAAAGTTCAATTTGATATATATGGGGCATTACACGTCAAATCGGACGGTTTCAAAAAAAAACCATTTTTGATTTTCTTAATATTTTGGTATTTTTTAGTACCTCTCAAAAGAGGCTTCCTGGTAAAATTTGAGATTTTTTTGATCACTGGTTCAAAAATATCGAATTTTCAAAAAAGCGCTTTTTTGGTTTATAACTCATACCTTTCTTAATAATGGTCGAAGTTTAATTTTTTTTTCAAAATTTTTGTTTTTGGATTACATAAAAAAATATAAAAATAAATTTTTTGAAATATTTTAATCAAGACTTGAATTTTGTTTTCAACCGTGTTTTTAAAACTGTGTGTATCCTTCGATTTTTTTTATATTTTTCTATTTTAAACTTCTATCCATCATCAATCAACTTTTAAGCCCAGTCCGGTAGTGAGCCTTCCGTAATTACTACTTTTATTGTATTTTGTAAAGGTCATCCAAAAACAAAAATTGTGAAAAAGAAAGTTGATTTTCGACCATTATTAAGAAAGTTATGAGTAAAAAAAAAAAACAAAAAAAGAGCGGCTTTGAACCAGTGATCAAAGAAATCTCCAAATTAACCAGGGAAGCCTCTTTAGTCTTTTGAAAGATATTAAGATCATTTTTTTTTAAACCGTCCGATATGGCGTGGGCATTATTATACTACATAAAGGGCATTCCTTTATATAGTATACTCATTTGTTCCTTTCACGCGCGCCCCAAGACGTTTTGTTGGATATAAAATTAATATATTTTTATGTATCATTTTTCTTCTTTGGTAACACTTCTGAACCAAAGGATAAACCAATATTAATAGTGATAATAAGTGCATAGAACAAGCTCTACTTGATAGCAGAGAGAGACTAATATTAAATAGCATTTTCTATAAATACACATAAGTTTTGATAGACACGACGAAATCGTAATAAGCGTTTTACTATTATTTTATAGAAACCCAGTTGAATGGATGATGAAGAAATATCTTAATTTAGATAAACAGAATTGAAGCGAGTTGACTGATCTATTATAATTTTCAATTCTTTTGTTGTAGGTACCTACTGTCTATTGTCTATTATTCAATGAATGTGTTAAAAGGTTGCCATCTTCATATATATTGACGTTTGAAGTTCGGTGAAAGTGATATATTCCATACAATAAGTTAAATGGCCCGTCAAAATATCTACGAGTATTTATCTAATACATTTATTTGATTTACGTCGATCGCTCTCAAAGGTATGAATGCGTTAAAAGGAAAGAGCTTTCTTGAGTGCACAATTTATAAAGCCAAAGTTAGTATCGCTACCTATGCTGTTATAAACATTATTTTTTGTCACCACCCCCTTTTATTTAAAACGTTTTTTTTATTAGTATTCGCCTATTAGTTAAATTGCGACTGTCATTATTATTGAACCTTACTAAATGTGTTAAACATTTTTTTTTATTGATAACATTAAATCAAAAAAAAAAAGAAGGAAATCGGTTGACAAACAGAGTTGTCTGTTTTGTCTATTCCTATTTATATGTATGTAGAATGTAGATTGATATTATATATAACATATTTATTATTATCTCAGTTCATGTAAGACATACATATATAAGTATAAATAAAGAGGTTTTATGTAAATGTTGTCATTTTTATTTTAATATATATATATATATATATATATATATATATATATATATATATATATATATATATATATATATGTTATTTTTTAATGACGCAAAGATACTTCTACACTATGAATTATTTTTATTTATAACCAGGGCGAAACGATAATTCGAAAACATTTAATTTACAACTCTTCAAATTGTTGATCGGCAACTGAACTCTCTCAATCAGCTCAAAAAAAACTCAATTAGCAAACGAGGAGGAGGATGAGGATGATATTTCACTTTTTAATTTAATTAAATAGTGTCTATGTACTCGTAGTTAGTTAAATTTATTATGTTTTTGTTTCCAAGTTTGTAAATGTTAAAATTATAAAAAAAATAATAATAAAATTTTACCTTGATTGTTAAAAGTGTATAATTTATTCTAACGTAAATTATGATAGGCAACTAGTCAAATACCAATACCTACACAAGGATTGTTAAGTTTATAAGTTTATATAGTTCGATAATTATCTGATAATTATCTTGATAAGTATTGCGTTAATTATCAATAGACATATTTATCTTGATAATTTCATTCTCTGTTTATAACCCAACTTACCATACATATTATTATCGATAACCTCTGTTTGCCAATTGGTCGTTGGCAAAACTCTTGGCAATTGTCAACGTACCTGAAACAATACAAATATATAAATAACATTGTATTAGTTGGAAAGTGTAGACTTGCTTGTTCGTTAACTATAACACGACACCAGTAAAATAACTTTTACCAATAACTCTGCGAGACGCATTGTAAATCCTCATCGTGTCGATACGAGATCTACTACTTGAGTTATGATCCTAGTACCGCAGGGTTGGCACTTAAATTATTGTAGCAATAAGTAACCACTCAAACGAAACTATAAAATAGTTTTTATATGTTGAACATTATTTCATTTCTTAACATTTTTTAACAATTATTTGAGCATTTGCCTTGTGCATTTGTTTCGGGTAAAAGAGATTTAAACTGCTTTAAGTCAACAGCAAAGTACTTTTAAATGTTATTTATAAAGAAAGCTGTAGATACATTACTTGCAAACTTTATCTAGTTACCAGCCCTGCATAGGCGTAGTCTGCGGCATGTTTTTGCGCAACTTTCTTTACCTTTTTAGGTATTGGTCAAAGACCTATCTCAACCGCAGTCATATTACTTAACTATATGTGTTCTGATATGGTAGTTCAAGCGAAAGGAATATAACAAAAGTTTTGTCTATTAAAGAAATAGAAAGTTCTTATACAGTGCTATTTCACAGAAGAGTGTGAATGAGTTTCGTGAACAAAACACGTCATGCAAAGTCCCTTATGAATCAGTAAATTATGAAACGATGAAAAGAAAACAGAAGTCAACACTTTCCTAATGTAATAAAATTGTTAATGAAGCTTTTGTCTTTCAGCTTTAAACTCTAAGTAAGTGCTTAGGTATTCAAATTTTACAAGTAATAAAAGGTTCGAAAGCTTCAAGCAGTAAATTATCATCTAAAGAACTGGGTAGGGTAGTACTTTAAACTTTTGTCTATGGTACAGTCATATAGAATTAATTTGCATGTCTATTACTAAATATTATTAAATCTCAAAATTATCTGTGGTAATGGAAACTTCAATATCAAGACCGTGGATTTATTAGAGCATGCAAAAAATATTATTACTACGCAATATAAATAAATCAGTGTACGTTTGGCAAATAATCTTTTTATATTCTCATTTCGCAAATTGATACAGTTTTTCGAAAACTGAATATGAATTTAAGAAACGTAATATAATATTTACAGTAATCCAAAGCACTTGACTCAAATTACTTTTTTTCATGTCGCAATAATGTATTCAATAAGGCAATATTTGATTTCTTCTTCTAGGTTTTTTGGTAATTATAATTTTATTTTTTCAATACAATATAAATAGAAGTGTTAGTACCTTAGAGTAAGGTCAACTTAATAAAACCAAATGTTATTAAATTATTCAAGTCCACTAAGCTCAAGTGCTACAGCTCCAATTAAAAATTGCACAAGGTTTACATTAATTACTACTACTACCCAAAGGGTAACATTCTACCACGACCACACGTTACCATTCTACAAAACTTACCCTATCAGTCCATTTCTTTTAAAAAGCTGTAATGAGCTGTCTGACTCGCACTTGACCGGCTTTTTATATTGTGCTACATAACATGCAATATTAGAATAATACCTTAAAATATTCATTTATACATACGTAGCTATTAAATTAAACATTTTCGTCTTTAAAAAGCTCGTTTAGCTCAGAGGCTCTTTTCAAGTAGACAGATAAAATTCAATTATGATATTGTTATAGATTCTACTTCAATAAATATTGTTGTTATAAATACAAAATATTGTGAACGTCTTAACAAACTATTATATAAAACAAACTTGATAGCCATGACGGATCATTTTATTACGTAATTCTAGCTTTAGGTATTTCTGCTTCAAATTCTCATATAGGTACAACTTGTACCCAGAGTATCAGTATAGCTCGTCTTGTTGTAATTAAGGATTTGCTGGTCCCTCCACACTGATGTATTAAAAGATGGTGAACTCGATATACATACTGTCATTGATATAGTTTGAGTATTAGCCACGTTGCAGTTGCATTATCTATGAAAAGAATATATTATACTAAATTTTTCAACTCGTCTGGCTGTGTTGGTGTATCTTCTTACATAGATTTTAGCCAGGAAACAATTTATATCAGTACTTAAAGAACTAGATTTGGATAAGAGCCCTTTTTGTGGGTAAATATATTTAAAGATATTATGTCTAGTACATATGACATATCTATAAGAATCGAGCGAGAAAACATTAGTGCGAGCTAGCCCTTAGATATGTTTATCATTTGTGGTCTTAGATATAGAGAAATAACATTTCTGACACCACAAACATTGTATTTAAGATGTGAGTAAAGTGGTGGTGAAGCTACCTAAACTCGATAAATTTATTTCAGTTACGCTCATTAATTTTGTAGTAAAAAAATATATTTAAAACCTTCCAAACAATAATATATTGAATTGTTCTAGGGTTTCGTGAGAAAGAATTCTTATAGGATCACTCGAGTATCTATCGGCCTGTCCGTCTATTACATATTATTTTATCCGAACCAACTGGACGTAAAAATTCTAATAAAATAGAGTAAAAGTAGTAGGGGAGGTTCAAGGAAATAAATTATTTCTAATTTTAGGGGTTATTTTTGCGGGTTGAAGGATAAATAAATTGAAACTATATAGTAACAATCGGTAGCTTAACTTGGATTACACGATTACTTAAACCTAAAAAATATTTAAAAGCTTGTTATATAATGGAACCTTTAAACAAAACGTTACGAACGTTTTTTCGAAATCCTTAATACAGCTTCGGGTCAGCAACGATCCACCGAATAATATGTTTATGACAACTATTAAAGATTTTTGCGCCGCCGCGCCGTGCAACATGCAACAAATTGTAGTTTACTGCATTTATATTTTTTGGTACGTATTTGTTATTAGTATATATATTGTGTGAACTTTTTTAATATTGTTTTAGGTATACTTTATATATTATAGAAACTACTAAATACCCAAAAGGTATAGGACATAGATTTTATTCCAATAATAAATCTAAGAAAACATTAAACCTAAGATTGTACAACTTCACTTTTATTTCATTATAAAGTATAAACTACTTATTTAAATAAAAATAAGCATTTTCTGATTGCTTAAAGTAGGCCTGATTTCTCCTTGATCGTATCACTTGTCAGCCACTTCCTTCTGTTCATCTGCCATCTTATCTATGTCAGTTACTTCTCTCTTCCTATCAGATAATCTGCATCCATGTTTCTCTCGTAACCAAACTGTTTACTGGCCATTTATACCATATATATTATAGATATATAAAACAAAATAAAATTGTAATACATATATAGAATTTTTGCATTGAATTATTTGAGAAGTTTTTGCCTAACTTAAGTAATTATAGAAGTCACGTCAACAGTTTTCAATATTTTGTTTGCAAATGTAGATATTATGCGTCATGCTTTGAATGATTTAAAAGTATCACATTAATTTTAATAGTTTTTGTAAAACAAGTAAAGTCTGAAATGGTAGATACACTATAGTGTAAATATTTGCAGGCGGAGCCGCAGGCAGACGGCGCGGCGGCGCTTGCCATGAATAAACAATTTAAATAAAAATATATTGAGGTTATAATATTTATATTATGTATATATATTTTAGTTATATTCAAGATCACGCCAATGACATTATTCAGTGTCAGCGTTTTCAATCGTTTTAATGTGTTTCCGTAAACATTCATACGTATATAGTTTCTAAGAGCCGTAAAAATGCAGACAGAAACTTTTGGATAATAAATAAAAAATATGACATAATAATGAATTGATTACAAAGAGAAGATAAAATTGGCAAGGCTGAGTTTAAATTGTCGAAGCATTTATGTAACATGCAACCAGTCCCGATGTGTCTGTAGGTGTCGGATTACGAAGGCGGCTATCTACATCACAGCACCTGTTCCTTAAACAATGGTAGGTATTTGTTCACTTTCGTTCGCGCCCAGGCTCGTTAACATTTTGGAATATCGAGCGAAGTCGTGACCGTCGCTCTGTGAGTTCCCTCTCGAACGTCACGAGTACCAGACGTTGATAAGGCGTTTAACCATCTGAAAACGCAAGTAATTGCGTTCATGAATTGTGAATTAAGATACGCTTCCAACAAATTATGTAATTCTATCTCGAACTTAAAGATGTCTTTAATTTTGTTTTGCATAAACTTGCGGTAGTTTTAATCAGGGTTCCGTACCCAGGATGCCAATGGGACTCTATTACTAAGCCTCCGCTGTCCGTCCGTCTGTCTGTCGGCGGGCTGTATCTCATGAACCGTAATAGGCAGAGAGTTGAAATTTTCACAAAGTGTGTATTTCTAACACCGCTATAACAAAAAATAATAAAAAAAACAAGATGATAAATTTTAAAATGACCGCAATGCAAATAAAAAAAACTATTATGATGCCGGTTGCTAAACAATATTATTTACATCTACAATACATATTCCTTAACGTTTTTATATATTTTTATTGAAATACTATATTTAAATATTAAGAATTGACATACTTGCTTCTAATAACTGTCTGGATTTTAAGGCGTTTTTAAATATTCTGACACTTATCTCATGCAAAGTCGTCAGCTAGATGTAGTACCTAGACTCTATGAAGATTTTATAACGTATATAGATATGACTAGCATTGCCCGCGGCTCCGCCCGCGTTCAGATGAACAAAACCAAATTCTTAGGTTTTACATATTAGTATACTCTTACATTGCAGTTTTTGTATTTTTTTCTCAGAAATGAGATATTTTCCCGCAGTAAAAAGTATCCTATGTGTTGACCAGACAGACAAAAAATCTAAAAACTATAGATTCGGCCTCTGTATCGATAATAATGTTTATTTCAATAAGATTTTCCAAAAAATATTTAATGTACAGATTCGACTTAGTTACAATTTTATTATATGTGTAGATTAAATACATGACATTATTATTATATTAAACATGTTTTATACTACCTGCGAGTCTTGCTACGTGTATTGTATGTATCCGACTGCATAATACTATGTTTCTTCCTCAACTTGTTCTTATCTTTTTAGTTCGCTTTTACACAGTCGGGTTTATTATTTTTATGAGTTAATTTTTTTAAGACCTTAGTTAAATTTGCCTTTCGATGTCACCAATTTAAATTTTGACAGATGTATGAATGACAACATAAGGGCGAATTGAAAGATGTGGAACCAGGGGGTGCATCTAAACTTCAAAAGACTGCGATTTTACATACGACAACACTTTCAGAGGGGAATATTTTAAATATCATACCAAATGTTAAGAATTTTAAAGTACCTATTGTATTATAGTATATCGTTTATAATATTCTTACACAACAACAAAGTAATTTGCATTTATAAGCAAGGTCAATCCCCATTTTCGCCAGTTGTACATTAATTTATTTTACATATTACATAGTGTTTCTGTTCTAACGTTTTTCAGTATTTTAAAAAGGCTAGATAATAATAACAAAATATGGATTGTTACAAAGATTTAGGTATATATGGCTTCTATGTAAAAGGAACTTGATCTGTAGCCATATGCTTCACTCACCGACGGTGGAGTAGGCGCGACTTAACCGTTAAGGGCATGGTGTTTGTCCGACCACCTGCTATGAAATCAATATATTTTTTCATCAGATACTTATACCTATACAGATAAATAAAATTAAAGTGTCTGTTAGTTGTAGTATAATGTCAAAATAACAGATTTTTACTAAATGCGTATGGAAGTATATATGTACTGTAAAAATAAGAACAAAACCATTTTTAAAATTTTTGGCTGTCTGTCTGTTTGTTCCGGCTAATCTCCGAAACGGCTGGACCGATTTTGACAGGACTTTCACTGGCAGATAGCTGATGTTATAAGGATTAACTAAGCTACTTTTATTTTAGAAAAAGAATGAGGGTTCCGCGCAAAAAAAATGAAAACCCATAAAATTGTAAACAAAATCCGCGTATCTAGAAATGCACACGAGCGAAGCGAAGGTAGGTAAGTGATTAATAAAAAATTAGAGATCACTTTCATGTTTTATATATTTTAATTTTTATACTTATTAGTTGTTATATTGTATTCAAAATTCAACTTAAAAATTGACCTACAACAATTAAGTACCTACAGGAGACGTATTTCTATATAAAATGTATATATGTATAATGCACATATATTGATATATTGCAGAAACAATTATTTTCATTATGTTAATTATATGAATAATATTTATGCACAGAAACACATCTATCTACCTAGATGTTAAAATTAATCATTAAATAAATTTTACCTGCAAATAAGAGAAAATTTAAACTTGTACGAATTATAATCACTACATGATTATAAAAGTATGTATACAGCGTACACGCTTAGATCGTAGAAAATAATTTACGCCTCGTATGGCATAGAGGCCTGTCGTTCAATTCGAGTAAACGGAACAACAATACTCAATTTTATCATGTTATTAATTTGTAAGTACATATACTAAATGTTTTATTTATTTATACTCATAATTAATGTTATTATTTCCCTTATATAATTTGTCAAATAAGTTTGTTGGGATTACAGGCCATTCAAATTTCAAGACTTACCATTTCTATTTATATTATTACTAGCGACTCACCCTCGCTTCGCTCGGATTCGTTCCTAGCTCGCTTCCCGATACAAACTTTCATCCCCATTTTCACCCCCTTAAGGGATGATTTCCGGGATATAAAGTATCCTATGTCCTTCCCAGGGTTTCAAACTATCTTCTTACTAAATTTCATCTAAATCGGTTCAGTACACTCAGAGATTACCCCCAACAACCCCACAAACTCACAAACTTTACCTCTTTATAATATTAATATAGATAATATTTTTATTTATATCTCGCTAAATAAGAGAAATTTTAGTTTATTTTAGACAAAACCTATTAATGTATACATTTTTATTATTAGTAAACTTATTAAACCTATTAATGTATACATTTTTATTATTAGTAAACTTATATTAAACAAATATTTAATTCATGTAATTTTTCAGTAAGCGTTATTCTTATTACGTTTATACAAACGCTTCACGCCATCGATTGGAGTTGCCCTACAAATGACCCTGTTTGTGGCACCGACGGAAAGTCATATAACAATATATGTGAATTTAACAACGCAAAATCTGAAGACGGAGATCTAACAATATTGTACGAGGGACGCTGTCTGATTGGGCTAACTTCATTTGATGGTAAAAAAAAGCAAGAACCGAAAGACCAAGATACGTTTAAATCTAAATACAAAGCTTTAAAAAAAATACCGAAACTAAACCTTGTGCAACAAATACCTGTATATGTCGGAGATCCTGAAATTTTGTTTATATTCAGCAATTGTTTCCGAAAATGCCGAATAGATTGTCCTCGCCAGATAATATTTGTTAATAAAGTCATATATTTTACACCTCCATGTATGCGATGCTGTTTAAGTAATTAAAAATACATAAAAGAGCAATACAATGGATATTAAATAAAGATTATAATCGTTTTCCTTTTATTTTTATTTTTTTAGTGACTTTCGATATAATTATGTACATCAAAAGATACTTGTATAATATTATTGAATTTAGTACCGAACACTTTAAGATATGCAATTAAGTGCATTCACAATTATTTTTATTCATCAACAGAATAATGTCACAGATGCACTCTCTAAAAGAATCTTTCAAATATATATGATAATAGTTTTTGCTATATATGCTCTTATATACCTAGGGTTGTGCAAATTTTATCCAAATCTGTTCAGAGTTTGACGACCAGTAAAGTTACTTTTACAATTATATTGTTATGATTTAATATATTATATATTAATAACACAAAATATTAATTCCTCCATTTTCCAACATTTTTTCTACTCTTTTACATTCGTTCATTTTATATCTGAGAATATTTATATTTACGATACGATACTGTCATTGTGTAATGTTGATTCTACGACATAAAGATTTATTGTCATTTCAATATAATTTTTAATTCTTAGCGTAAATTAAATTTCTATTTCTAAGCGTTGGTTGCATATCATTTTGTCTAAGCCACTACATATTTGTTATAAATAAAATGTAGAATATTGTATTCATTTCATTCAGTCCATTGATGATAATTGGATACCTATCATAAGTAAAGTAAAGTAAAGATATGATTTTATTTTTAATTTGGGCATTCAAGATTTTCAATCAAATAAATATTCCAAGTATATATTAATAACAAAAAATTAAATCATTGTGTAAAAAGAAAATACGAGCAATTGTTTTAGCCAGTCTGATCACATGGACAAAATTATCACATTATTAAGTTTTGATGATAAAATTATAATTTTCAAGCTTGACTAATCAATTACTAAAGAATTAGTATCAGCACAGCTATATTAATTGAAATATACGTACAGTGTTTTATTTTTCAAAACAGACAGCAAGTTTGTTTCATTTTTGTTTAAATAACAATTTTAATTTTTATCTGGTTTGTAAAAATGTTACTAACAGCTGGTGAGAAAGTTAACAAAATACAATAAAGAAATAATTAATTAGTAGATTGGATTATTAATAATTATAATAATTTCAGATTTAGCAGTAATATCTTTGCTACTTACAAAGCTGTATTTCGTTCAGACGGACGCGCTTCATAATATAATTAACTGTGAATATGAAGATATGATAAAATATAGCGAAATATGCGCATCAAATGGAATAACATATGACAATATATGTGATTTCCAACAGGACTAAGTATTACTAGACCCATGTCTTACGATACTATATATGTAGTTCATCGTGTCAAGAAAATCTAGTACCAAAGTTTGCATCTATGAGCTCTGTTCCAAGTCGTCCATTGCTAAATTATTTAAGCAGTAAAATGAAGAAAGACGACGCTATGCAAGATACTTTAGATACTTTAGACAAGTATTTACAAAAGTAATTATGATTCATTAATATTATTTTATTTTTTACTTTATTTATTAAAATACATTTAAAAATTATAACTAAAAAAATTATATTAATAATAGTTATAACTGAAAACTGGGTTCTTTGCAAAAATTACATATAACATGGCATCATGTATAATGTAGGTAAATCGGTAAAGAAAAGTGTGAGGTAGCGTGTACTATAATTACGGAAATGGTACGATGATAGATAAATAAATAGAATTAGAATAGAAATGTTCTTAAGTTATTTAATCAATTTCATAATTTTTTCAGAAAAGAAAAGAGAAAATTAACTTTAAAAAAGGACGACAACACGAGCAAATTTACGTACATTTGGTAAATGAATTTGTAGTTTTTTAATGATAAAATAAAATAAAAAATTATATCTTTTGATAGTTTCATTTACAATTTTAAATAGCACATTCTAACAATGTAAGACACATTCGTTTGGATCAAAAGGTTCTTCCTCCGCGGAACCGAAATAATAATCTTCACCCACCAGGTAAGTGATGTTCCTAAAATGATTCAAAAGCAACATACTAGAACATCTACCTCTAAATTTAGCATACAATTTTTTATTATATTTCTTCGCATATTGTAGCTGGCATTCGTTATGGTATGTTTTCATGTCGCTCGCACAAACGGGGGCGTAAATCTGGCAAACTTTTTTACATTTCCCTCTATGTAAAACTATGAGATGTGGACTTCTTTTCTTGTCTACCATAAAACGAGATCGTGATGGATAGTTTACAAAATTTGACCCGCACAAAGGACCATGAATTTCTTGATACATAGGCTTTGGTAACACTTTTGAGCCTCCATACGTCTGTACTGTAAATAAAAATATCCAACAAACTAAAGTAAACGTTAATTGTTATTTTATTGTAAAGCTAATTCTTTATTATTATTCTATAAACTTACCAAATTTTAAAAGCATATCTTATTCAAAATCTAATTCACGACAACATTTCATTAAAATGTTTGATTTTAATCGAAAATTAAAATTATCAACTGCATTTTCCAGCAAACGTTTCTTTGTTACACGCTTTTATGAAAATGCGCAACAACGAATCACAAAATAGTAAGCACGGTAATGACTTAATTGAATTTAGTTATGGTAAGATTACAATAAAATATTACGAGTTTACATATGGTGGGACCAATTTATATATTACGTAAGTGTTCTCTAGTACAAAATAAGTGATGTTTACTAATCATTTCGCACTTTAATTACCTTTTTTACTGATTTTAATAAAATACAAAATTATAAAATTTCAAAAGAGTTTATGTTTAAATATTGTTTGTATGATTCTCTCATTAGTGTTATAACACTAATAGGTACTATGGAGTTTTTATAGATTTGTTACTTCTAAGCATGAGAATTGTGCACATTTGGAGTATAATATAATAACATTTACATATAAAAATAATTCTCAAACCAAAATATTAAACACCAAATTATTTTGCCCACCTAATTTAGTTCCCTGACATGGTTTAACGCTCCTAAATGATACCTTAACGTACATTCTAAAGCTCAAAATAATTTACGAATAAAACGGTCTCCCGTCTATTCTGTTCAAAATTAAGTAAAAACATATTCTCTATATAAGTCTCTCCCGTTACAATTTTTGCTGGAAAGCATTCGAAACGTCGGGAACCAAAAATAAAAAAAAAATCCGCAAAAAATGCCAAAAAAATACTTTTATTTAAAAATACTTTTATATCATTGTTTTGTTGACGTTAGCATAGCTTCATTCAAGAAATGATATTCTACTTACCATAAAATATGTAATTAAAACTCGACTGATGTAAGATATCCTAAAGCGTTGCACACCAGACAGCTTCGAATAAAAGATTTAGACATTTCGGTAATAAATATACAAGCCAACTTTTAATTTTCCTCGGACCAATAATAAGAGGTATTACGATACATATGTGTAGGATTGCGTACGGAGCACTAGAAAACAACGAGATTCATATCATCATGTTACAACATAAGTAATAGCTTGCACCATGAATACCCACGCACTGGACCCGCGGGCGTAGAATAAAGAAATTGCTCTGCTGATTACAATATACTACCAAATGTAAAGTGATCTGTATTTTTGTCTATCCGTTGCTTTAAAATATGATCGATTTGAATACCACTTTCACTGTTACATAGTAAAGTGTAATTTATCCGTGAGAAAAATTACTAGACAACAAATACTACTTCATGTGATATGAGACGAGATGATATTACGTGACACATTTTATTATAAATGTAATTTTTTTTTGGCTTTATAACTTTTTAATAAAGGCATACAATTATTACTAGCGGCTAACCCTTACTTTACTCGAGTACCGTGTGGTACAGTGAGCTAGAGTTCAGTGGAGGGCACACAAAGAAAAAATATTTTTAGGCAAGGAACATTCGCGACGTACGCTAAACAACTCACTAAAGTTTCATCACAATCGGATGAATAGGAACACGTAGAGGACAAACATACAAAGAAACGTGTGTTTTTATTTTTATATATATTAATAGCGACTTACCCTCGCTTCAGTCGGGTGCGTCCCTAAGCTTGAATGGCTCAGGAACGGATAAAAGACAAATGACAAAAGAAAAATTCTCTTATTTGCGACAGAAACCGGCTGCAGTTTAGTATGTGGGACGCGGTCCGTGGAGGAGTGTGTGGTATTTTTGGATAGGAGAGGCAATAGGGAGTCCAAATATATAACATTTATTTTGAGGAAACGAAAGAATCAAAAGTTATTGAGAATTAAAGTTACAACATTTCCTTACATTATTATAACATTACTGCCATTTTAACACTTGAAAATGTGCCAAAATTATCTTCAAATAATGAGTCAGATTTATCTCCGAATTTTAAATTAACATATAGCACTTAAAATAGCAGGTTCTGGGTTTGAAATAAAAAAAAGACCTAACGAGAAGGTTAAGGCGGGAGCTACGCTACGCTTCGCTCCCGCCTTAGCCTTCTCAACCTAAATTATCCAAGTCGGACTGTCACTTAATCGAAAATAAATAATACACTTAGATTAAAAAATAGTCAACTTACGTTTATAAATTGTATGATGATGATGTACACTAAAAACTATATGTAGTAATACTATTAAAACAAAAACTAGAAACGAGCGTATACGAAAATTAACAAAAATTAATAACTACTGGAAAACAATATGAGAAAAATAACTATGAAAAGGAGAAAAAAATATGAATACCTGAACGCGTTTAATGAGTACAGATAGTATTCACATAAACTATCAAACTTCGCGTTATTTTATGACTACCCGCCAAAATACCGAAAAGTATTTACAGATAATAAAATCAAATAATGGATTAAAAATTTTTGCTGAATAAATGTAAATTAATTATATAACTCAATATTTTACATAAATCAAATAAAAACTCGTAAATGCATGCATGCATTGAAAATAACTAAAAATATAGAAACGTATAGAAATGTTCTAACTTTAAGTCTCAATAACTTTTGACTCCTTCGTTTCCTCAAAATATTTTTATATATTTGAACCATATCACCCCCCCTATCTAAAAATATCACCCACTTCTCCAGGGGCCGCGTCCCATATACTACACTTGTGCCCAAAAACCTTTGTAGGCGTATACAAAATAACCCCTCAGTTTCATCACAATCGGATCAATGGTTTAGAAACGCATAGAGAGTAGGTAAACATACGAACATTCATTTTTATTTATATACAAGAAAAGAGGGTTAGCTAACTATTACGAAGTTGAACAAAGTACCTACATTTAAGTGTATCGGAATAAAGAGTATTCTTTATTAAACAAAAACATGAAACTACCCTAGTTTTTCCGACCGATTTCCGAGACTATCTGCGCAAAAGGTATTATAGTGCACAAGTATGCGCGCAAACACAAGTGCACTGTTTGTTCCTATCACTCTCATTTTCTGGCGGGATGACTACTCGACACGACCAGTGAGAGTTAAGGCTCAGGACCGACGGACTTACGTGCTCTCCGAGGCACGGGGGTGAAACACCGTCGACTTCCCAACTCCGGGCTGTTACTGAGAGTTACTAAACAGAAAAACTCCATAACTGAGCTGGACCCGACCCGGGACTCGATCTCAGGACATCCGGATATGCAGCCGTTTATACTAGCCACTACACCACCGAGGCAGTTAAAGTGTAGTGTACATATGTATGTACTTGAGTAATTTGGAATTACGTCCTACTCCATGAAATATAATCATTGCGAAGTTTCTAAGTAGTCTAACCAAATTTTAACTAACTTTTTTACCGCTATGTTACTACAATTATCGCTCCATAAGAGTCGCTCGTACGTATTGTTTGGTATTTGGAACATACGCTTTTTAAGATGTGGAGGTTAAGGTAAAGATTTATCAAGTCCACTTTAAGTTTAGTGTTAGCTTAACGAACATAAAAATATTTTTACCTAATTCTTCCTAGAAATAATACTTCCGTTGTCTCTTAAATGAGGCGAATCCTTTGCTATATAACAGCTATATTACTCACTTAACAAGATATTAAGTTGCATATCAAAAAAAAACAGCAATTTATTACTTGTCGAAGTACATAACAATATTAATATAAAGCGATTTATAACGACTCTACTTAGCATTTACTAATGATTACAAAATGGGCGTCAAACGCAATAAACTATTCAATACATCCATACAAGGAGATTTAATTATTAATATTTTTTAGAAAGATACAATCTCCAGTTTGAAATTAATATTCTTACCAACATCATTAACAGTGTATGTTTGCCATTCGTATAATATGCTTTTAATTTTACAGAGAGTTATTTGTTTTGCTGTTATTGCAACTGTAATGCATATAGATTTAATATCAACTTAATTTCCCATCACATCCTCTTTAGAGTAATATTTTCCAAACGATTTTCTCATTTTAGAAAACTTTTTCTCTTACATT
Organism: Brenthis daphne; assembly: GCA_947093115.1. Lineage (NCBI taxonomy): Eukaryota > Metazoa > Arthropoda > Insecta > Lepidoptera > Nymphalidae > Brenthis > Brenthis daphne. The sequence goes on along the minus strand of OX352474.1, from coordinate 7,059,581 downwards.
TTAATGTAATTACTAAACATTATCCATTTCTGTTTATGTAGTTTCAATTTTATTCAACAAAATTGCTGATTTCTATATCATTTAGAAAATCCATGAGGATTATACAATAATTTCATAGCCATCGGAAAATTTATATTTACCGTGAAATACTTTTAAAGAACGGAAGCGATAATATTACGTTATTTAACACTTTACATAAATATGATGACCTTTCCAAAGTAGCAAATTGTATGCGTAACTTGCCCTTCAGTGTGGTATACACAGACGTATGCGACTGTATAGTGTAAGTATGTATATATGTGTTTTATGTATGTTATAAACGATTTTTGAGATTACACTTAATGATTATCATATGAGTAATATTATTTTATATTAAGGATAATTTTATCATTTATTAGCGAGTCGCCCTTCGCTCGGGTTCGTCCTTAGCTTGTTTCCCCAATCCCCATACAAACTTTCATCCCCATTCTCACCCCCTTAAGGAATGATTTCCGGGATAAAAACTATCTCACTTTTCATATCATGAGATTTAAAAAAAAATTATTGTAGTAAAAAAAGATTTTTTTAATTTTCTTCTATGCAAAGCTAGTCCTAACAATAACAAACACAAAAAAAAAGAATTATCCAATTTCGTGCAGTCGAGCGTAAGTTATGCGCGTACATACATACATTTCGGTTTCATTTTTATTTATATAGATAATAGTATTTAATTACTAAAACCGAAACTAATTTTCGCCTGCTATTGGACAAACTCTTTACAAAAATAAACAAAAAATGTGCTAATTTTTCATAGATTGCTTAAATTTTTTGTACCTCTAACTAGCTCGTAGTTCATAAAAGTTTTTTGGCACTAGTTCGTGACAGCAAGCTATCAACCACGCTTGACGCTACATAATTTTTATGCGAGACATCATAATCAACTTGATAGGCGCCTATCACGGAACTAATACTAATTGATGAACGTGCGAAAAAAGGTGAGGGATTTACGGTCTTTTTTTTAATAAACAACATACATTGAAATTCTTAAAAACCTTATCTCTTACTATTTTTGCAAAGATATTTTTTAATTATGTAAGATTCGGTTGTGAATAATTAAAATAACTTAGGTAGGTATATTAGAATCCAAAAAATGTTATAAAAAGTCAAGTAAAACCGTCGTAAAATGTTAGTGTTAGGTTTTTGTTAGTACATTTTATAAATCTGAAATCGTGTTTTTTTCAAGATGCGTGCTCACAAGATTTTGGAAGTGCTTACATACTTTCGCTTTATGTTTCAGAATGTTATGAATTAAATACATCATAAATCTAGTGGCTATGAAAATAATATAAACCTAATTAAATTATTTCAAAATTATATATCAATCGGTTATCAAAATTTGACGACACGTTTGGCACAGTTTGTAGTGACTCTACTTGCTATGCCAGCGGTCGCGGGTTCGAGTCCCGCTGGGGCATTCATTTGTGTGATGAGCACGAATGTTTGTACTCCAGTCACGGGTGGTTATATATATATATATATATATATATATATATATATATATATATAATATGTATTTAAAGTTATATATGTGTAGTGTATCAACTATCTGGTATCCATAACGCCAGCCTCGTAGCTTACCATGGAACCAGATGGTACTGTGTGTTAATGTCCCAACATATTTAAAAAAAAAACTTATCTTACGACTGGATGAATAATTACTTGGGGTCTAGGACTTACATATGTACATTTGAGTAAATTACAACAATTAGAATATAAGCCAAATGTTTCTTAATGACTTGCCATTTTAACTAGTCGCTTTGTATGACCTGAAAAAAGTATCAATTATATATTAAGTATAAATCAACTTAATGTGACGTAATTTAATTTAACATAAAGTATTTTTATATGTTTACGTAATACTATATGTTCTTTTTTAAATTTATTCAATAATCAGAGATTTACACAGTATTTTCTTCACTTCGCTCGGGTTCGTCCCTAGGTACGTTTTAAATTAAAATGGATATAGTATGTTATCCTTAGGAGATAGACATATGCCATCGCGGACTTTTCTGTTGACTTATATAAGATACACAATTCAAACATACATTACTTTGTTATACTTGTATCTCAAAGGGTTTAGGCAGCGTTTTCGTTGAAAGCTCCCAGACGGCTTATTTTTTTCCGACACCTCCAACAAATAGTGTTACATTTTCAATCGTTATATAATCACTTTATCTGTTAAAACCGCATCAAAATGCGTTGCGTAGTTTTAAAGATTTAAGCATACATAGGGACAGACAGACAGCGGGAAGCGACTTTGCCTATACTATAATAAAACTTTAGAGGTCGGAATGTCTGTACATAGAAAAAATATGCTAAATACCGAGTCAGGGGGGTGTAAGAAGAGAAATAGAACAAATCCAGATTTTTTTCAATTCTTTTGTTTCTCTGTCTGTTTGTCTGTTTGTACGGGTTAATCTCCGAAACTGTAAAACCGATTTAAATAAAATTTTGCATGGTGGTACCTTGTATCCCTGCTCAACATTTTAGATACTTTTCATCCCGGAAAATTCAAGAGCTCCTGTGGGATAATTAAAAAACTATATTACCGGTCAAACAACAGCTTACTTTTCATCCCGGAAATATTAATGGTTCCCGTGGGATAGATCTGTATGTGCTTGTCTAGAGGCGAACCCGAGCGAACTATTTGATGTACCGAAATAAAAGTTTAGTCAATATAATTCTTCGTTATATGCAGTAAGGATAAACTGAAAAATATGCTATCTATAGTAGGTAAATAGAAGAAAAATAAAATCTTATTATGCATGAAAAGAAATAAGCAAATGGCATGTGTAATGTGTATAATAATAACATCTTTGTAAATTTTTAACTATTCACTGGGGTCTGGGAGTAAGGACCTGGTAGTAGGTATATGGAATAACCAATATGGAAATATCCGTCCCATAGCGCAAACTGTCTTTATAGTAAAAACTACTGCAATCGATTTTCCCTGACTGGGTTTTAGCATTGAAACATTAAAAACAGACTCTTTGATTTATTTTATTAATAAATAATCATATATTATGTCTATAATTTTACCTGCCGTTTACTACCATAGCAATAAACGTAAAAAATAAAATATGTGAATTAAAAAAATTATAACAACGGTACTTTGTAATTAAAATATACAGCCTTGAAAAGCAAAACAGTTTGTAATTGTTTCAAGGGTATAGTTAAAGATACAGGTTATAACAGTGAAACGGATCTATACGTGACAATATAACGACAGAGACGCATAAAGTAATTCATTTTAAATGTACGGTGTCACTATGCTATGCTGAGAGTAAATCAACATGATGGAATGCGGCTCGTGAGGCGTACTTGCGATCTAGTGTTGCTATTCACATCGCACGCTTAACGGCTTTAACATCTTATTTATAATATAATTTACCAAAGAATTTTATTTAGATTTAAATATAAAAATTTAAATTATAGCTTTGGAGCATGCATTATAACTAAAGCCACATACATACATATACAGAAAACGTCGTTTTAAATTATTTATTTATAGTTTGAAATTATTTTATTATCTCATAAATGCGGGACCAGATTTAAAAATTGAAATTGTTTATGAATTTTTTATATTATTATATTACCTATTTACGGACATAGAACTCTTATCATTTACTGAGAGCTGTGTAACTATATGAGGTGACTATACTAGTACCGACACCTCTTTAAAATATAATTTTCATAAGTATGTAGTATTTACTAAACATCTTATTTGATAAGTAAAAAAAATTGAATATTCATATAAGTAAAATAACAAATTTAAATACTATGGCGTTAAATCGCCAATAATCTTATTCCATGGAAAATTTCATTGTGGCTATTTTTAATTAAATCTATACCTATAGGTACAATTTCCTTACAAAGTTCGATTCGATGTACATATATGACAATCGTAGTAACAGGCATAGTCGAAGTCTATTAATTAGTTTCCGCATTGTAATAAAATATTCATAATGATTGTACATATTTTTATCTTGGGTTATATTAACATTATGTTATGACTCTCTGGGAATAAGAATATTTTATGTCAATCTTAACTTTGTCGTTTATATGCTGATGAGTGTTCCGACTTCCGAAACAAATTCGAAATCTAAATAAATCCTTGTATAGCTCTTATAATTTTGTATTGACGATTCAAAAGTGTTTGTAAAAGTCTATTTGAATAAAACTTTGTAATTAATAAAAAAAACGATACGAAATTTAAATAATTCTAAGGGTAGGTACTGTACATAATTATCTAATATTAAAATTTGAAATTTAGTTACATATTCGACGACACGTTTGGCTCAGTTTGTAGTGACTCTACTTGCTGTGCCAGCGGTCGCGGGTTCGAGTCCCGCTGTGGCATTCATTTGTGTGATGAGCACAAATGTTTGTACTCCTTTCAGCAGTACAGAAGATGTACTGCGCCGACCCCAAGTGATTTTGAAATGGGCAGGGAGAAGAAGTTTGTACTCCAGTCATGGTTGTTTATATTTATAATATGCACGTACTTAAAGTTATATATGTGTTATTTAACAACTATCTGGTATCCATAACACAAGTCTCGTAGCTCACCTTGGAACTAGATGGTGCTGTGTATTAATGTCCCTACATATTTATATTTATTTATATATATTTTTAATCCATTACATATTCATGGTAATTTAAAGTTAGGTAATCTGAGGTGGAGATTATATTATTTTTCGTATAAGAATCATCTAAAGTAAAAAATATTTCTAATTTGTTGTGAAATTTATATATTTATGTAATATTTTATGTACTCTTTCTTATAATATCTGTTTATTTTCATTATAATATAAACTGCTATACGCAATCAATACTCTGTTTTTGTTTACTTTAAGAGGAAAAGGGCAAATCCGGTAATTTTTCTGTAAAATATTAACATATTAAATAATAAATTATTAAATAATTATTATCTGCGTTCAAGCTCCTACATAATATAACTTGGCTTGAACTTTAATTTTGGCAAATTATACTTTGTTATCATAATAAATAAAATGAAAGTAATGCTATTAGTACTTTTCTTGAGCTAAATGTTGCGTAATTGTCCTCAAGGGAAAGATTATAATTTTGTTTACCTCTCGCAGTGTTATAATTAAACGTAGATAAGTGTCGACGTAATCGACACTAATTACGAAAAAAAGTTAATTATTACATAAATTTTAAAAAGTATTAAAAATTGGACACTTTTTCATAACTTATGTCATATTGAAAAGGTGGCAAAATTATTCTATCATATTGTAACATTTAATATTAAAAGATAATAAATTGCAATTTACAATGTTATGCAAAATAATACCTTTTTAATGTAAAAGGTTTAATAAAATAAACATATTGAGTAACAATATTAAGTTTATTAATGTTTTTGTATGGTCAAGATGAAGAACATTATACAAGTTTTTTTCTTTTAATTTAGTAACGTATACAATAAAACTAAACATTTTTAAGCTCACTAGGAAACAAAATTCTAAAAAGCTTGAAAAAAAAAGCACTCTTCCAGACTTAGAGCTTATGCTTTGAGAAGCTTAGTGGATCTACAGAAAACCTGTCTCTGGTTTAAATCGCAATAAACCAAGAGATTTTTTGACAAATTTAATATACTAATCGCTAGTGTATAAAACATTTTTTAGTTTAAGCCGCTTATTAGTGACCAACGTTCAATGACACCTCAGTTCACAACTTCACACCATGATCACAGTCACGCTCGACAGCGGCCCCAGTCTCACGAGTGTGACAAATATCACGTTACTGAAAAACCTCGTATTCACAAGCAAAACGACTACAATTGACTGGTTCGAATCCTTTTATTGTTGTGGTGTAAGATATCCTACGTCTATGTGTTTTGAAAAATTAGACTGTACAATCGTCATGTCAATGTCAAATGTCGTATCGTGTCTTGAAAATAGGTATTATAGAAATGTACACTTATAGAATACATTGTGCCTACCTAAATCGTTGGATACCATTTTTTTAAGTACCCAACTCATTTCACTGAAATATGGCTAACATTAAATAGTCAAAAGGCACAACTTACTGAAAAATTTGGTAATTTGTTATTATAACATTTTGGTTATTTTACGTAACTACAATCAACATTTTATGGATAACCCATAATGTGCGGTAGAGCTGGTATCGTAGTGCTAGAGCCCTTCCTGGTAGACAGATCTACATAATAAATTATACTTGTATTTTTAGCTTTTGTGTAAGGAACAAACATCACAATCAGTCAATTTTTACTCCACCTATATTATGTTACAACCAGTAAATCTCGTTATCTATTTTCCTTCCGCTCGAACTAGTCTCCAAGCTCGGTCAACGTCCTTATTTAAAAGTATTATACACATTACCTTTACAGGTGCAATTTACCGCCATTAGTTGTCGGCTGTTAAGTAAACAAGTCCCAAATGCCCATATACAACTGGATTGTTAGATATAATGTTTCTATTTTTTTATACAAATGCTTTAAAAACTAACAAAAAATAGATGAGATTTCATTTTATATTACTAGGCTAATAGCTTAGTGCTAGCATTAGAATTTACGATGTTTATTGCTTATCAAATCACTCACATATCAATAAAACTATCTTTTCAGATTTTTTCGCGAATTTATTTTGATTTATAATAATATTGATTTGGATTTAGCTACTTCTGATTTATCAGTATCATGTTTTCATGTATTTGTTTACGAGCAGTATCTTTTTATAGTAAGATAATATTATTGTTCAAGTCCATATTAGTGGTGCCAAAATAAAAACTATTCACGTGTAACGCGAAGGAGAATTGTCTCAATCCACATAATACAAGGTATTGAATATCAAAAATAGTAACTAAATATTTTTAATATATACTTTACATTAAAACAACAACATTGAATATTGTCATAAAGTTAGTTAAAGTTTGAGATATAATAAGATTAGGATACGGGGAAGGCAATCCCTTCTTTTGCTTATTCTTTATGTTCACAGAGAAAGCTACTACCTACACACTCCCAGAATAATTTTAAAGCCATTATCGTATGTCTGTCTTCAAATGATGAATCCATGCGGCCAAATGCACAATTAATTAAACTTTCGGCTCTAAATGTTACATCATAAAGAGAGTTTAATCAATTGCAATAACTAGTGTTCGCCTAAAGGTCGAATATCGATCATAATAATTATTTCTTACAAAAATTTGAAGTAAACATATTTGAATAAAATTTACCTATCTAAAAAAAACTGTTTCCAATTTTTTTTTTATTGATAACACTATAACGTTTCAATAGCTATCCTAAACAAAAAAAATGGAAATCGGAGAAAAAAGTACCTACTCAAATGTTTTGTCTCTGCCTATACATATATACAGATTTGCTTGTTATTTTTAAGGGCAGTGGTAATCTTTCTTTAGTGCTATTGATTACATATACTTACTTATTTAATTTTAGGTATATAGAAACCCAATAAACTAGGAAAATAAAATTAACAAAACTTTATTTTGTTTACGATATCTACTAGTATGTAATCTATGGTAATAAGTAGATAGTAGATACTCGTGTAACTTTAATTGATGATATCGGAGCTGTATATCATTGCACATATTAATCTTAGCGAATGTGTTAATTTGTCATTTAAATTCAATTTATGTAAAATATAATTTCTTTACGTCAATTTTTAAACCATAAAACATAAAAACATCGTTTAGTGACTGTTTTTGTAGTAAAATATATTTGTGAATATAAATAAATTGTAATACTCTCTAGATGTAATAAAAATATTAGTAGTTACTAATAAACCCTCAAACTTTATGACTAGAGAATAAAAAATAATAATTGAATAAATAAATAACTATTGTTATCTACACTAATATATACTATGTACTATATAATATTAATTACTACTATATAATATATTGATTGTTTGTTTCTTTGTTTGTTTGAGCGCACTAATCTCAACAAGTACTAATCCGATTTAAAAACCTCTTTTGCATTAGGTAGCCCGTTTATTGAGGAAGGCTATAGGCTGTATATCATATAATATATAGTCTATCTATTCTATATTAACCGTTAAAACGCACCCGAGCGAATCGAGGGTCGTTTATTTTGTTTAAATTAAAAAAAAAACTTTTGCATTTGATAGTCCAATTTTTGACCAAGGTTATAGATTATATCTAACATCATTCTAAGACTGTTAAGATCGCAACAGTTTTGCATTACGCGAGCGAATCCGCAGAGAAAGCTACATAATATTTTTTATATTAAAAATAATATGGGCAAGAAACTATACTTGAAGTGGTTCCCGTGGGATAGCCATTAGTATATTATAAGAAGTCGCCAGTAGTCCCAACAATATTATGTTATATAAACGAAATAGACCTTTAGAAATCGCGAACGACCTTTCTAATTAGCTTAATAACGAACTTGTTTGATAAGGGAAGTGGTCTGCGGAGGTGTAGATTATGTTTGCCTTGTCAACTTAAATAGGTAACAAATATAAAACTTGTATTTAATATTCACTCTTAGTTACTACCGAGCCCTTCCCGCAATCATGCAAGTGTACTAGCAACTTGCTTTAAGTAGAACTTAGTTTAACATATTAGGAAATGTGTGTACTCATGTTTATTATTCAATTTGTTTTCTTTATCATACTATAATATTATAAAGAGGTAAAGTTTGTAAGTTTGTTTGTAGGAAGTAATCTCTGGAACTTCTGAACCGATTTAGATGGGTAAGAAAATAGTTTGAGACATTGGGAAGGACATAGGATAGTTTTTATCCCGGAAATCATCTTCGCAAGGGGGTGAAAATGGGGATGACTCGACCGAAGCGAGGGTGATTCGCTAGTTTTATTATATTTTAATAATAAGTCGTTAAAAGTGCATAACTATTATTAGTCTATCGATAAACTTTAGGTTTTTACATGATTGTCGAAAAATGTTGTTAATTGATGCTAAACAGCACCATATTGTCCTTTAAATCCAAGGCAAATGTTAGAATATTTGTATTAAAACAAAAAAAAAACGTTTAAAAAAAGGTTTGATGAATTAATTGCTAAAAAATTTACAGTATAAATTAATTAGTCGTATACGGGTTTCACTGCGCCAAAATCATTACCAAGAGTTTATTTACATAATATATGAAACGGATAATTGCCGGTTACACTTACGATAAACATTGTAGGTTCAGTAATACTAGTACAGTGTTATATATTTTTTTTTTATGTCGGGAAATGCATTTACGCATACCACCTGATCCCCCAGGTGGTGATGTGGGGCTCACCGGCTAGAAGAGCCGGTACTACCCACTAAAATCCGACATTCCCCTCCCCTCCGCCTTAATGGGACGCCGCAGGATCGCTTGCGCATAACTACTACGGCGCCCCGGCGGCAGGTCTGCCCAACGGCTGACCACCACACCGATGGGGCTGCTCCACAGTCAACTCTGCTACACCAGAGAGGTACCCGGAGCAGCCCCATAAAACCGAACCTCCGCCCACCGAAGTGGGCCACCTCCAATCGGCTGCAGAGGACAGGGAGAGCGGCAACGAAACACCGACACTCCTCTTCCCCTGCAGCCCCACCGCGTCCGCCATCAAACGGTGGCGGCCCCGTCTAGGCCGCGGAAGGTAGGGAGAACGGCGCACCGAAATACCGGCACTCCTCTCCCGCCGCGGCCTACCCCTCCACCGGATGCGGGCCTGCGACCACAGTCCCGCAACCGGCACCCATCATCCGGTTGTGGGACCAAGCGGTCCCACCACCGGTGGCCGCAACGTCTTCGGCTCGAGGCCTAGACGAGCGGCCCCATCCAAGCCATTTGGTCCGCGCCGGATTTCTCCGGTACCACCCGCCGCCCTAAGCGGGTGGCATTCCCCTATCCGCCACCTGGGGACGCGCCCGGTAGGAGTTGGCTTCTCCCCCGGGAGTATAGTGTTATATGATCTGTGGTAATAGTTTAAAGTTTGATTTCTATTTATAATTAATTTTCTTGTGACTTCTAAGAACGGGAAAAAGAAAGTCATTCCACTCGTAAACAAATTAAAAAAAAAATATATTTTCCTGTTTGAAAGCAACGAGTACCTACCTATGCCACCTCATATTACTATATAAATATTTATAGTGAATACAAAACGATGGTTTCTAAAGATAAACAATTAAATGCCTTAACAGACTGTAGTAAATTATATTTATTTATAGTTTGAATTATGAAAAGTCCAAGGTCGTATAAAAATAAGAATTACACATATAAAGAAGTGTACTTAAAAATATTTTGTAACATATTAGGTACATGTGCGGTTATTGTTCATTCAGATTTCCTATTTGGTGTGGGCAATACTTTTTATCCAGCTGTGTATAATTTAATATTAGCTTTGATATTGACTAAAGGTGCGCACAGTTGTGTTTAAAACAGTTAAATAAATTCTTGAATAGACCTATATTTCAATAGCTACAGAAGGAACAAAGAAAAATTTATAATACACGAGTAGTATGTTTATCATGTACATCCACTTTGTATGTAATTTGTATGAATAATTAAACGAGGTGTCTGCTGCATTGACAAGAGCTTAATCCATATATATTCGATGCAGCTGATTTTATTGTGACTGGACAGTACAGTTTTGTACTTTTCTATAGTGATCTATTCTTTAACCCCCAACGCAAAAAAAGGGTTGTTATAAGTTTAACGTGTGTATATTTGTGTCACACCGCACACGGTATGATTAGCGCCTAAATGGATGAACCGATTTTAATTTAGTTTTTTTGTTTGAAACGTGACTTGATTGAATCCTTTGCATGTCTTTGGATATGAAAAACTTCACAGATCTAATTCATTCGAAACTTCAATGACATTACAACGATATGGCCTGATGCAAGATATTCAATCTTTTACTAAAACACTGCAATTATCGTGCAGAATCCTGTTTAGGCACATTGCAACGGCCTCAATAAATAGGTTGTGTTGTTTTTTTATTTAATTTTTTGTCACATAACAAGTCATTTCATTTATAAATTATATTATTATCAAAAGCTACATTTAAGGTTTTTCGGACGGTAAAATTTTATCCTCTACTACCTAGGGTTTTGTGAGAGTAGGAGGACATAGTCGTATATCTAACATTTTTCTGTAAACAATTATTGTCGAGGTGTGAATGACCGATGTAAAAAGTTCTTTGAGCGCTTAGTGGAGGTTGTTGAGTAATATTACGATTTACGAAAATATACATACATATATTATCTATGATTATTTCTATGTTTTTAAACAATGACATGTGTAATATAATAATAGGAAAATGCATCGAAAAAATGTAACACCATGTTAATTGCATTAAATTAACAACAAATATAGATATAGAAATGTAGGTACCAATTAGTGTACTATCTATATAAGAGGCGGCTACTTTAATGAGAACAGTTTATTTTTACATTTTACTATGTTTAGAAAATCATTAATTAGTAGAATTGTACATCTTTTCTTAAAATACATTCGAAGCTAACGAGTTGTGTTGCCTACATATTTGTTGAAAATACATCCGTGCTTGTATTTAAGTTTCGAGAAATAAAGGTCACAACACTTTGGTGGCCCTAATAGCGAACTTAAGTGTGCCTACGAGTCAAGAATTCGGCGACATCGCTCTAACGGTAGTTTGGCCATGTCAGCCTTATTCTTATTCTAACGACACTTGTCCCTTTCAAATGATGATTTAGAACGCGTTCAATATTTACATAGAAAATAAACAGAAATCCATACCAATATGTTATGTTTTTGTTAGTTTAGAGTGATGTCTAGAAGCACTCAACCTATTTATATACAAACAAACTTAATGCCTAACTAAATACTAGCTAAATGTAACAGTTGCCATTGCAAAGAATTTTTAATTTTTTAATAGTTTGTCAATTTAATTTTATGCAGCTATTTTTTTTAAAACCGACCAGTTTAATGTAATACAACATAATTTACAATATATTCATGATTCCAAAGTAAATCTAAACAACATAATATATAATACGGATAGCTAAGTTTTGCAAGGCATAACGAACAATCAGTTTTCTAATAACTTCGTTATTTCATATCAAAGTAACAATGTTAATGATTCGTTTTTATTCCATTAGTAATGGAGGTAGACCGTAGAAATAAAAAGAAATAACAGTACCTACAATGTACATCTAACTGATCAATAGGCAATAACTATCGCATTAATATTGTAAGTATCAAAGTCGCGCCTATACCTTAGAAACACAGATATCTTAATATCAAGCTAATTATTAAGATTTCTGTGCTTAGAAATAACAGGCTTATTTTGAAATTGACCTAATTATCATACACATAATAATAAAATAAAATAAATAAAAGTGCTTGTGTGCAATTTATACATGGCAGAAGTGAAACTTAATATTATATATTTGTCAGATAATAACAACGGTTACCATGGCAACATACCAATATATTCTATTTCATTCTCTCACCAGATTTTAATACTATATATTTATGTGTTTGTCTATTTTTAGTGTCCCATTTCCGTTTCATTTCCGTTTCATCGAGTTTCAAATCACAACGATTTCACTTCAAAGTTTCACGAAAAGTTTCACTTCAAAAAATCACCATGAACGAAATGTCAATATTTCATCGCTATTCCTAACTTCTATGAGGTCTTTTAAAGCTACAGAAAACATAATCGCAATATAGAGTTAGGTTCTACCATTTCGGTGACCATTTCTATGGTATTTTAAAAGTATGTGTACTTTTAGCATTTTTTTAAAAACACAAAGTAATGATCAATGATCAAATAATATTTTTTCTCACCAAGTGTAAATTAGTAAATAACCGTAGATATTACACAATTGTTCATGTCAGAATCGTGAATTAAATTTTAACGAAGTATAATTCAGTTACTATAAAAGGTTAGACATTTAAAATTTAAACCATTGACTGAATAATTTGGAATTCAATAACGAATACGTTGTATAGTATCGTGAGAAAATTGAGATAAAAGTTATCAAAGCGATAATTGCACGTATTAATTGGGTAAATTATTGTTATAACCAATAATAATGCCCTTTGGCGGGAATGAAAGTAAAATGAGTTATCAGCCGAAAAAAGTATTGCGCAATTTCAATAATTGTACCAGTTTCACTCTTAAAACTGATTTCAATATCCATGGGTTTTGTTTAACAGTAACCCTATGGGCCTATAGGATATAAATAAAAACTTAACTGAAATATATTTATTATTTTTATAATGTTTTAAGGCCGCGGAAAATTTTAAAGATTTAAACATAATTTATAGTTCAATCGATACACGAGCATAATATAATGATCTCTTTCATTTAGGTAATCACCATAAAGATCAAAAACTCTTGAGGTGTAACAGAAGTTAATTTTATATCATCATATAATATAAAAATGATCCTTTTTTTGTTATTGTAAAAAGATTATATATTTATTATACTATATATTATATTTATACCTTTTATTATATTTAAGTAGGTATATCGATTTAAACGTTTATTAATAATCGGTTATTCTTTTATATTATTAGTTTTAACTTTTAATGCATGTAAATTAGCCATTATTGATGTCCTTTTTAATTAAAAATTAAAGGGAAAGATATGAATTCCTCCATTTTTCTTATGACATATAATATTAAATTAGACGTACCAGATGGAACCGAAACGACTGCAGGGCAGATAATTACAGTTGCAGCGCCAATAAACATTTTGAATATGAAATTATGGCAAAATAGTTGCAGAAGCACTAATAAAATACATCAAATATTAAAAATACATGGAGTTGTTTATTTAATATTGTGTATTTGATATTTAGAATTAAGATAAGTGTGAGAACCTCTGAGCCAACATTGATCTAAAAATAACCTAACTGGTAACAAAAATATTCAAAAATAATTTATATTTTGGTTAAGCTAATTAATTATATATGAACAAAAAGTAAAGTTCAAGCGAGAGTGTTCTACATTGCTAATATGAGAACAAGTTACATATCATAATAAAAGCATGGTAATTAATTTGGAAAAATCTACTTTTATACTGAACTAATTGCATGTAAATTATTATGTCTTGATGAATAAATCTTTAATACGACACTGAAATTATCTTAAGAGATGCACCATACTCCGTCTTGGGTATATGAAAGCGTGACCGTGGACGCTGGCAAGTGATTAAGCAAACGTATGACAAGCGCAGATGCAGAGACTTGGCTGCAAAACCGTCTGTGCATGAGTAAAAAGTAACCATTCTTATCACTCTTCTTTCAAAGAAAGTTCGTAATTTACATAAAAATTTCGTTTATTACCTCTATATGCTGTCATGTGGTTAGATTAAAAAAAAATTAGATAAATTAAATATAATTTTTGCTAATCCTATAAATACCGTGTGTAAGCCTGAGCTGATTGTTAACCTGGAATATCTAGTGTTGCTTAAGTTAAATTCTAAAAGCCTGTTAACAATGTGGAATATAGAATAATAAAATAATGTTTTAATTAAATTGTAGCTTTAAAGATACGCACTATTTACTGTTTCGTATTGAATATAAAATAGCCTTCAGTTCTATTGCAGATTTTTTTTAATATTTATTTTAGATCCACTTTATTGATGCGAGAAATTATGGTATTTTTTAATGAATATTATATAATAAATCGCAATATCTTATTATTTGTTTTAATTTATTTAACTTAACTTATTTATATAAAATTACATACTTTTGCATATGTATCTAGGGAAATCATAAGGGGAAAGAAAAGGATAGTAGGATACTTCATACTATAATTATAAAATAGGGTCAAACAGGTCATATAAAAATGAAGAACCCGGATTTTTTAATAGATAAGATAGGTACATATATTTCCTATACCAAACTACTTTATTAAGGTGTGAAAAAATCACTCATAGTAATAGTATTCAGCGCAAGATATCACAATTCACGTTAGAGTCATAAAAAGATGATCTCGAAACATCCAATTAAATATGAAAGGTGTTGAGTGAAGTTGTGGGTAGTTTGCTAAAAGAAATTTGCTAAAATTCAAATTAACTGCTGTTAATTAGAAAACGGTACATTTTACATATAATTCCTAATGCCAAAGAATTTACAACTATCAGCCTTACCTGATGCTGTCCAGCATTCGGGACATTCCTGGCAAAGCGTCGACCAGTCGAAGGCGAGGTCCTCAAAGCTCGCCATGACTATGGCTAGTTGTTACAAGACCACTGGAACATACTATATTGCACAAACACCAGGCACTTCTCGTCAATTGTTACGAAATATCGTTTATATCACTGTAAAGTTAAATCATATGTCATAAGGTGGTAATACAAGTTCGCGGTTCGCGCACGTTAATCCCTAGTGTGCGCGCGCGCATATGCGTTAGCGGCCGACGGAGCACTGCGCGGCAAGTGGCAACCTCGCGGGCCACTCGGGATGTCGCTCTAAACCTGTTCCTCAGACTCTCAGCGAAGCATTCACCGTGCGTTCTTTCGATTTCAATGAACCGTTAATGTTCTTTAAGGGTGTGCCTTATCAAGTTGACGGATCGCGTAATGTGACTACATATACTAAGTTTCCGCGTGATATGTAAAATATGTTTCCATGCGTACTCAAACTTATTTTATTTATTCAAAAGTTATCCTTGTATCGGCACGTTTTATGGTCGTTTAAAGTGGCTGACAATACAACGCTAATTCACCCACGCAATTTTTACATGCAAATCTACCATATCAATAATTTTATTACGTCTTTTAATTATTATGTTAACATTGGCATTCTTTCTGTATTTACTAATATTGAGTTTTTTTTTATAGAATGCGGAAAGGCTAAGTAGCAACAACACGAACGCGGAGCTTATGTTGTTGGTTACTTAAATAATTTAAACATTTTCTCATACAGTGAAGAAAATCTTGTCCTTTTTATCATATATTAATTTTTTAACTAAATAAGTTGTATAGTATCCGTGTTAGAAATTGAAGCATATTGTTCATCGAATGTGCATTCATGTAAATGCTTACTCAATTTTATTTCGCATAAAGCATGGCATTAACTGCGAAGTCGTTGCTTTAGCGGTTGCCAAAGCAGAAAGCGTGAGCGCGTTATTTACTCATAAAAATTTAAAACCTTTTACACTACATCTTATCTACCTTACCATCTAAGAACGTATTTTTTTAAATTTTAGTTCTCAAATATTTACTAATGGTTCATAATTAAATTATTCACATCTCGTGGTTACGTGGTGCTGACAGTAAAAGTTGTGAAAGTAAAGGTATAATCGTGTTATAATTATATTTTAATGTGCAGTTTAAGTTATACGCGGCGTCCTTGAACTATAGTAGCACAGATAGTTACCCGCGTTAAACGTAATGCAATGCGTAACACTACAGTGGATATTATATACATTTGCAAATACCAGTCAAGTGCTTAAAATGATAATCTAGAATCTAGATTACAGAGATTAAAAAAAGTAACATTGTGGATTATGACACACCTCCTCGTTTTTAGGGCTCCGTAGTCAACAGGAAACGCTTATAGTTTCGCCATGTCCGTCCGTTCGTCTGTTCGCAGCTTAGCTCAGAGACTCCTAGTACTAGAAAGCTGTAATTTGTCATGAATATATATATATATTAGTCACGACAAATCGATCAAATAAAATCTGAAATAAAAAATTCTAGGATACCTCTATACGTAAAGTGGGGATATTTTTCCTCGTCAACCCCGTGGTGTGTTGGTGAATAGGTCTTTTAAAAATATTGTGGCTTGTGAAAATAATTTTTCGATTAGGGGAGGATCCGTTTGTGAAATATTAAGCTTTAAAGTGCTAATTTTTGTTAGAGTGAAGTGTCGGCTGTCGTCCATGTCAGCTAAATGGTTGTTTTTGGATACGTGAAACATATGACGGCAATAGTATATATTAAGAAGTTGAAAGGAAAACTATCACAGTTAAGCAGGCTTTACAAATTTACGAGTAATAGTCGACCAACTTTTAAAATGTTATTATGAGCCGTTGAAACCGTTAACGTTAAATGTAAATAGTACGAAACGACAAAAAGCCCTCTTGTAAGTCCGCATTACTGTGATGGACAACTACAAGAAATCGAGATGGCGTTAATTACAAAGCAAAATCTAAAAATTTGTACTTAATAAACAGCGCCAGTCACGTAGTTTAGCACTTTTTTATATAATTAAATACCTACTTGTCAGAGAGAACCTTTATTTTTATCATGTGAATTTACTCATGCCAGTTTCATCTATCGAAGGTGATAGAGTTGGATTCCCTTAGTTATGATAGAGGTCACAGGTATTAAGTACATCTGAATTCACTTCAATTCTTTGTTATTTGGCTTTTAAC
The DNA here is from genome assembly GCA_947093115.1 of Brenthis daphne. NCBI lineage: Eukaryota > Metazoa > Arthropoda > Insecta > Lepidoptera > Nymphalidae > Brenthis > Brenthis daphne. Next base: position 7,042,207 of record OX352474.1, on the reverse strand, counting down.
CGTGCCAGTTGGACACAGATTACTTAGCCAATGTCGTGTAGAATGAAGAAGATACGGTATAGATAAGGTATTAACTGGTTAAAAAAGAGATATTCACACTGAAGTCTCTTTACATATACTTAGATTATGACCAATTAATTACAGAGCCTTGTGACATGTCACTGATGATGACGATAAGTGAAGTGCCTTGTTAGTTGTAGATTGTTTGCTCTATACGGAATCAGAGTGGGCAGTACTATTTCAACAGTAAACACATATACTTAGTCGTCGGTTTTTTTATATTTTCTTTTTATTTTATAAATATTAGGTAAGACATTGAGTACCACATTATTATTAGATTGCATGCGCCCGATTTAAGTAAAAAAACGTGTAGGTATTTGTGAGTCAGTCCATTAAAAAGAAGACAGCGTTTATATAACAATACAATTTGGTTCAAGAATCAACATGCCTCGCAAAAAATATTATGAATGAAGATTTAAGCACGAAATTTAATAAGAAAATGTTCAACGCAATATTGTTTTTACCTCTTAAGGTACTTTTCACTTTAACTTTTATTTTTGTAAATTATTTCTATTTAAATATTATCTTTTGACTTTATTAGGATATTCCAAAACTAAATATATTATGTATATTATTCATTGCGTAACACTTTAAGAATTACAGATGCTGGACCATCGTATAGAAATATTTTTGAGCTATAAAAACCAAAAACGCATGTATGATATATGAACCAAAATTAGTTCTTCTATTGATACTGATATCTATTTTTATTAGAGAATTTTTTTTGTTAGTTTTGTGCAAAACTAACTAGCATCACTTAAATTAGCGAACGCACGTGGTAAACAGGGCATGCGAGCTCGTGTTTCTCGTTGAGGCTTACACTCGAGACAAATTAACACGATCGTCGGCCGTTAACTACACATTAGTTCTGAGAATATAATCAATAAAAGATAAGTCATTACAAGTATTTTAAACAATTATATCTCAAAATTCTCGTGATTTGTATATAATATTCATCAAAAATAACACGTTTTATGAAATAGCAAAACTTAGTTGATCAAGCATTTGTTTCGAAGGGAATTTGCTTTTAAATATCCAAGAGCATTCAACTTTGAGCGGATCAAGGTTATTCAATCCATATAAAGACATCACCAAAAAGTATTATTCAACCTTCCTTGGAGCTTCAAAAACTATGGCTATTTTAATATGTTAGAACATTTAAGTAAATTACAAGGTTGCTACTAATGTGGAATATTTCGACACATTATCGAGTTTATATTGACATACATAATATGTACAGCTTTTATCGTGTATATTTCTTTACTATGGACTATGGAGTAACACTCAGGCGGTCACTGTGCCGATTACTTAATTTAATGCGAAATATAGTGATAAATATATATTTTTTTTTTTGCAAAAGCAAATTGTTCAAGTATTTACCTACAATCTCTGAACTCAATTATAGAACTTGGCTGTTTGAGAACTGAGGTGAAACTATTGAAAATAAAACAAAAGTTTGTATAAAATTATTAGTTTTATTTATTTCATATCTTCAATCATACATTTAATTTAGTAATGCAAGAGTGCACGTTGTTGGCAACCGCAAGGCGCTACAATACTGCCGCGGGCCGCCACTCACTATGTCGTCGTTTTGCCCACTGATAAGAAACCAGTCGTATTCGAAAAATATTTCGCGTTTGCTTCGTTCACTCGCGTTTCAGCCGCTTGCGGATTGACGATTTCTAGACCCTGTAAAATATTTATTAATTAAAAAAATATATTTAAATTCATGTATACAAATATTATAAAGAGGTAAAATTTGTGAGTTTGTGAGATTGTGAGTTTGTGACGTTGTAGAGGGTAATCTCTGAATCTACGGAACCGATTTAGATGAAATTTGGTAAGAAGATAGTTTGAGACCCTTAAATACATAGTGGAATTTAATTCCGTAAAATCAGACAGAAGTTCAAGCAAAAAATAACATAAAATGACTAAATCGTGATGGAGCATTGTCATCATTAGTCGTGGTCAATAATACACTCGATAATACGTTTCGAGTGTTTACTTGCCCGTGCCCTGCATTTGGTTAGGACATCTTGATATCATCTCTTTCTCTTATGTATATTAATATTATAAAGAGGTACAGTTTGTGAGGTTGTAGAGGGTAATCTCTGGATCTACAGAATGGATTTAGATGAAATTTGGTAAGATGATAGTTTGAGACCCTGGGAAGGACATAGGATAGGTACTTTTTATCCCGGAAATCATCCTTAAAGGGAGTAAAAAGGAGGATGAAAGTTTTTATTGGGGAGAAAGGCAGGAACGGACCCGAGCGAAGCGAGGGTGAGTCGCTAGTTTTTAAATAATTTAATTGCTTTATTCTTTTAATATCAATACAATAACATTTAATTTATTGTTAATCACTCAAAAATTATCAGACTACGATATTAAATGTTTTTTATAAAATAATTAAAGTCATGTTTTTTTATAATTTAATATTTTTCCCCAACCCCCATATTATAATCCCAACCTTACTTTTTTCATTTCCATACCTTTAACTTAGGTAAATAAATTTGGCACTACTAATAGTCTATCGCGGACTTCAATTATTATTATCACGACCGTAGTCACGAGAAAGAGGTAAACGACATTTAAGACAATTGTGCACTTGATACTGTTTTTATAAGCAATAGATGCTTATTGTCTACGTTCAGTAGACAGTCATTCAGATCTGTAATTACTGGACGTAGATTTGCCCGTCATACACAAGTAGATAAGTAAGGCAATAGCTCGCGATGACTTTTCATTTATTCGTAAAAGCGACGTGTTGTTAGCGGTTGTCAGTATTTGTGATCGAAACGGACCCACCCACCTATCTCTTTATCAGTGTTTCATCTCCTTGATTTAAAGTTACAAAAAAATAACCGCAAGCTTTTTAATTTAGGCTTAAAACCTGTTTTGAGAACAGGATGGATATTTTTTTTAGTCAGCTAAAATAATTTATTTTATAAATAGCCATAGCCTGAAATGAAGAAACTTATTATGAAAAACAGGTGTAAGATAGAAAAATAAGTAGTAAAATGTATTATTCAACAATGGTCACTTAGTCTAATTTGTAATAGGAAAAAATATTTGCTATATATATATATATATATATATATATATAGATTTTAATTATATTTAGCTTATATAAGAACATTGTCATCATTTCCTAAAAGATCGATTGCAATTTTATTGTTAAAAATGAATCTATTGAAATGATTGATAATGATCTATTAAACTGCGTTCCATTTATTATTATTATTATTATTTTGTTAGGTGTTGTGCCGAGGTCGACCCTAGCTACGTCGACCAGTTTTGGTCCATTGTAGCTCCCTTTATAATGAGTTCTCAGCTTAGTCCTGTTGACTTCAGAAACTTCCAGATTTTCTGAGCGGGGAGCATCTGTATCTTTTCCGGTTGCATAATATGCTGCCCTAGATAGATAGTTCTGCGGTGCATGAGTGGACCGCACGAGCAGAGGATGTGCATAGCAGTTTCCTTTGTCTCATGGCATAGTCTGCACATTGCGGTCTGACTGAGGCCGAGGGTAAACATATGTTTATTGAGTTTGCAGTGACCAGTAAGTATTCTGGTTACTGCACTGGTTTTATACTTGTTGAGTTGAAGCAACTCTTTTGTAAACGTTTTGCGATATCCCTTAATTAGCGCTTTAGAGTATGTTTTTCCAGAAGCGGATTGCCACTCTTGAAGTGCTTGGCGATTGCAGTGAATTTTGAGAATTGAATAGGCATGTTGTTTTGCAATACCACAAAATGGTTCGGGGCCACATTCTGGGGTTTCAGCGCCCCTTCTTGCTAATGCATCAGCCTTTTCATTCCCATCTATGTCTGAGTGACCCGGGACCCATCTGAGGGTAACTCTGTTGGATGTGCCCAGGACATTCAGATTATCCATACAGTCTTTGACCTACTTAGAGTTGGTCTCAAGAGAATTTATAGCCAAAAGTGCTGCTTGGCTATTTGAGTTGATGTAGATATTTGGTTTCTAATGCGTTCCATTACACAGTGCCTACTCTATTTCGGAATACACTAAAAGTAGGTACGAAAGTAAGAATAGAACTCTACCTTTTTGGAAGTCGCCAAACAACAACAAAAGTCTTAAGTTGTTTTATTTTATTAAAGAAAATGTCATTAATACATAATGGATTATCGTGAAATATTTTGTCGTAGCAAAATATTTCTATTTGTGATTTAAATTTAAAAATGTAGGTTAATTAAAGTCGTCCTCGATTAGATTCCATAATTTGAATATTTACATTAATAATTGTAGGTTTTCAAGTTTAAAACAATAATTTATATTTCTTCAATCCCTCCACGACCGCGGACACGCCGGCGTGTCAGTTAACAATAGATTTCTTAGAATTTTAATTAATTTCTTAGAAATTTACCTGGAGATGTTAATCTTTATATTTTAATTATGCATTTTGAGATTCTTGTACTTTATACATAAGTATAAAATCAATTTCACATATTATATTATACATGTCTCTTATGAAATCGATGGCTGAACCCAACTTGACATTGATGACTCACAAGCGTGCTTACTTAGTATATATATATATTATAGTATATAGTATATATTGATTGATAAATTTAAAGATTATATACACTAATTTAGTTACTAGTTATATAAATAAACCAAGTTATCAGCCTTTGCTGGGCTAACTTGGAAGAGATGATGATAAAAATCCCGTTTTAAGTCTTGATATAAGCCATCTCCAACCCAAGTTTTACTCCATGCATTGACCCTTATCAGAGTAAAGAAATGACAACACTAATTCACAGGCTTTCGAGTTTATAATAAGAGAGTGATTAGCTCTCTTAAGATGGATAGCTTTTGCAATTGGCAAAATTTTTACAGTGGCAATGGTAGTCCAGTGGTAACGCGCTCGCTTAGGGAACTGATTGAAGGAGGTTCAAAGCCCAGGTCTCGCACCTCTGATATTTTCACGTGCGAATCATTTGCCAACATGATTACCACTTGCCTTATGGTGAAGGGAAACATCGTGAGAAAACCTTCATGTCTGAAAGTACCTAGCAAATTTTCTGAAGTCGTGTAAAGTTCACCAACCCGCTCTTGGCCAGTGTGATGGACTATATCTATGATCCCCCTCGTGTTGAAGGGAAGCCCGTGCCCAGCAGTGGAACGTTAAAAAAGGGCTGAATACCTACTATGAAATTATATTCAAAATCATCCGCTTCTAAGTCCAACATGCAACACCATAAATAAATAAACCTATGCTAAGTATTTCAATTGCTAGGCGTGCTTAGTTATGAAGCGCTTAAGTTTATCCATGGATAGTCATAAACACTACTAAGGAGCGCATGTCCCGCGGCGTTGCGGTGCATAATCTTTGCTGATTGCTATCTGCCTAACGGTGATGCGACCGGACGGCTCTAGAAGGACCAACGTTAGATAGAACACATGCTTGCTTCTTTACAAAACACCTTGAAGAATTATTTAACAAAAATCTATAGCGCTAGTTTGCTTCTGATATACCTACAATTTTCTATTTGCAATTCAAATTTCATATTGTTATCATCTGTGAGAAATGAGAACGTATATATAGGTAACGTATATACACACTTCTTCCATGGTTCTTATTCAATAGTTATAGAATATTCAATTAGTTGCCAATATTGTTGTCTAGGACAGTGATATAACAAGTCTGTAAATCCGAAGCAAAATAACTTCAATAGCTTATACTGGATTAAATTATTTGTCTTGCACGAGAACACATAATACCGTACTATATTAAGATCAAAATGTATTATTATAGGTATATGTGAAATGAAAACGATTTTTCCTTTGCCACGCCATCGCATAAAAATCTTCACCATTTTTTTTAATTTACTTTCATAAATACTTTTTCTGTTTTGCCGTCAATATAAAACAAAAGACTACACTTTTATTTATTAATTTGTTTTTTTTTTTCATTTAATCTAAATTCTTAATTTATAAGCGATACCCCTAAATGTATATTAAGGCCTCTGAAGACCAAAAGAAACATTTACGTACGCCCCACAAAGCTGGCGAGTGACGGTTAGTTTAAAATAAAAGTAAAATATAGCCTCATCTATGAATTCATTTTATAACATTGTAAAGCAAATTTATCTCGTATTTATGGATTTTGTGTAGAATAATATTATAATAAAATCCTGTTGGACGTTCCGTGTGATCTCGCGTAACGAGGCATTACAAGAAGCTACGATATACCATTATAGCACCAAGTTCTTGTAGGTCGTTAGCACTTTAGAATAGTTCGTTTTAACTGAATAATAGTATTGAAAACCACAGGCACGAGGAACTAAGAGCTAATAGCATTATTAAGGATATACTCTGCTATAACCATTTAGGTTAGATCAAGATTGTGATACTTTTGTTATTGTAACAACGATGTTTGTGCGCTGAATAACTAAGATAGAATCTTTTGTATATATATTTTTTATGTTCTATTTTATTTTTATTGGGGAAACAAACAGTGTTTACAAATATTTAAACAACAACTTATATAAATGGTTCATAGACCAATAAAGTTTCCACTGATTAGTTGATCATATCGAGCGGTAAAGTTAAACAATTACAAAAGAAATTATATATTACACTTAACAAAAACAAAAAAAAGATACAAAAATTAAATAAAACTATATGACTCGAAACATAAAATTTTACTACAAAAAAAACTACTGAATAGATAAAAAATATTACATTATTTTTCTAATTAACTTTTTACATTTATTAATGGAAATGTGTCAAAATCTATATCGTTAAAATGTTTATTATAATTATTCTGTATGTATAATTAAATATTTACTTGTTATTTAATTATGTGTAAATTTACGAGGACAATGTGTTTACCTTTTGTTATGTACAGTCCTTTCATTAAAGATAAAAATCAATGATATTTATAAAAAAGAGGTTCTGTGAATGTTTCTTCTACTCTTTTATGAAATATGCATTCAAAATTATAGACAGCTGTTTATCTTACTGTTGTAATATAAAAAGTAGCATATTTGCATTAGGCAAATTATTAGGTGGACAACAAATTGAAGTGTTTATATTATTATTAAATTATTACTAGCAGAACCCGTGGCTTCGCTGATGCTAAAACTACAAACAGAAAACTAAAAAGATAGGTTCCACACAAACTTTCATTCCCTATTTTACCCCTTATGGGATGAATTACGAGAAATGCTAAAACACGTATTTATTTAACTGTATTGAAGAGCGATAATACCAAGTTTCAAGTAGTTCTGATCATAAATTATTTTTTGAGTTGCATTATAACGTGTTTTCCCGTGGGAATGAGATAATATCCCGCGATAAAAAGTTGCCTACATCACTCTCCAGCCCTTCAACCATCTTCACACAAAAAATCACTCCAATCCGTCACTCCGTTTCGACGTGAAAGAAGGGCAAACAAACACACTTTGACATTTATAATATTATAGTATGGATTGTTAATCGAAAGGAAAATTATATAGTTTGGAGATGAAATAGTAAACGGAGCTTATAAAATAGACAGAAGTCATAAAAACATAAAATCTAATCTCTAAGCAAAATCAAAAGTGGAAAGCTAAGCAGTAATCGATTGAACAGTTACGGGCTTTCATACCTAACATCGCGTGAGTTGACTATCGTAGCTGGGAGGTACCTATTTACATTCAACTTCACAAACTGCCACATCTAATAGAATGTTAGCGTTTAACGATATAGCAAAAGGGCATCATTTCCATAACACAAATTCCAGCAGCGAAACGTAAAACGGTGAAAGTCCTAACCAGACCGTCTGAAATACAAATAGTCTATTTTCTTGCATGTAACTTGTAAATTGACCACTGCTGTATAACCCGAGTAAATGAGGATAATCTAAAAATAAACACGGGGCCAAGGGAACATAACAGACGTCTGCCAGATTTCTACTTTCTCAATGAGCTTGAAATATTACATTTGCTCCAGAAGATAGTATTAACGATACGACCCATCACATTGAAGAAACCATCGTTGTGTTTTATGGTCTATAAATTTCTTCAATCCAAAGATGTGGTGGACGATGAGAATTATACTGCTCTATACATGCATTTAGTGGTTGGGTACTTTAATTTTATGGTATTGTCAAGACATCGAGTTTATTGTTTTAAGGGACAAAATATTAATATTAGTTTTACACTACAGTAAAGATTGTTGTGCGCTTCGATAAAACCTAACAGCGATAGATTCTAATTTTATGTATATATTAGCCATACAGATTTATATACCTTATGTTAAAAACATAAATATCGTCAACTTACTTCATTAGATTAGTTATTACAAAAATTGGTGCTCATAAATCATGTTCAGACATACATGCAAATTTTACCAAATCGATAGCTATTTATGTAAAACAGAAAATATGTTATATTAAAGTTCCCAGTAGACACCGGTAAGCATAATCAAAGACTGCATCTCAGGCCCTCGAGGGCAAGATTGACGTCCGATAGCTAGTAATGACGCCTCGTCTCGATTAAACGAACACAGGCCTTATAACTCTTGCAACTTGAGCTTTAACGTGTGCTGTAAATTTAGAGCAAATAATAATTTACGACCAATGCTCATTATAATAGAATGAAATTCTTCTTGTTAGCTGTGACACATATCCATGTACATGAATAATACTTTAAAATGTACATATATGAATGAAAATACTGTGATTAAAAATTTTGTATTTCTCCTATTTGCTCATTTAACTAACTTTCACCTAACTTGTGGCGTGAAAGCAAGCTCTAGACGATTATCACTTAACATAAACTCAATTAACTTGATGTTAGATATATCAAATATAATAGTATAAATGATGGTTTTTATAAACCTGGGTTATATGCATCATATTTATTAAAGTGTCAAACTAATAAAATTATATTATATTTGAATTACATATTTAGCGTATAACGATGTTTGACGTGAAAAGAGAATATTCAAGTCTGCACAAGCACATCCAATAAGCAATATTGTCAATACTATATTTAATGCATAGACTGTATTTGTATGTCAAAGTAATTATTTTCTTAACGCCAACTTACTTACGAGATATTTAACGCATTGTGGTCTTTCGTGCCGTATTATCTATATACGCTTTTTATATGCATTTCAGTGTTAATAACGATAATAATAGGTTTACAATCAAGTCACAACTACAAATGACACTAATTGTTCAATCACGATTATGCACAAAAAAATGTATATAGAAAGAAGCTGGCGCGTTAATTTTCTGAATAAAATACATAGACGCGTATGGATATTAAGAATACGTGAGATAATGTATTCCCCATTATAGTGGTATGATGACAATGGAACTTGTTAACTTGCATCGGCACAGTTTCCAACAATAGTTGATGTGTGTTTATGTAACGTAGTTCTTCACGATGTACTAATCTATACTAATATTATGAAGAGGAAAGATTTGATTGTTTGTTTGTTTGTACCGAATAGGCTCCGAAATTACTGAATCGATTTAGATAATATTTGGTAAGAATATAGTTTGAGACCCTGGGAAGGACATAGGATAATTTTTATCCCGAAAATTATCCGTTAAGGGGATGAAAATGGGGAAGAAAGTTTGTATGCGGAATCAACCTAGGGACGAACCCGAGAGAAGCGAGGTTGAGTCGCTAGTCATTGATATCTTTCAACGGATCACAGCGAAGTAATTAGTTCAAAAGAGCTCTTGATGTTTTAAAACTACCTCTTTCTCACGTCTGTCATTTTTATGTGTTTGCTAGTTAAAAATTTATAGTTCAGTTATAAATTATAATTGTCAAAAAATTCATAGCTAGTTTAATTGTTTATTACTATACAAAAAATATTACCGTGTGAATCACTTAACACTTTTAACTATTAGAAGGCATAATTTACATAACAATCTTAATAATCAAATAAGTAAATAGAGTTTAACAGTTAAAAAAAAGTGTGTGTGTGTACATATGTACGCAGTACGCACGTAAGAAGTTATACTTCTTTGGCGTAACAGAATAAAAATAGCTAAAGATTTCATCCCGTATGTCACAACTCTCTGTTTGTAAAAGGAATGCAGCTAACTTCATCATGTCGCTTTTTGGCTGTCGGTGTGCGAGCGCATCGTAAAAATTTTACCCTCATATTTTTTTCCAAAAATGCCAAAAGAAGTATAACTTCAAAATAGGTTCACGATAGAATAATATCAGTTAACCTTTGCAAAGTTGCCATATTCGACTCGACCGATAGTCCAATCTAAGAAGAGAATATTTTACACCAAATGAACGATGCTATCAAGCTACTTTATTATGGTATCGTGTCGATTTTCCTCTAGCGTTTTGAGATTACCGGATTGCTTTGATTCATATCGGCTTTAATTTCTCCTTAAAGGTCGGAAGGCTGTGCTCTTTATTAGTTCCTACTAATCCAATTTACTGCACGCTTTACGAACTGCTGCACTTTAATTTTATTGAAGCTTAAACTTACGCAATTATCTTGGTCAAGTAACAAGTAATGTAGGGAAAACTAATTTATCGTTCATCTTATTGTTAATTAAGTTTTATTCTAGTAATTTGCTTTCATTTTTCTTTCTTAAGTATATATATATATATGATTGGGTACTGCAGGTTAATGCGTTTAAATTAAGACAATCATCAAATTTACCACCAAGCTTTATATGACAATAGAATGGAGTATTGAACTCAACTAAATGCAAAACAAAAATCTATACATATAATAAAATTGTAACGAAGCCGAATCTGTACATTAAATATTTTTTGGAAAATCTTATTGAAATAGACATTATTATCGATACAGAGGCCGAATCTATAGTTTTTAGAATTTTTGTCTGTCTGTTACCGCATCACAGAAAAACCACTGGAGGGATTTTGATGAAATTTGGTATGATGATAGCATTTTTGAAAAAAAGTAAAAAAAAGTACATTGTAAGAGTATACTTAATATGTAAAACCTAAGAATTTGCTTTTTAGGCATCTGAACGCGGGCGGAGTAGCGGGCAATGCTAGTACTAAATACTTTCGAGTTTAAAATTAAAATAATTACATTTGCACGAATAAACAGAATATCAATCGATTAAAAACAACCGTTTATAGCTTTATTGAACTTTAAATGGAGTTCTATTATCTTCATAACATTCACGAAATTTTTAGTTTAAATATTCTATATAAAACCGTAATTCTGTTACAATTTTATTACAATACGTGAATGAGAATTCAATTTAGTCAGCTTGAGACGAGAAACCTATCTAAATTGTTTATAAATCAACGCCTTTGTTTTGCACGACAAAACGTTACGGTTCACGGCGTGGTCAAATTGGAGGTCGAGAGTAGTAATGCCAAGACAAGTAAGCTACTCAGGACAGGATAAGTAATACAAATCTAATTAATGTTATAAAAAGTGGGGTTATAAGTTTAACACGTGTATCTGCGTGTCGGTCTGTGACATCGTAGCGCCCAAACGGATGAACCGATTTAATTTATTTTTTGTTTGAAAGGTGACTTGATCGAGTGTTCTCAGCTATAAATCAAGAAAATCCGTTTAGCCTAGTTTAGTTTAGAAAATCCGTTTGCAGCTCTTTTCTATAAGGATATGAGCAACTTCTATAGATCTAATAGATTCGAAACTTGGTATCCCGTAACTTTAATGCCATTACAATGATATTCTACTTTGGCCTGGTGCTTCACTTGAAATATACTGCAAAATACTCAAATCTATTAAAATACTGCAGAGATATAGTGCTAAGGCTCATTGAAATGGCCTTAATTTATGAGCTATCATGTTGAGGAATTTTTAAATTTAAAAGTTATCGCTGTAATGGCTTTACGGATTAAAGTGAAGTTTGGAATTGGTAAGGCCGCAGGCTGAAACTAGTTTAAAATAAAATCCTATACCTAGTACTATAAGGTACTTATTTCATTTATATTTCCGTATTCTGTTACATTATTTTATATAGGAGATAGTTTATAAAAAGGAAATATACATAGGATACTTTTTATCTCATAACATCGAGTGGTTTCCGTGGGATATTAGTCTATTGCAAAAAGCTCGAGTTATAATAGTAATGAAGTTCCTTACACCGACATCACGTTAATGCCATTCAAATACATATATATCTACTATTAAAATGTATTCATTGAGAAAATTAACTTTTATAATGAGAGTAAATGTAATTTCAAGATGGACGATTTATAAGCAATTGGAGTTTAATTTGAAACGTAAGTATAAATCCTTATCGATTAAAATCATTGAATCGATTTAATTTATCACTTTTATTATAGTATATTCGTATCCGTTATATCACCATCAATCAAAAATGATATAGCACTACTAAGTCTCATTTATTTGATAATTTATTATATCTACAAATCATGTTTTCATACTTATCTTCTCTGTTATACTGACTACACTGACGCTCTTTAAATTAATATTGACGATTTAAAAGTACTTGTAGAAGTCTAACTGAATAAAGTGTATTCTCATTTCATCTATTCTATGTAAAAAAAAACTTAAATATGATAGGAAACCTTTTTTTTTCAAATCATCTAAAAATCAAATCCCAACTTTTATATTAACCTGGCAACTCTACACAGGAGTTAAGTTACTGACCTGCAAAGGCGTGAAGGCGACTGAAGACGCCGTACCAGAAACCTGTCGTCTGATACTAGTGGCTCCTCCATACTGTTGCTGCTTCTGCAGGTTCTTTTGTAGGGTCTTACTGATTCGAACTTTGGTCTTTTCGTCTATTTGAGGTAGACGAACCCGCCCTGTTCCCGATTTGCCGATAGTACCACGTGTATAACCTAAGTCTTCTTGGTAAGCGTCATCTTCGATCTGTGGACAAAATAAATAAATAAATTATTTTATGCGGTCCTTAGGCAATGAAACTGGAAACATGCAAAAAACGTATGCGCATTTTTTTTTATTATATTTGCTTTGTTTATACATATGATTCAAGCGAAATTTATTCTACGATATAGATCTTGGTTGTATTCTCTTAAATATTTGAGTGTTATTAAATTGAAAGACCATCGCGATGCAAGCTATCAAGGCCTTTACAATGTTTTTCACCATGAAATCATAAAATTAGGTGATTTTCAATATTTGCATAAAAAACAAATATGAACATTATATTAATTTCATAAAACCTTTTATTGTTACTGTCAAACGTTATCTTTAGTGAACTTTCAATCCATATTAATGGTCTCGATCAAACCTAGATTATACACATTAAACCGTTTCACGAGGATTTATAAGCAATTGTAATTAAATCGGAATAAGGAGCATAAATCTTAATCAGTTAAAATATTGCTATTGTAGTAGATTCTCTGCGTATATTTCACCATCCATCATAAACAACGCTGCATCTGCACGATTGGATAGTATCTTCAACTCTAGGAGGTCACGAATAACCCACTTTTTAAGCGAAGGGCAACATATACGTAAATCATCTTAATAAAAAGCTTTTAAAACTAAGGTCTACCAATTTTAATCTCGTCACTGAGTAGTTAATTATATATTAGTATTTAACACTAAAATTTCATATTTCTTACGAGTATAAGAAACACATTCACATAGTACAGTGTGGTGTAGTACATAAGATATACATATTTCCAAAACTAAATATAGCTAAATGGATTAAAACTTATTTATATCTTATCTATATTTAAATATAGGTATATATTTAATAGTGTACTAAAAGACTTTATTTACCAATAAACTCGATAATTATCTATCCTCTATAGTCTATATATATATTAAAACATAGTATTAACTTGTAATTATACAAGCAGGCACTTAAGAATTCGCCATGAGACCGATACGATTTGAAGGAGCGGGATGACAACATAATGTTCTATCGTAAGTGAAAAGTATACAGCAATAGACGCTCGACGTATTTAAGCACCAAAACTGTTTTTAATTCACTATAAATTAATTTAAAAAATCAAGAAATTCGGTAACTGAACAAAAACTTCTAGGCTTCCTGACAAAACAAAAACCCTACAAAAACAGTGAGCTGTTTCTGAGATAAAAAGCAATATGTGTGCACAACATGTATTTTTTAGAAAAATATATTATCGAGAAAATTTTCACCAATCGTATTCTAATATTTGGACAATTCAAGATAAAAGTCCGAAGTATCATTTCCCTAAATATCAAAGTGGTAACTTCCAAAGATTCTGAGATAAATAAGACATAACGATGCCTATCTTAAATATGTCACATAGTAATAGAACTTTAAATACACGTGTTATAGTTTACAGTTTACACCTATAATTACTAAAGTTTTCGACATGCATTGGTGAAGCAACGGGTTTGTACATCCGTACATCACCAGCTCTAGTTCCGGTCTATTTGAAATAAGCGAAAAAACATTGAAACATTACTTGAAATTCTACTCATCTGCCGTGATTCTTAGAGCGTGACGTCAATTTTATTATCAAAGAACAGTGAACAGAAATGGCATAGCGCATTGAGAAATTAACTTTTTTATATTTGTGCAACATAATAAGATACTTATTTGAAAGATTTTTTATCAAATCAAAAGCATTAAAGAGAACGCAAAATAGGTTCATACACGTTTTACAATCATAGTGAAAGATAAATGCTTCTTTACATAAGAAAACATTACGGTCAATTTTACTGTCTTTTATTTTTGATCCATTAAAATTCATAGTGCAAATCGAGCAAAGTTAAAAGTTTGAATCGGCAAATTAATGGGACACGTTTATTGCGAAGGTTCATTATAATATAAGCATTACCTTAAAATTATAATCAAATCAAATAAAAAAAATGGAGTAAGAACATCCAACTTTTTTTTTTAATTCAAGTTTTTTATTCAACTTTAGGTTTTTTACATATTAGGCGTAGCTACGAATTAAAATGTTATGAACGTTTCATTTAGTACTATACATCTATTATATTATAATATTATATTATTTGGTGTATGTGATATATATTATATTATAATATAAATATAAAGTACTAGCGGCTCACCCTCGCTTCGCTCGGGTTCACCTCTAGAAAAGCACAAACAGATCTATCCCACGGGAACCGTTCATTTTTCCGGGATAAAAATAAGTAACCTGTTGTTTGACCTGCAATATAAGGTATCAGCATGCCAAATTTTACTAAATTAGGTGCATAAGTTGTTGTGTACTGAGCTGTATAAGTTACTATAATTTTTTAACTATCCCACGGGAACTCTTTAATTTTCCGGAATGAAAAGTATCAAATTTCATTTAAATAGGTTCAATAGTATCGGAGATTAGCCCGTACGAACAGACAAACAGACAGAGATACAAAAAATTTGAAAAAATCTGGATTTGTTCTATTTCTCTCCTTACGGGATGTAAGAAGAGAACTGACTCGTTTTTTAGCTATTTTTTCTACCATCTATGTACAGACATTCGACCTCTACAGTTTTATTATTCATATATGTACCTATATTCAGATAGAATAAATAACGTATAATAAAACAGAAATATATAATAATGAAAATAGTTATAGCGAGTGTACCTTAGGAGATAGACATATACTATGTATAACTTTTCTATAGACTTTTTTAAGACTTGCAATTTTCTTGTACAATGTTTTGATCTATCTCTTAAGGTTGAGCCAACGTTAGCCATATAAATTTCTAAGGACAATTCGATAGAACCAGTTATTGTATTTTCCCGTGGGAATGAATAATTTCGTTCGAAGTCGTAAAAAGTATTCTAAATGTTGACCCGAGCACTAAGTTTTTTCACTATACAAAATGAAGTTAAAATCGGTTGAGTACTTTTTGCGTGAAACGCGCACATCGATTTGACTAAGTTTTATTATAGGTATAGATTAGAATAAATATTGCGAGTGTAACTTAGGAGATAGACATATACTATTCAGAACTTTTCTGTAGGACTTTTCAAGACCTACAATTTTTTAGTATATTGTTTTGATGTATGTCTTAAGGCTTAGCCAGAGGAAGGTTTCTAGGGAGGACTCGATAAAACCAGTTATTATATTTTCCCGTGGGAAAGAAAGATTTTCTTTAAGTAAAAGGTATCTAGGCAGTGGTATCCCAGTGGTAACGCGCTCGCTTGGGAAACCGAGTGAAGCAAGTTCAAATCCCGGGTCTAGCACCTCTGATATTGGCCAGCGTGGTGGATTATGGCCTGATCCACCTCGTACTGAAGGGAGGCCCGTGCGTGTGTTAAAAAGGGCTGAATACAACATACATACATACAAAAGGTATCCTAAATGTTGACTCGAGTAATAAGTTATCACTTCACCAAATTTCGTTGAAATTAGTACATTACTTTTCGCGTGAAACGCGCACACAAAAACAGACAAACAGACATACAGGCAAACAGACAAACAGACATTTTTTTAATAACTATTGTTTTGGGGTCTATGTTGTGTACATAATACGTTACAAATAAACAAAAACATCTATCCCACGGGAAACGTACATTTTTCCGAGATAAAAAGTTACCTATTTGTTATTCTAATGTATGAACTATATTATTGTAAAGTTTCATCAAAATCCAATCAGTAGTTTTGTGTACTAAGCTGTATAAGTTACTATAGCTTTTTGACTATCCCACGGAAACTCTTTAATTTTCCGGGACGAAAAGTAGCTGATTTGTTTTTGTTATGTATGAACTATATTATTGTAAAGTTTCATTTAAATCCAATCAGTAGTTTTTGTGTATTAAGCTGTATAAGTTGTTATAGTTTTTTAACTATCCCACGGGAACTCTTTAATTTTCCGGGATGAAAAGTATCTAATATATTACCTGGAGATATAAGGTACCACCATGCAAAATTTCATTTAAATCGGTCCAATAGATTCGGAGATTAGCCCGTACAAACAGGAAAACAGACAAACAGCTCGCTCGGGTTCGTCCATACCTACGAATGTGTTGTATTATCTCTTTAACCATTTGTCCAAATTATATGCAGTAAAAGGGAAAAGTCTTTCGTTTTAAACATTTTAGACGATAAATTTACTTATTTTGATAAGAATTCATAATTGTTGATAATATAACCAATAAACATAACCTACCGATTTAAATTATTTTTTTAATATAAAAAAACTACTTTTTGTGACTTAAATATAAAAGTTAGACATATGCTGTCGCTGACTTTTTTGTAGGCATTATTAAGCTCTACAACTTTTCTCTAGAACATAATCATATATCTCTCATCGTTAAGGCAGCGTTCGTAAGAAACGTTTTCGTTCGACCGTTTTTTCTCCGACTTACTTTGCAAATCCGACTACCACGAAAAAGCCTTTTCATTTTTTGGATTAATATATAGCCTATGACACTCAGAAAGAACGTGGCTTTCTATTGGTAAAAGAATTTTGAAAATCGGTTCAGTAGATCCAGAGATTACCCCCTACAACGTCACAAACTCACAAACTCACAAACTCACAAGATCACAAACTTTACCTCTTTATAATATTAGTATAGATATATCACATACATCAAATAATATCAAATAATAATAAAATCAATTTTTTAAATAAAACTATCTTTTCGAATTTTAATTAAAATATAAATAATTTATTTTGATTACAGACTGTAACAACGATATAATGCTTTTGAGAGATATTAAACCTTAGTCTCTCCTGTGACCATGATTGCTATAAAGTATTCGAAACGCCGGGAACCAAAAATCTAAATAAATTCGCGAAAAAATCAGAAAAGATAGTTTAAAGTTTTATTTAAAATATCAAATATTCGCGCAAATCTAAGAAAATATTACAATAAAAATTATCCATTATCGGGACAAGTAGTACCTAAATTAGGCTACTATTGACCTAAATTAAGTGATTAGAAAAATTAGAATAACTAGATTAGTTATAGGTAATAAAAATATTTTGTATAAATATATAGTATATGTGATTACACAACAATATGTGATTAAATGTTATTTCTAAATTTACAATACTTGTTCTATGTTTACAACTTAAGAATAAACCGCACTGCAAATGAAACGGCAAATATCGGTAATTATTACTGTAATATTACATAAAGCATTTGCATGAACTGCCCACCGGTCTGATTGGTGTACAAATATGGTTCACAGACTTACAAGTACTACTTTACAAATTATACTTAGAATTTATACTCGTACGCATTGTATATTATATTATAACATGTATGTAATATTATGGAACTAATTGGATTTTAATTTATTCGTACATCAACGAGCCGTGTTTTAAGTTATGAAATATTGTTGAATATTGTATAGATTTAATATGCTTAGCCTTAGTGGAATGTAAAATATGACAATTTTCCAAATCTATACATATAATAAAATTTTAACTGAGTCTAATCTGTACATTAAATATTTTTTGGAAAATCTTATTAAAATAGTCATTGTTATCGATACAGAGACCGAATCTATAGTTTACAGAATTTTTGTCTGTCTGTTTGTCTGTGACCACTGAACAGAAAACCACTGGACAGATTTTGATGAAAGTTGGTATGATGATAGCTGGTTATCCGGATCAACATAAGATACTTAAGGATACTTTTTACTGCGGAAAACTATCTGATTTCTGAGAAATCTTTACTAAACGTTAAAACGTAACTTACATCTATAAGTTCCAAAAGTCTCGTTCACCATTAGTTTATGTTATGTAAATAATGAACCCTTTCAAGAAATATTACTTGTGACTGACTACGTTAGACTTTGAAATAAATGTATGTATAGGTATACTACGTTATATTAATAACATTAATTGAATGTATGTATGTTATTATATTTTACTATTATATTGGAACATTTATTAAGGCTACACAATCTACATAAATCAGAAATGTTGTTCTCTACAAATTGCTTTTTACGACAGTAGGTACATAAATCTGTAAGTTTCGTTTCCGTACATTATTATATTATTTATACAGAACTAATACTTTTTCCTAAATTACTTTACTACTATCAAATATCCGTGAATTCGTCCATATTGCATTAAAAAGGAAAAAAGCTATCATGGTAATCATCTGTATATCTGTATAAATATTATAAATGTGAAAGTTTGTATGTATGGATGTTTGTTACTCTTTCACGCCAAAACGGCTGAATAGATCTGGATGAAATTTGGCACAGAGATAGATTATAGTCTGGAATAGCACATAGGCTACTTTTTATTCCGGAAAAATATACGGTTCCCGATAGATTTGTTTTTGTTTTTTTAGAGACGAACCCGTGCGAAGCAAGGGTGAGCTGATCAAAGGGGTGATACTTTTAAGTTTTATTAATAAATATATAAACTTTATAAAACTCATAAATCCGTACCAATACTATTTTGCGAGAGCCCCTTCCGTATTCCTAAGTGCAAAATAGCGACCGAAACCACTTTTAGAATGTGCAATCTTATTCTATTCTCTTCCCGCGAAAACTACATTTTCTAAGACAAAAATTGCTTTAAGTTTTTCTTCCGCACTCTTTATCCACTAATTAACGTTTTCTTAAAATCTGTACAGTCCATTGTGTCCATTTGGAAATTTTATTTAGTAGACACGAACATACAAACAAATATAGCACCTGTTTGGGCTTTAGTATAGTGCCTACATCCATATAATCTCAACATGTAACTATTTTGATATATACATTCAATATTTGATACACAATCAATTAAGTTAATAAAAAAAAACTTTCTATAATCTTATGAATATTTTATATTTTTTCTCACAATGAATCTTTATTTTTAAATTTTAGTGCAATATTTAATGAAAACATTTAATCCAATCAATTTCTAGCATTTTCATTATACAAACCCCACTTAAAGTTAATCTACATTTTATTAACGCTTCTGTTAATATCCTTAGAACCATCTATTATTGCCAATTACGTGTTTCAGTTTCAATTAGCTTTCACCCAAGTG
Source organism: Brenthis daphne (assembly GCA_947093115.1). NCBI lineage: Eukaryota > Metazoa > Arthropoda > Insecta > Lepidoptera > Nymphalidae > Brenthis > Brenthis daphne. The sequence goes on along the minus strand of OX352474.1, from coordinate 7,022,256 downwards.
TAATGGGATTTTCATTATCAAGACCTTATGTCAGCCATGTATAATTTATATTGTTCTACGGATACAATTATCTTAGGCACAATGAAATCTAGCTATGAGAAATTGCTACACGAGTTTGGTTAGAAAGCAAATAAGATGTTACCACAGTTTAATTGAAAATAATTTTTCTGTTCTTAATTCTTATTTTTTTATGAACCTAATACTTTTTATAATATATACTAACTAGCATTGCCCGCGGCTCCGCCCGCGTTCAGATGACCAAAAACTAAATTCTTAGGTTTTACATATTAGTATACTCTTACAATGCAGTTTTTGTATTTTTCCTCAGAAATAAGATATTTTCCCGCGGTAAAAAGTATCCTAGGATCGCGCGCTACATCGCCCGGTTTATATAGCTTGAGCAGGCGGTCGAGCGATGCGGGGCAGAGGGGATGGACTCGCCGTAGGCATCTCAATGCTCGCCAAGCATTAAAAATGTTTCGCTACTAATTACTTCTAACAACGATATCTCAAAAACTATTCATCTGATTGATTTAGTGTAAAGAGCAATTTTAATCTGCATTAAATGACTAAGCTAACTAAAATATTCATTTGGATAAGGATTAATACCGAACTAAAGAAAATAACTTTGAAAATAACGTAATGTTTTTAATTAAAAATGTTAACATAAAAGTGGTTATTGTAAGTCAACCGTAAGAGATAGAGATATGCTATCGCGGACTTTTTTGTAGCATTTTTATAGATTTTGAATTCTCTAGTACATTACTTAACTGTATCTTTGCTAGTTTACGCGGCGTTCGCGTGGAAAGTTCCCATTTGGCGAGATTTTTTGCGACCTCTTCAACATTTGTCGCCGTATTTCAGCTAATTTACATAAAAGCATAATAAATTATATACCTAAACCTTCCTCAAGAATTACTCTTTCTATTGTTGAAAACCGTATAAAAATCCGTTCAGTAGTTTTCGAGTTTATCGCGTACAGACAGACAGGAGGACAGACAGGAGGACAGAAAGACGCGGCCGGGGGACTTATTTTTATAATAAGTATAGATATTATAAAGGGGAGAGATTTTTTGTTCGTTTGTTTGTACCGAAAAAGCTCCGAAACTAATGGACCGATTTAGATGAAATTTGGCATAAGATTTGAGACTCTGCGAAGGACATAGGGTATTTTTTATTCCGGAAATCATCTCTTAAGGGGGTGAAAATGGGGATGAAAGTTTATATGGGGAATCGACAGTTTTATGTAATTATATAATGTAGATTCTTATCATTTGCATAAAACTTTTTGCCGATTCAGTAAGAGGTTGTAAAGATCTCGCGACATTCATACATATGTAGGTTTTACCATTTCTTATATAGTTTTTTATATCATATATGTATGTTTACTAATAGTTAGCCAAATTCTCGCACGCCTGCTTTAGTGAGAATTCATATCATAGAAATACGCTGTGAATATTCTAGCTTTTAACGTCTATGCGAATGCGTCTGGGCGTTAATTATTCAGTCAGCTAATGAAGATATGCAATTTTATATAACTATACTATATATCTCCAGGTCATAGTTTATATTTAGGTATACAGTATTACTAAACTTTATCCAAATCCATTCAGCCGCTTCGGCGTAAAGGTGAAATGTTTATTAAATATTATTGCTTTAAAAAATTAAAAGGAAAATTGTATGTGTGTGTTTGTCTTTAAAAACAACACAGACATACAATTTTTCGCAATTATTATAGTAATCCGATAATAAATCAGCCCTCTGAACATCCCATTGTAGGGCTAATGTAGCCCACGAAGGGCTGGCCTTAATATGAGGCCATAGTCCACCACGTTTGTGAAATACGGGTTAGCAAACTTCACATGTCTTCCGAAAACTTGCTAGGTTTTCTCAGACATGCAGGTTATCTCACGATGTTTTTCTTCAACGTATGACAAGTGGTGATTATATTGAAAATGATGAAAATAGAGATACGAGAGGTGCGACACCCAGGGTTTGAACCCGCTTCACCTACTTTTCCAAGCGACTGCGTCACCACTGGGCCACCTACTTTACCGTATGGATACAAATAGGTACAAATAAATATAAAGTACACTACACTCACGTCAGCGAAGTTCAAGCGGTTTGCGTTTTTTCTAAACTCCGTCATGGCGTAGCGCTCTTTCATCTTGCGGACGCGTTTCCCGCCGCGCTTTTTGCGACTTTGTTCTATTGGCTTCGGAAGCGGCTTCACAAACTTTACTGGCGGAGGTTCCTGAAAAGAAATATACGCTTAGATCTTGATTCTTACTAGCGGCACACTACAATGGCTGTTCTGACAATATTATGAATTATTATCGAAAAAATATAGTCGAAGTACTGGCTATGAGGTAGTCCCACCTCTAGTATATATTTTTACAGCCACTTACCACTAGTCTGTAAGAAGTACTAAGGTATGTAGCTATTTAGATTTAAAATATTAAATTATTACTTTTTTGTCACAAAATCATTGATAGATCGGTAAATTACCTGTAATTTTAAAAGGCGCACGTCAGGCATAAAGTACAGCAATTATTTCCTAAATATATGTTGTCAATTTTTACGAAACTATATGAGCGGACAGTCGTTAAAACGGCCATGCTGCTAATATAAAATAACTATTGACCCGCTCTGACTTCGCCAAAGTGAGGAGTTTAGTCTAGAAGGTTTAATATCTTCTAAATTGCCCGACTTCCTTCCTTTGCATTGTTTCGTTTAGAGATAACAATTATTAATGGCCAGCTAATTTAGGATTTGTAGTATTGTTCAGAGATACAAAATTACTTGATGAATATTAAAAGATAATAAGCTGGCGAGGACATTCCTCATATTTCACGTACGTTACGTATTACGTAAGTTCGTATTTGCCATTCGACATTTAAAAGTCAATAATTCTGTTCTAAAAAAACTCTTTCTATAAATTAGTCGTAACAAATAGGTAAGCACTGAGATAACAATTTATAATGTATATATGGAACCAACCCAGGTATAAAACATTCACTAAAAAAAGGGCGGTTAAAATAAGAAAAAAAAAATTACCTGCAATTTATCCAATTTCTTTTCGATGCCCTCGCGCAGCTGCCGGCCGACGCCCCCGTCCGTGCTCTCGTGGCAAGCGTCGACTCTAGCGGCTAGTGTTAACTTCGTTGACACTAATTTTGCTGCTTTATACCGTAATTCCTATGAAAATAGGCAATACATTTTATATGTACACGTGAGTGTTATTCAATAAGTACTCACTGATTGAGTTTCATTTTGTTGCTTTTTAGATTAGATTCCACATTTACCAAGAAGGTTTAATAATGTACATTTTACAAATAATATTTTATAAATGATTGGGATTAATCATCACTTTCGAACGACTGGGCGGGTTTCAAAAACCCTTTTTTATTGTTTATAATGGCCTAAATAAAGTTTGGTATGGGAAAAAAATGAGTAAAGTTGCCAAAAAAATAGGGAAATTCGAACTAAATGAAAGTGTTTTTTTTCTATGGGATTTTTGTATCAACTCAAAGACTGTCAGATCAACTAATATAGGTATGAAAAAAATTTAATTTCATCACCTTAAAACATGCAAAAACCTTAACCAATACCTACACACACATCTACAGTATATACTGTAAGATATCTCAGGAATAGCCAGTATCATGTTTGTAAGATTTATATATTTTAATTTTTAACTACTTAAAGTTACAATTTATTACGAAACATTTATTCTCAAAAATTTCTTATTTCTATGCTCCAGTTAAAAATGACACATCGCATTCACCCAAGTCAACAACTACCCGCCGACAAATCCCGACTTTCGTTTATTTATTCTTTTTTAATCAAAATTTTTTTTTTGACCTGGCCACTATCGTAATTTTTAACTGTCTGATTTATAAAGGCACCATAATTTGTGAGTTCGCGTTGTCAATGTAGCCAGTATAATAAATTTATTTTATTATACATTTATATAGCGAAACCATATCATACATATTTGTTTACAATTCTTGAAAAGCATATTGGTAAAACATAATTTACATTTGCCTTACTATTAGTATTAGACTTACAATTAGTATAAACTAGCGACTCACCCTCGCTTCGCTTCGGGTTCGTCCCTAGAAAAAACAAATCTATCCCACGGGAACCGTACCTTTTTCCGGGATGATATATAGCCTATAGCCTTCCTCAATAAACGGGCTATGTAATGCAAAAAGAATTTTTCAAATCGGATTAGTAGTTTCTGAGATTAGCGCGTTCAAACAAACAAACTCTGCCTCTTTATAATATTAGAATAGAAGTATATATTAACTTACTGGTGGTGTGTCTTGAACAATCTGCGAGAAATATATAAAACCAGTGTGAGGCAAAGACGCGGCTTGAGAAAATCCTGACAATGTCTTTCTTTGCTGGCCTAATGTCAATAAATTACAAGCAGGCATTTTAGATAGTTTTGATAAGCCACCCGCCACACCAAGAATTTTTGCTGCTGTTGATGCACCTAAAAACGTAAAAGACAATACAGTCTTTGGTCTAAAAACCTTTCTTTGTATCAAATGGCTTATAATAATTGATAAAAACAGATATTTGGGGGATAGGCACTGTATGCCGTAATACAAGTCACCTAGTACGGCAACAGAGGCTACCATATCTTTTGTGTCGACACAGCCTAAACTAAGATTAGAAACTAAGATTGTTCCATATAATAATATATGTATGTTTGTTTTTTTATGCAATATTGTTTACTTATTTATGTGTCATATTGCTCAATAAATTATTATTATTATATTATTTTGTATGGACAAGTGGCATTTTTTTTTTCTTTCGTCAGTACCGAGACTTAGATCATAATTAGAAGACTATGTAAGAAGTCATTAAAGAAATGAACTCGCCTAGTTTCTTTTTAAATAAACTTCTTACAGTGGTTCTAGTTATGATATATGTTTACTTACTGGTGTAAGTAAAAAGTCGCATACCCCTTTAATCATTATTGTTTAAAATAAATACATAGATGTAAATACTTTATTGCACACAGACAAATAATACAGAAGATAAAAAGAAAGACAGCAAAAAGGTATGCAAGGCAGGCAGTCCTATTGTTATGTGCAATCTCTTCCAGATAACTTTTGATAAAAGCGAACGAAACTGTAAACAAAATATATACAAGCTTAAAAATCTTATATTAAAAACCAATCATAATATATCATATATATTCCAATTCCCATAATCAAATCAATTTTTTAAAGGCCTAATAAAATGCCTCTCCTGCCTGCACCCACTCAAGAAACCGAGTGAAGCTGGTTAAAATCCCTGGTCTAGCACCTCTTCTCTCTCTCTCTTCATATTTTCATACGCAAATCATTTCCACATGATTACCACTTGTCTTACAATGAAAGAAAATATCATGCGGAAACCTGCATGTCTGAGAGAACATAGCAAGTTCTCGAAAGATATGTGAGCCTTACTTAGCCAGTATGATGGATTATGGCCTAACCCCCTCGTATTGAAGGGACTCCCCTGCCCAGCAGTGGGAAAAAAAAGGACAGAATACTATAAAATTAGTATGGTATAGCAGTAATACATAAAAATCTATGACTGCCATTTTTATATAATTGTATTATAAACAGGGTACCTACCAACAATTGCTGTCAAATTAGGGGCTATAAAAGTCATTCTGCTCTCCACATATTCATATATCCTGGATTTAAAATTATTCAGCTCAGCGGCCATGTCACATGCTTCAAATATTTCACTTAGTTCTTTTTCAGACAACAGCTTCCTATATGAAATAGAAATAATAAGAATATAAACATTTGTTTAAGCTATGTATAAAAATATTATGTATGTGCATGGCATATCTATAGTATAGATTGATTGGGAAAACAAGATTTCCGACATTGACAAAGGTGAATTGTAGTCAACAAGTGCTAGTTAAAGCCAATATGAAAAATAACTACATAAATGATCTCTACCAAACTAACTTTATAAAAAATTTAGAACAATAAATAATGGTCACACTCACTGCAACTGCATAACATCAAGCATAATTTTCTTCTAGATACATATTTTATGGGGATACTTTATTTTTTACTATATGTTAAAACAAAGATGATATAAATATGTTGGGACATTAGCACACAGCACCATCTAGTTCCATGGTAAGCTATGAGGCTTGTGTTATGGATACCAGATAGTTGATACACTACACATATATAATTTTAAATACATACATATAAATATAAACACCCATGACTGAAGTACAAACATTCATGCTCATTACACAAATGAATGCCCCCAGAGAGACTTGAACCCGCGACAGCTGGCACAGAAAGTAGCGTCACTACAAACTGAGCAAAATGTATCTTCTAGTGACTACTAACTCCATTCTTATATTTTCGTCATAAAATAAGAAATGGGTGTTAGGTGGTGGCTTATATCAAGTTGTATTAAACCGAATAAACATCTGAATGTTCAATACAAAATATACACATTCTTTATAAGATATTATAATACTATTTATATTTTAGCCAAGACCATAGTACCCCTGAGTTGTAGATGCAGTAACAGACACAATCATAATAGTTGCTTGTGTCAGAAAGCTTTGGAGAATCTCATTATTTTTAGCTCTATCCAAATCATTGCCCAATTCCTTCACACTTCTAATGTATTCCAATGGAGTAATAATCAAAGACTCCAGTTCTGGGAACCTCTTCTGGTATTTGTCCCGAACAAATCTGTGAATAATAGCTGCAAAGTGTAATATGTCTTTATAGTTAAGTTTTTTTTTATTGTATGATAGGCTTGCACTTGACTACTATCAGTGCTGGGAAGCACTGATGAGGTCTAGGTTGGAGCGTGCTTAAGAACAATGAAAAAGCTTCTAAACTTATTGAATATCATATTTTTGTCATAGATATTGTAGCTAAATTGAGCATTTTAGTTTTTTTTTATTGAATTGATGAGTCAGTACATAAAATAATATAGGCATGTAAGTTAAGCATATTACATACGCATATTGCATTTAATTCAGTGACTTTGTGTTTAAATAACTTATTTACAGTCTCATTCTAAATATGAATACTAGTTTGATAATAATATAAGTATAGCTTCAGTTAATAAGTGCATATAGTACAAACTTACCGATTTCTCCATCTATTTCCACTGCTATGTTATTGGCTTCTACAATTAACTGATACTCTGGATCTGATTCCATTAAGCCAGTTACTTCTATTTTCTTCCTGTCATTACCAACATTTTTTTCAATTTCAGTAATTACCTAAAGAAGAATTTTTCACATTTTTGTTACATGACTTAAAGTTTTATGATAAATTACATGTAGATATCTAGAATAAGTTAAAATACTCTTAAGCAAAATATGTACATCTAGTACAAATATTTACCCTTTTTAGACGATCTGAATCTCTTAGCTTAGCTAATTCACGAATAGATACATTTTTAATTTCTTCCTCTTTTGGTATTACAGGAAACGGCACAGCAAATTCATGTGAATCATTGTTTGCATTGTTATGTTCTATAAGAGCTTCTAATTCTCCGTCATCATTCTCCTCTAAGTCAGCTAATAATTCATCGGCTAGAGACATATTGAAGTATTATAAAAGTATTTTTATTTTATAATAACTATAAGTTTTGTTCACATTTGGTCAATAGAGATTGAGAATGATAGACATAGAGTATATTGCTACATAGATGATAGAGAAGAGAATACATCATAGAGTATATTGCTACATATATAAAGAATACATAAAAAATAATAATAATTAATAAACGTCAAGTCGATTTATCATGACAGAAGACACACTGTCACTCCATTGGTCATTGACACAGTCACAGGCGGCCAGGCCCCGGTTCCCGACCACAGATTAAGTAAGGACAAAAGGACATAGCATAGATTAAACACACAATATACAAACGAAATCAAGGGATCCCGATTTATATTTATTTAATAATTAAGGAAAGTGGAGCTGGTGAGAACTCTACTTGAGCAATTACAAATGCAACTTGAGCAGTATTTTAGAACTTTGAGCAATTTAAAATATTATATATATCAAAAGATATAGAAATTTGAATATACGGATAAATGAATTTTTTTTCAAGGACTTTATTGATTTTTAATTTTATAATTAATGGTGAGCAATTTGGAACGGCTACGTAGTTGAATTGAGCTATTAAAAATCTATCGATTAGTATTTTTTTCATTGTGAATATCATAAATATGCAGGCTGGGGTAGGGTAACTTCCCACAGGTTTGTTGTGTTAATATTTTTTAAGTAAAATAATTTTATAAATTAAATTTTTACTGATAAATTAAAAATATAAATTTTCCAGCTAGCCTTAGATATGTTTCTACGAAGAAACTCGTTTTTAAACTATATCTAACAATAAGCCAATCTTAGAGTATAAGCATTAAACATAATATATACACTCTAAGAAGCCAATAAAACTGACCATAATAATATGTACAATAAAAAATGAAAACGAATTTATCAAAGTTAAACTTAGAATAATTAAAGAAGTCTTATATATATATATATATATATATATAGACTAGCGACTCACCCTCGCTCCGCTCGGTTCGTCCCTGGGGTGGGGTCTGGGAGGACCACCCTTATCCTTATCACTTAGGGGTATGGAAAATAGATAGTAGCCGATTCTCAGACCTACTGAATACGCATATAAAATTTGGTAAAAATCGCTAAAGCCGTTTCGGAGGAGTACGGTAACAAATATTGTGACATGGAAATTTTATATATAAGATAAAAAACGCTTCTAGGCGTGCTCAAAAGATTAAGTTATTTTTTTTAATAAGTCAATGAATCATCAACATAAAGATAAATGGCAACACCAATAACCGCTTGCCATTTTTGCTGTGTAAAAGCCTAAAAGGTATGCTAAAAGGTCCGCAGAGGCCTGGGTTTTCGCAGCTAAAGTGATTTCTAGATAATTTGCTGATATTTGGGACTAACAAGTCGTCTAAATGGCGCTTAATCCACAGTACGATGAAATTGGAAAAGGGTTTGTTCAGCAATATTACACATTGTTCGATGATCCGGCACAGCGACCAAATCTGGCAAATATGTACAATGTGAGTACCAAATTAAAACTAATAAGAAAGAAACAAATATGTCATAGTTTAAAAAAAAAAGTCTGGATTATTTTTGAAAATATGTGGCTTAAAATATTTTGAGGTTAAAACAAATAGCCTCCCGCCGAAATAATGTCACTGTAATTTCTATATTTTGATTAGTATCAATCAGTGCGTTAAGTAATGTCAAATACAATTAAAGAAACTGTAAGCTGAGATCATATAAAAATAAATACAGAACGTATATGTAATTTACAAATTATTTGATCTACCTAGTTCATAATGCAATATAATTTCAGGTCGAGACGTCGTTTATGACCTTTGAAGGTGTTCAGTTACAAGGTGCTGTAAAAATAATGGAGAAACTAAACGTGAGTTTAAAAGTATATAAACATATAAGAAACTCTAATAATAAGAATATAACTATACAGCTAAATTAGTTTAAAAGACCTATTATATTAAATAATATATATTCTTTATTATATCTTAATTATGGCAAACTAATCCATACATAACATCTTTATTTAGAAATAGGTACAGCTTGTTTTTAAATTTTGCTATTTTATTTCAGTCCATCTATAATGATATAGGGGTAAAATTTGTGACATTGTAGGGCGTAATCTCTGGATCTACTGAACCGATTTAGATGAAATTTGGTAAGAAGGTAGTTTTAGCCCCTGGGAAGGACATAGGATTCTTTTTTATCCCAGAAATCACCCCTTACAGGGGTGAAAATGGGAATGAATGCTTGCATTGGGAAGCAAGCTAGGGACGAACCTTAGATAAGCGAGGGTGAGTGGCTAGTGTAATATAAAAGCCATGCATTTTTCAATGTCAATTTGATTACTATAGTAAATAATTGATAGATAACACAATTTTACAAGGCATTAGGCAAATAATAAAACTTAATATATCACTTATTGGTCTAATTATTTTTTAATGAGTATTCAAATTTAAACAAAAATTATCTATTCTAAGTTTTATGATGATGTATTGCAAAGTTCATTCTTAAAATTGGCTTAATCAGTCCTTAATTTAACTACTTTCAGAGTCTTACATTTCAAAAAATTGGTAGACTTGTGACTTCTGTAGACTCACAACCTATGTTTGATGGTGGTGTCCTAATTAATGTTCTTGGCAGATTGCAGGTGAGTTTGACAAAGATATTTGTTTTATATTATCTTACATATTATTGATTTTAGGATAATAATATATATTAGTTATACATATTCTTATAGTATATGAGCGACAAGTTACTCTATATATACATATAATTTATAATAATATAATTAATTTATTGTTTTTAAAATAACATATTACATAAAATCAACTACACAGCATGATTGTTTGCAGATGTTTATTATTATGAATATTAAATTTAATAAGAAATATATAATAATGTTTAATGCAATACTATCCTCTCAAACAAGCTTGTATATTAAAGAATAATTCTACCCTACCATATTTCATTTTTGTAGTACTAACTTAGCTTACTTACTTTACTTACTTGACTACTTAACACCTTGCTTTATATAAGAAAGCTTAAAAATATATAAATATTAAAGCAAAAGAAGTCTAAAAAATAAATTGCTGTTTGAACAGACAGATGAGGATCAGCCACATGCATACTTCCAAACTTTTGTGTTGAAGCCCATAGGAAACTCGTTCTATGTAGAACATGACATGTTCAGGCTGGCACTTCATGATGTTTAAGGGTAAATTGCTTGAAAAGCATGTGTATGCCCTGTTTTATTTGCAGCTTGCACTGTTAATAATAATAAAATCAATTATAATAGTATTGCACTTTTTAATAGTGTTGCCATTAACATGTAGTATTAATGCATTATATGAAAAATTCTTATTGTAACAGCAGCAGAAGTGATATATAAATTATAAAATTTTAAGTTGTCCCGAAATATAACCATGTTACTAAATAATATATTATCAATCTAGTCTAAACTCTAAGGACCAATCCACATTATAGTGCTGATCACTGTTCACTCTCGGTCCGATATCAGTCTGATAAAGTATACAAGAATGTTTTACAAGAAACAATGAGGGCATTCACACAAGTTACAATCTGGTCAAATCACACTAGCAATGTTTCTTGTATAAAAAAACTTTAAAAGGCCTATATTGCACCAACAACTGACTGTGATTGCCACTATAATGTGGTTCGGCCGTAAAAATGTTTGTGAAATGTTGTTGTTATGCTAATTACTACAGTATAAATAGAATCTAACTTTGCACTAAATATCCGATCCAATCTTTTTATTTTATAAGGTTTAGGATCACTTACTGAGTATAAAATCACAAAATGCTGACAGATTCCGGTGGAGCTTCAGGAACCATATTGAAAAAACTTTTTTGGCTGATATCTCGGAAACTATGCACTTTAGGGCAAAAGTTATTGAAACTATTTTTCTAGAGAATAAAATTTCGGATCTTTTGTTTCCTCAATTTTTTTTGTAAAACTTATCGTTTACGATTTATGGCCCATTTAATAAACCGATTCTTCTATCTCGGCCGATAACTCTTAAAATATTGGTTTAATCAATAAAATGCATCTATCCATATTTAAACATCCATTTATTCTCTACAACTTTTGTTTAAAACATTTTTTTCTAATGTCCATAATTTTTGAGCTTTGAACAGAAACTATTTGCCGAATGTATTATGTATATAAAGCATAAATTACATATTTCAAACAATACACATAGCATGATTACAATAACGTTCACATAACTTTCAACTTTGTTACTAATTAAGTAATTATATGTATATTAATATATTTTTTTGTTTATATAATAGAATATTTCACAGCTAACCTTTTGCGAGTTGATAACTGTATGAAACAAGTAATTAATTAGGTTCATTGACATTATCTCTAGAATAATAAAAACACAAAAAGTAGTCTTAATTAGTTAAAAACTGTCATTTGTGTTTTAAATCTATTAAAGTTTCATTTTATAAGTATGCGGATTTTGTGTACAATTTCATGGGTTTTAAATTTTCTATGTAAAACCCTGATTCTTTTTGTAAAATAAAAGTAGACTAATTTATTCGTTTTTATCATGAGCTATCTGCTACTGAAAATCCCGTCAAAATCGGTCCAGTCGTTTCGGAAATTAGCCGGAACAAACAGAGAGACAATTTTTTTATTACTATCATATATAATTTCATATGCATTTAGTAAAAGTTGTTATTTTGACATTATAAACAGACACTGTATCTGTAGAGATAAAAATATCTAATATAGTAGCTCAGTAGCGAATATAAATCAGTCGGGTACAAGGTGGTTGAAACAATTAGCCTAGTTGCGATTTACTCTTGGCCAGTGTTGTTTTTTACTCTTTAATTTTTGAGTTATTATCCCTATAAGTTATTATAACACTTGTTACACGTTTCTTTTTATCACTTCACTTTTTATTTATAGGGAAAACCTTGTAATAGTAAGCCAAAGAATTATGTCAAGACAGCATGGGCTTAATATTAGTTCTGTGGCCCATAAGGTGCAACCTTATTATTGTTACTGACAACTCACATTAATTTAATAGATATTTTGTATTATCATATTACTAATGCTTCTAGGACTTTTACCTTCACATTTATAATACATATTTCAAAGTGCTCAGAAAGCTCGATTTTCGATCGATCAAATCGATTCGATCGACTTAATTCAACTACTATATTGATAGCTTATTTTGGTAATATATTCATAAAATATAGTCGATAACCTTTCTTGGTAATCCCTCGATATATTAGTCCAAACCATACGAAAATCCGTGCAGTAGTTTTTAAGATTAAAAACAAACAAACTATATTATCTAATATACTTATAAAATTTATCTTGTCGTGACGTTTGTAGTCACACTCCTCCGAAACGGCTCGAATGATTTTAATGATTATTTTTTTGTACATTTGGTATGTATGAGAACTGATTGTAAAGTATTTTTCACCCTTCTACCAAACCCCCTATTTTTATTTTTACATTTAATATTTTTCTATAAACAATATAACATAAAGCAAAAGAGTTTTTTGTTTAGTAGATTGAACGCAGGCGAAGCCGCGGGTTGTGTTAATATAACTATAATATTTATTTAATTGTTCCAGTGCGACGACGACCCACCACATCCTTACATGCAGACGTTTGTTTTGAAGCCTCTCGGAGATTCTTTCTTTGTACAGCACGACATATTCCGCCTCGGCATCCACGACGTCGCCTAAACTCATCATATCTGAGCAATCCATGGGATATGACTAATCTTGCTAATTTCCATCTTGTTTTGGTTATCTAGGTATAAGATAGTTGGTCACTGCCCACTAAATTCAAATTGTAAATTAAATAATAATATTTGGCATTATTCGGCTTAGATAAATTATCGAGATGGCTTTAGTCATGTAAAGACGAACTTTCAGTTACATGTATACATTTTATAATAAATACATTATTTTTTAGTTGTCTTGTTTTATTGACGTTTTTTTTTTGGATATTTTTCGGCCATCATAGGCGATTAAAGTAGATACAATGCAAAGTCGAATTAGTTCGAAAAAAAATGAATGTGTGTATTTAGGTTTAATTTTTTAGTTTTGATACCTGAATACTTTTTTTGCAAGAGATCTCCGAGTACAGTTAAGAGCCTATACACGAGTTTTTAAACCCGCGTTGGTGGCGCGTTAAAAAATCGTGTGTATAGGCCTTTACTTGTTGCCTATTATCAAGGTGCATGTAATATTAATTTTTGCTGTTCCTTGAAATACTGTTATATTTATCAAAAAGCTTATATATAGCTTATCCAGCTATATAGTTATGTCAAAGAACTTGAGAGTGATTTAAATAAATGAAACAATCATAGATGCTAAGACAATCATGTATTTAAATAATAAATAGTCAAAAATTAACAAAAGAACCAATGAAAACAGGTACAATTTTTTTTTACCAATCTCAATTTAAAGACTTGCAACTTTAAAATCCTTAGTCGCTACGAACACTTAAAAAGTATTTGCATGCACTAATATGAAAAATATACGCAGTTTCGTAGACATTAGTTAGTTTAATTGAATGACTAGGTTGCTACTTGCAAGACTGAGTCGAATCTTTTGTGTCTCCCTTCACGTTTGTTTCAGATTCCTTTTATTAGCAGTTCATTATTATTCAAATATGGCGTATTCCGAGATTGTTTATTCGATAATGACATCTAGTAACTACTGCTTACTAGAAGCGTTACGTAATTGTTAGATATCGGATATGATAATGTATGGAATTTTTAATATTTAACAAAATATATTGAATTACTAAACGTTGAAGTATTGAAGAACTACTTTTTTAAATATATATAAAAGAAGCTGCTTAAATGAAATAATCTTACAAAATAACAATTCAAACTATCCAATACCCAACAATTACATTTACAATACAACAATAAAGTAATAATTTTACAAAACTAAACATTTCTGGTATACAACTGCTAAAAGGAACACAAGGTACAACAGGTACTATCTATCTTAGGATGTTGAAGACTACAAAGCGGAGATCAAGTCAGACATGGCAAGACCTTTGGGTCGTAATGATATTTGTACATAAGCCATTTAGCCTCTTTTCCATAGTACTGTTCTGTTAAATGTAGTAAATATTAGTTATATAACACAACCTGCCATTGTATTTGTCGTAGCATCGCAATATATATACGTTATTGATTCAAGACAAGTATTAGTAAAGAATTAAAATAATTATACACTTCACTATAGCGAATAATGGTCGGTTGATGGATTTAAAACCTTAGGCTAAAACTATTAAGAATCAATTTCACTTAAAATATTTAATTCAGCTGCACTGAAGATCATTTTTAATGCAAAATAAACATATATATATATATATATATATATATATATATATATATATATATATATATATATATACACACTCGTAAATTCGAATCTCGTGGATGTAGAATTAATATACATTAGTTCCATTTCATTTACATTACATAAGGTCTTATATCTTGGCAACATAATGTTCCGTCTAACATTCACCACACCCTTCCATTCAATTCAAATGAAACAATATTCATATTTCCTTACCCATATTTGAATTGCAATCAGATATATACTTTCACTTGTTGTTATTCAACATATTATAAAATAAGCAGCGAGTGAATAAAACTATAATTGAACATAATAAATTGTAGATATTGATCTGCAAATAATGGGGATTGAATATACTCATGTAATAACGTGCAATGTACTGACTTCAATGAAAGGAATCAGTTTATTTTTTAATTATATAATCATTTTTTATATAATTTCTTATCTATTAAACTGCAAAAATATATGAATCTGTTATTTATTATTGACCAAAATAGTACTTAGTTTTAAACTTCCTATTCTACGAAAAGTGTATGATTATATTTAATGTATTATAGTAGGGGAGCCCAAGAGGGGATTTTGTGATGTACTCAAGCGCGGCTGATTAACATAAGGCCTGATACATTACACTCTGTCGAGTACCTCCATTATATATAAGTCCTCTGTATATGTTCGCGTCTAGGGCAGCCGATTAAAATATTAAAAAAAAAATCATAAGTTAGAAATACTTGCGCGCGTCCCACTAAGGTGTGGTGGATTAATTACATGTTGAAAAGTGTGCATTTTATTAATCTGCCGATTTCCATAAGTCGAAGAAACGAAAATCGTCCATAAAGTCCGTGATACTCAACAGAGTGCAACGTTAAATAGCCGCGCTTGAGTAAATCCCAAAATCCCCCCTTAGGCTCCCAGCTACTGTTAGGGTTATTTATTATAAGCAAAATTTAATAGAACAGTACTACACGATCCTCGCCATAGGTATCGATAGCGATAATCACTATTAGTAACATTAGCATTGAACGTCACTAGAGTTTGCGCTTAGCAAGCGATTAAATGTTTCTTAATTAAACCTGAGTTTAAAATCTTACAAGTTAAATTTTGAAAGTCACAACCTTAACTAAAAATGTACAAATATATCTAAATTATGAATAGTTTTAATTTTAAAAAATGAGCATAAGTTAAGTTAATTAGCATTAACAATTAGGGATCTCGGATGTTGGTGACGACGAAGTAATTTTTATGTACTTCAGATTTATAAGAACTTTGATAAGAATCGATTTTTTGTAAACATCAATTTTATTTATCGCTTTTTTAACAATATGCTGCCATTAATCGATTTTTACGTTTCACTATTTTATACAAGTATTAGTTTTGGTTGTAAGTAAAAAGCAACAGAATCTTGTTAGGTCCGAGACTAAAAAATATTTTTTGTCAAAGTTATTGCGAATGTCAAACGATTCCAGTTATTCGTCAAACAAACTAAAAAATATATATTTAAGGTCTCTTTTAAACTATCGAGCTTGGATTTACAATATTCATACCATTGACAATTTTAAAACATAACACATATCGTTAAAACAACGCACAACCCTGTTGAAAAACTCCAATAGAATCCCATCAAAAGCGACAAAAGCCACATAGAAACCAATAAATATTTATTGGTTTCTATGTGGCTTTTGTCGCTTTTCCTATTGGAGTTTTTAAATAAGGAAGTTGTACAACAATCTAGAACTTTTACATTTGTTTTCATATTAATGTGAGTTTTAAATTCATTCAACAGTTTGAAATAACGAAGCGAAGTTTGATATTCAGTTAGGCACTTTGTGGAACACATTCAATAATATTTGTACTACATTTATAAACTCACAGTTACATATCAAGTCCAATATTTCATTCCAATGTTTAAGCAAGTTTATGTTAATTACATTGGAAAATATAATGTACATATATATAGTTAGAACAAAATGAGATGATAAACAAAAATGATCCTTATTGACATAATATCTATGGTCAATTTTCAATAAGAACAAACCTTTGTTTATTTCTGATAAATATATATCTATATAAGAAATTAGAATTAGTGTAACTATTGCTTTGCATTTTCAACTTCAATAACAATAGAGATCCCTACACAGGACTTATGTTCCTAAAAAAAAATTTCAAATTTTAAATAAAATAAGCCTTAAATACAAAAAAAAATCGACAATCACGTTATAGTTGAGCATTTATCAGTAAGTACTTTTATAGGTGTCTCGAATATGCCACGAGTGTTAGTTTGAATTAATTTTATCAACTACTTAACATAAATGTATACTTATGTTATATAATCGCTTAAAAAATCTATTTCTAAATAACATTTATGAAAGAAATAATTGATTTTACTACTAATATTGGTTATTCAGAAGAAAATTAAGCAACAAAGTTAATAATAAAAAATGTGAAAGTGCAAACATTCTTTCAATTTAAACCTTACCCAGGAAATTACCTTAAAGGAATTCTTTCACACAATAATGTTACATAGATACAAAATTTTATGCGCATCTGATATATTTCTGATAGACTACGAAAATGTTAGTGCAAAATTTAACAAGTTTTGAGGTAATTTTATGAAAAAGACAGACATATATATCTATATCATATTTGTACATTAACAGGTATACAGAAGAATAAAACATCACTATTGATTGTCAGTCTATCTATTACCGAAGCGGTAATATCTAAAAAAAATAATGTTTACAATTAAAAAAAACCAAACATTTTTTGAAAGCCAGGGTGAAGAGTTAGGACAATTATATGGTAAAAATAAAAATTTTCATGTCGGGGAAAACCCTCTGTATTACATAAACATTTGTGACGATATTGTTATTAAATAATTTACTTGATTAGAAAAAAAGGTAATCTAAGAATAATTTAAACTGATTAACGTACTGAGAAAACTAACCCGCGGCTCGAAACTATTACCTAAGTCACCCACAACATGTACAAACTATTTTAGAACGTAAATCAACCAACCAATTAAATTAAAAATAAAAGAAAATAAATAAAATCAGTGAGATGACACAGTGTGACGCTTTACAATCGCTATCGCTATAGAAAATTCATATATAGAAATGACATATCTAAGCGTTATGTCACGTGACCAGCATCATTCCCATACATATATTTATCTATTAGCGATATCGTTCGTAGATAGCCAACGTGTGTACTAACATACTTGTATAGGTTGTAAACTCAGGGTTATTCGGGTGTTTGTTTAAGATCCTCCTTTCTTCCGCCCGCGGGCGCCGAGCGCCACGCCCCGCAGCGAGCGCATCGCCATGGCGCGGTTGAAATGCCTTTGTGTTTTGTGCTCGTCCGCGTCGTTGCCGTTGTCTACCGACGACAGTATTACTAGTAGCACGCCCATTACCTGCTCGATAGGAATTAATTAATATTAGATATATCTATATATTAAAGCAGTGCAGCCCGGTGGTAATGCGCTCACTTGGGAAACCGAGTGAAGCGGGTTCGTATCCCGGGTTACGTACCACTGATATTTTCATGTGCGAATTATTTCCAACATGATCGCCACTTGTCTTAAGGTGAAGGAAAATATCGTGAGGAAACCTGCATGTCTGAGAGAACCTAGCAATTTTTCGAAACACATGTGAAGTCCGCCAACCCGCACTTGGCCAGCGTGGTGGACTATGGCCTGATCCCGCCCGCACTGACGGGAGGCCTGAGCCCAGCAGTGGGATGTTAAAAAGAGCTGAATACATATTGTATTATGTATATTGTTTATTTTTTGTTGAACTGCTGATGTATATATAGCTGATATAACTAAAAATTTATCTTTTTAAGTTTCTTTTCATTGTACGAAACAATAATTAAATACGTTAATAGCAAAAAATGTATCTTTAAAAATGGATACGGTATGTAATTCACTCAGTAAATTAACCCTAAGCTCAGCAGATCACTTTCGAAGAAAGTAGAACAGCTCATGAAATAAATTCCACAGGAGATCGTTATCGCCTCGTACCACAATATATTTACTTTTCAAAATAAAAAAATATATATATTTTCAAATCCAAATTCGATTCACAACGTCAACGATTCAACGACTGCCCATAAATCAAAAAATGCTGTGTTTACATTTACACATGGAAGATCAATATCAGGAGTAGCGTAATTATAATGTTTATTTTTTTTTTATAATATTTTTACCAAGTTTAAAAGTTATTTTACATTTTATTTGACCTAAATATAAATTTCTTAGTAAGTAACAACGGTTACCATGGCAACATGGCAATGTATTCATTCTCTTATTCTCTCGTCGGCTTAATCCTATATATTTATGTATTTGTCTCTTTTCACTATCGCATTTCCGTTTCATCGAGTTGTGATTTTAAACAACGATTCTAAAGAAGTTGCACTTCAAAATAAACTTTCCCATACCCTCCTATTTGCAAGTGGGTAAAAATGATAACGATTATAACAAGTGAGCAGTGAGCAGTGAGCACTGACCAAGCAAACAATGATGAGCAGCGTGTAGACGTGCACGGAGGCGTCGGGCAGGCTCTCGATGTCGCGCAGCGCCAGCGCCGCGGGCGCGAAGTCCGGCCGCAGCTCCAGCGCGTGCTTCAGGTGGATCGCCGCTTCCTGTTCGTGTTCATGTCAAACTTTACATGTTTATATATACATATACATACATACATACATATATATATATATATATATATATATATATATATATATATATAGTCTGGAATAACACAAAGGCTATTTTTTATGCCACAAAACTGTACGTTTTCCGTGGGATAGCTTTGTTTTCCATTTGCTATATTATATAAATGCTACTAGCGACAATAATAGAGATTAGAGGCAATGGTAGCCCAGTGGTAACGCGCTCACTTAGTAAAGCGAATGAAGCGGATTAAAATCCCGGGTCTCGCACCGCTAATATTTTTATGTGTGAATCATTTCCAAATTGTAAAATAATTATTTGAATTGAATTAATTGAAAGTTATAATTCTGATATAAAATACTTATTTCAGTTTTCTCAAGTTGTCATCATAAGTGGAAAAAATGGCGGGAAAAGTGCGATTCCGTTTTATGATTTAATGAAATCCGTCATTCAATACCATAATACTATTTGAGACATTACTATTGTATCTTGTATACATTGTATCTACAAAATAATAAAAACTGTGTACCACATCGAATCCACTTGACCTATCTGACTTACTTTTTGAAATCCTTCTGTTAATATATATGTACATATGTATAATAGGTACCTGATAATGGCCATACGCTTTGAATATCTCTCCGAGCGTGAAGTACTGCTGCCAGGTGCTGCGGTCGGGCGGCTGCACCTCCAGCGAGCGCCGCGTCAGGTAGATGGCGTCGTCCAAGTACTGCAGCGTGAACAGCACGCGCGCCAGGTTTAGTAGAACCTGTTCGTATGGATTATATCATTTTATCTATATCTAAAATTATAACCACACACCACTAGAAAAAGAAGTAAAATCTACATGTCTGAGAGAATTTAGTAAATTTTCGAGAGAAACGCGTACTCCGCTAACCCACACTTGACCAGTGTAGTATACTATGGCTTGATCTCATTCGTACAGAAGGGAGGTCCGTGCTCAGCAGTGGGACGGTAAAAAGGGCTATGGTTAAAATTAATCAATATACTCATAATACTTAATCAGAAACCATGTAATTATTGGAGATGAACATGTACCATTTTTAGTAAAAATTGGATATTAGATACATCCAACTTTTACTATTAAAGACAAATAAAATTAATGATAATCTATTATTTTTTATTTATTTTAACCAACCTATTTTTTTATCTTTTAAGGATCTCATACTGAAAAATATTAGTTTTAAGGTAATAACGCATACATATTATGTATAACAATAAGTTTTTCATAACTTTTAATATAATCCGGGAAAATATTAAAAATCTATAATAATCATCCGATATTTACTTATCAGTTTTTTTGAAACTTCAATTCCATAATATATTTTTTTGAACAAAAATAAAACCGATTTATCTATAGAAAAATTACCAATTGTTCTATAAAAAGAATAACCACTTTCTAATAAATAATAAATCTACTTATATGTAAATAATAATATTGCATTATTGTGATGTGAAATAATAGTAAATATATTTTTCCCATGAAAATGTTTATATGAGTATTTACTATAGTTGTATGTAAGTGACAATACCATTATTGTTCTATAGAAATTGTTATCATTCTTTACTCATACCACTACCGGAAATTGCGGTTTCGATACTAGTATCAAACAAAGAGCTAGTATTTTTGTATGTTTTAGGATTCAAGAGCCAACCTTATCAAATCAAGTCAAAATATACTTTATTTAAATAGACCTATACAAGCCATTCTGAATCATCACTTTTTAAATTTATAATTTAATTGAATATCCATATGTAAGTTCTTAGAGAATCTACCACCAGGCCAGCTAGAAACTCAACAGTTGCTCTTTTAAAATAATATTTGTTTGAAAATAATAATTTTCATTCAATTGTAGTCCATGTCATAGGTATTTACATATTTTGGTAAATAAACATTTTTCAAAACAGGATATAAAAATATATAAATAAATAACTTGCCTCAGCATTATACGGTGACACAGCGAGAGCTCTTCTGAAACACTCAATGGATTGTCGTGTGTCACCTTTGATTCTCCAAAAGTTTCCAATTTGATTGTAAAGTTGCACTGACTTTGGTTTCTCTCTTTTAGCTTTTTTTAGGCGTTTCTCTAAAGCATTTATGTCTAGTTCTGTTATACCATTTTTAAATGACTTTTTTTTTGTAAATATAAGAGCAACCTGGAAAAAAATAATTTTACTCTAACTTAACTGTCCTTGTTAATTTCACAAACAAACTTATTGTTATCAATCAGTACTGGTTTTATTAAGTAGATTTAAAAAATATGCAAGTATAATCTACATAATATGTATGAACATAATATGAAAAAATTGAAATTAACATTTAAATCATGATCATATTGCATTATCCTTTCCAATCTTACCTGCGGTTCAGGTACATTAGGGTGTCTATGACGCCTTGCCACACCTACGAGAGTGTCATAGTATGTAAAATTAACAGCTTTGCCACAGTCTAAATATTCATCATCTAATTCACCACCATTAGCCTCTGCTGGTGAAGATTCATCTCCATTTTCTCCACTGGCTCTGATAAAATATTTAAACGTGATATAAATTTATTAACTGAGTAATACTATATTTGTTTTGTAATGAAAAGAAGAAATTGTAATTCAAGGTTAACAAATCAATAATAGGTAAACCTATTTAGATATTATATTACAAAATTTATGTACAAACATAAATTTACTAGTGTTTTTTCATGACTCCGAATGGATACTTTAATTAAGTATTAAGAATAAGATATAATATCTTAAAAAATTATAGCCAGAATATATATGTAGAATATATATACTCTGATGTACAAGCTAAGCTATATTACTGTAAAGTGTTATCAAAATCCACTCAACAGTTATTGCATGAAAAAGTAAAAAACTTTTTCATTTTATAATATTAGTGAGAAATTTTACTTAAGAAAGTAATCATTTTTTTGGTGGTTAAAAGTAATATTAGTAGTATATTTAACAATTTAATATTTAAGCATTGTTTAACATTACTTATGTAATGTATATAAAAAGCAATGCTCAAGTTTTAGTAAAATCACTAAAGAATTTATACCTTTGCTGTTCATACATTTGGCAATCAGTGCAAAACATATCAAAGCCGTGCTTAGTCCAAGTATTGCCATAGTAAACAGTTGATGTTATTATATTGAACACAGTGTCTTCTTCAGTTATTTTGGTTTTCTCAGAGTCATCCTAAAAACGTTAAATTTTTGTATAGAAGGATAAAATATAACATGTTCATACATATTTTGATAACACTTTCAATTTATAACATTGGTTTCATTTTTATTCTTTAGAAATCCATTAGTGAAAGTAATAATTTCTTTTAATATTTTTTATTCTATTAAGTATTTCATAAGAAATTGCAGTCCAAGGCTAACAAGATTATGGAATAAAAATATAAACTAACGCGACAATATGTTTCAGAGTATTGAATATTCACTGTGCACTCATTCTATAAAATTTAATAAATATTGTAATATTTGAAACTAACCTGCGATAATGTATTGCCGTCAACTATTTGCCCTTCTTCAACGTCCAATTTCCAAATATTTGAGGTACGAGAGTTAGTAGCAATGATTTGAAAAGAAAATATATACAGAACCAAACAAGTCAAGTATGGTGAATCCCACATTTTGAATAGTAAGGTCCAAAGTAAACATGTAAATTGTTTTAGAGCCTATTTATGAAAGAAAAGTTTCACATGAAATAATTTATTTAGGACACAACAATCTTATAGCTATAAATTTAATCGTAATCTCTTCTCCTCTTCCTTGTCTTTATTTTGACAGATTACGAACAGTGAAGTGTGAACACAGAATCAAAATTTTTTGGCAAAGTTAGTTCAGTAATAGAAAATTCTATTGATTTATTTTTATTTGATATTATAAGATAGTGTAAATTAATTCACTAAAAGACTCTCTTGACTAATTTTTAAATGTTGAATACTGATAAATAGTTTAAGTAATATCAATACTTATAAAATTTGCTATGAAGTTTTAAAAGATTCTTTAATTAACACTAAAAACTTTCCAGTGCTTCATAATCTTAGATTATACGCATATGTATACCTCATAAGTTCATAATTCATATTGTGTGCCAAATTATTTGACCATAAACATTGGTCATAATTCATAAACTATTTATTATTCAACATTTAACTGTGGATGAATAATAAAGAAATAAAACCATGAATTTTTAATTGTCTTTTTTATAATGTGTTAAAAAACTTCAAACCTACAAACTTTTGTAGGATTTTTTATAACAAGATAAAAATGATATACAAATGTTCATTAAATACTATAAATATATAATGTTTCATATTGCAGGCTCCATTTAAAATGATAAACTACGATTTTAAATGAAATAATTGAAGTTAAAAGAGATATTATATAAAAGTTGTAGTAGATCGGACAAACGATTTACCACATTTTAGAATAGGAAATTTTAGAATATTCAGCCCTTTTTTTATCGTCCATCTGCTGGGCACGGGTCTCCCTTCAATATGAAGAAAATAGATAATCAATTTTTTATTCATTGAGTTAGGTATAAAAAATAAAAATAGATTGACTTCAATTTTGTATAAATATTTTATTACCCTAAAGATATATGTTAGACATATTAAATAAAATAGATGTGTCATTGTCTATGATTTTTATAATATGTAGCAATATGTCAATGGTCAATGGTCATTGTCAATTGTCAAATAATTAAAAACAAACGTGTTGCTTCATGCTTGTTGGACGCCAATAATTTCATGTTTATTGGTATTGATTTTGAGTACATAAAGAAAATATTTGTTAACTATTGACTGAACATGAAAGACTTACAATTTTTATTTAATTAGACTCCATTGTAATATTGATAAGATGAAGAAGGAAAGAACGGGCGATAATTGTCGCCCATTTAAACTATAAGTATCTTAAAAACATTTTTGACCAAATTCGTAAACTTATTACTCTTATGTTATTTAGATATCTTTATTATTTTACAGCTCACCAAATTCTCAGTTTAACTGGTATTAGTTTTGAAAGAAGAAGTGTTATTGTAAGTAAAAAATTGTTTATTGTGCTCAAATAGTATATATGGATGATTCTCATATTTCTGTTTACTTTGTAAAAATACGGGGAATATTAATGTATGGACTTCATTTTTAGGGATTTGTAGAATTGACCATTGTGCCCCTAAAAGATAATTTGCGGTACATTCGCCTTAATGCTAAACAGTGTCGTATCTACAGAGTTTGCCTAAATGACCAATATGAAGCAAACTTTCAATATTTTGATCCTTTCTTGGATATCTGTCAAAGTGATCCTAACACGTAAGTATAATGTGTTGTTACTCAAACTGTAATTTAAACACAAATTAAAATATGGACAGATTTGCAAATTAAATATTGTAAATTTCATTCTCAGGAGAAGTCTTGAAGTGTTCTCCCAATTCCATTTATCAGCCGCACAAAAAATTGATCCTGATCACAACTCTGGTGAACTCCACATACAAATACCAGATGATGCCGCTCATTTGGTAGGTGAAGGAAGGGGATTAAGAATTGGTATTGAATTCTCATTAGAATCACCACAGGGTGGTATGCATTTTGTTGTGCCTGAAGGAGAAGGTACATTAGTTGAGGTGAGACATTGTTACTTAAGTTAACATTCCATCTATCAAAAAAAAATCTTGTAGTTTTAGACAACATGAAAAGAAATAATAAAAACATGTATAAACTAACAAAAATTTAAAAACAAGTTAATTATTGTTGACCTTTATAAACATTGCTTTATGTTTACTAGGTATTATTACAACTTAAATATATCTATGACATTTCTTATATCTTAAACATTTAAAAAAAATGATAAAATAAAATTATTTATAATGAAATAAATAATTATAATATATTAATAAATATTTATATATTTATTATATATTATAATATATAATAAATATTAATATATTAATATTTCAGAAATCAGCTCACATGTTCACTTATGGCCACTCAGCTCGTCTTTGGTTCCCATGTGTAGATAGTTTTGCAGAACCATGCACTTGGAAACTAGAGTTTACTGTAGATGAGAGTTTAACGGCAGTGTCTTGTGGGGAGTTGTTGGATGTAGTGTACACTCCTGACCATAGACGAAAGACATTTCACTATGTTGTAAACACACCAGCTTGTGCACCAAATATTGCTTTGGCCATTGGGTAAGACTTAATTTTTTAAAGTATCTTAAATTTCTTGTCTTACTTACATGTGATTTATGAAGCATATTATCTTTCTATATAGATGAGGTTTTTTGTCCTGCCTAATTTATGAACCTTCAGGTTTCTTAAAATGATTTAAGAGAGCTAAGAAATGATATTTTAAAATTCTTTCAAATTTAAATCTGTATATGGTAAAATTAAAAGAAAATTAGTTTTCTTCTATGGGCAGATATACATAAATCATGAAAATCATGAAATTTATTATGTAAATAATTTTTTTCAGACCATTTGAGACCTATGTGGATCCACACATGAATGAAGTGACACACTACTGCCTGCCCCATCTGATGCAAATACTAAAAAACACTGTGCGATATTTGCATGAGGCTTTTGAGTTTTATGAAGAGACTCTGTCTACAAGATATCCTTATCCGTGCTACAAACAAGTATTTGTTGATGAAGTATGTAATATTTAATCCCTCAACGACCGGGGACATGCTGGCGTTACAGTTAACAATAGATTTCTTAGAAATTTACTTGGAGGTCTTAAAATATATTTTTTTTACAATTTATTTATTGTTTATTATTAACTATTTTTTGAGTCTATAAACTTTGTAAAATGTCACATAGACATAATATGATATCATAAAAAATAATAAAATAAGTTGTATTAAATCAAATGTTTTAATTTCATTATAGACAGAAGATGATGCAACTGCATATACTACAATGTCGATACTAAGCACCCATTTGCTTCACTCAATTGCTATTATAGACCAAACTTACATAAGTCGTAAGGCAATGGCACAAGCCGTGGCAGAACAATTCTTTGGCTGCTTTATAACCATGCAAAATTGGTCAGATTTGTGGCTTGCCAAAGGAATACCTGAGTATTTATGTGGGTTATATTCTAAGAAGTGTTTTGGGAATAATGAGTATAGGTATTGGATACATCAGGAGTTGCAAGAGGTAGGTGCAATAGTGTATTGTTTATTATATTTCACTTGTATCTAATTTATTAAATATTTATACCTTCCCTGGGTCTGGAGGCCAAAAATTTTGCACATGTGTTCGATTACATCAGATTAGAGACATTTATACATACTCTAAATTTACATATAGCTTAAATAAAAGAGAGTGACAGTGCATCGAACATTATACATTCTGGGATACATTCAGGAATGAGAAATCTCCTTTAGGCATATTGCTATTATTATGATAAAAACCAGGAACCCTTTTTTTGCTCTATTTTCGACATATTGTGTTTACAGGAGTCTTACTTATTTACTTAGTTATCATAATTGTTTGCTAAATTATATGTATACACAAAAAACATAAACAAAAAAAGAGTTTTGTTTTCTTTTTGATAATCATGATTTTATTATTTATTTAAATAGGTAGTGACATATGAAGAACAATATGGTGGAATAGTCCTCGATCCATGGCAGCCCCCCGCCAGCGGCGCTCGAGTCGAGTCCAATGACGTGTTTTACTTTCCTGTTAGAAACGTGCATACAATGTCGCCGAGATATATCGAAGTAAGTGTATTTTTTTGTTACCACAAATTTGCCTGCAGTTCTGATCGTTTAGACCAGAGTCGATAATTTTTGAAACCAAAATAAATAATAGTAGGATGAAACCCATTGGAAAAGGAAGAGAATATAACAAAAATGAAAGGAAAAATAATTTACGGGTGATCTGAGGTCGGGAAGTGGAAGGGGGTGAGTTTTTAAGGGTAACAAACGGTTTATCTCTATTTCCGGCTAAACTACAAGTCCTGTGGAAAAAAGTTATATCGCAAAGTTGTAGGTAATATAAAGATCTACAACTTTTGTATTTATACTTTTTTTCACATAACCTCAAAATTTATGTTAAAAATTCAGTTCTACAGGATCGACGAATTTTTTTTCCATATTATACTTTATAGGACAAAATTTAATTTTCCCTTGTAATCAAAAATGTGCATAAGAAAAATTTACAAATTTGTAATATTATTATAATATATTTTTAAACTACTTCCAAAAAGGAGGAGGTTCTATGTTCGTCTGTATGTATAATATATATTTTATGTATAGGTAATGCGAAAGAAATCTCAACTAGTACTAAGAATGTTGGAGCAGCGTATCGGTCAAGAGTTACTCCTGCAAGTATTCAACAAGCAGCTCTCATTGGCCACCAATGCTGCCAACACTAAAATTGGTAGCGGTTTGTGGGGACATTTGTTGTTGTCCACAAATTTATTCGTAAAGGCAATATTCACAGTGACTGGCAAAGATATGGCAGTGTTTGTTGATCAGTGGGTACGCACTGGTGGACACGCTAAGTTCCAGCTTACATCGGTTTTTAATAGGAAAAGGTAATCTTTATATATATAATTCTTCTGTGAGTGTGTATGTCACTGAACTTCTCTCAAACGACTGGACCGATTTTGATGAAATTTTTTGTGTGTGTTCAAGGGGATCTGAGAATGGTTTAGATTCACAATTTGAATAATAATTTTCATCAAAATGGTCCAGAATGTTTTAGCTTATTAAAAAAAGTTTGAAATTTTCAAATTAAAGACGTGTAGACAGGACATCGTCTGTCGGGTCAGCTAGTATTATGTAATATTATACTCTAAATTTGTGGCGACTCTCTTTAAGATTTATTGAAATTAAATGCATTTTAAAATATATTTGGAGTTACTAGTTGTTATTTTAAATAAAACTATCTTTTTGGTATTTTTTGCGGATTTACTTTGATTTTTGGTTCTCGGCGTTTTAAATGCTTTATAGCAATCATGGTCACGGGAGAGGCTAAGGTTTTAGTGTTTTGAATGTCATTATAAAGTTGGTATTGTTATTATTAATTTAATTGTGAAATAAACATAATAATGCGTATTTTTGCTATATTTTATTCAATTTACAATTTCTTTTAAAGAAACACAGTGGAATTAGAAATTCGTCAAGACAGCGTTCACGAGCGCGGCATAAGGAAATATGTAGGACCGTTACTAGTACAATTGCAAGAGTTAGACGGGACATTCAAACATACATTGCAAATAGAGAATATTGTGGTCAAAGCGGACATCACCTGTCACAGCAAGAGTAGAAGAAATAAGAAAAAGAAGATTCCATTGTGTACCGGAGAAGAGGTCGATATGGACTTATCCGCTATGGAGTAAGATTTTTTTTACAATTTTTATTCTATACTCTTAGTCGTATATGAATTGTTATATATTTATAGCCGTCATCGACTCTATCTTTTAATTTATACTACATTTATATGGTAAAATTATAAAAAATATTATAATATACTTTTTTAAATTTAATAATAAGAGAAATATTAAAGTGTACGAGATTGATAATTTAAAGAAAATTCAGGAGGACGGCATTTAGATTAAAAAAAAACAATTACAAATTATAAAAGTTTATTATACATAATTACAATAACAAGTCGCCAACAGCGACTCCCCGGTGCTGTGGATCCGCCTGGACCCCGAGATGTCGCTGCTGCGCGCCGCGGCCGTGTCGCAGCCCGACTACCAGTGGCAGTACCAGCTGCGCCACGAGCGCGACGTCACCGCGCAGCGCGAGGCGCTCGACGCGCTGCGCGCCTTCCCCGAGCCCGCCACCAGGAAGGCGCTCACCGACACCATCGAGAACGAACACACCTACTACAAGATTAGATGCACGGCCGCACATTGCTTGACCAAGGTTGGGGTTTTGCTCTTCTGTTTACTCTTATGATCAGTACTCGATTTTGATTTGATCGCCCGATGAATAGGATACGTTCATTTTATTTTTACTAGTAATACCCGATATTTTTTTGATTACCGTTTGCTAATACGGTGAAAGAAAATATCGTGAGGAATAATGCATGTCTGAGCGAACTTATAGAGTTTTTGAAAGACATGTGTAGTCCGCCAACTTGCACTTGGCGTACTTACCCCGGTGTAGTGGATTATGACCTGATCCCCTCATATTGGGTGGCCCGGGCCTACAGTGTGACGTCAAAAAGAGCAGGAACAAAAAATACATTGAAATGAAAACAACATTCAACTCACGTTCAAATTTAATGAAAAGAGAAGATGGACCCGTTCTACGTGACTTTGTGTTTGTTGTCAACTGGCACGTTTTGAAGTCATTAACAATAAAATTGAATTAAAAAGATGGCCTTCATTTACATTTATTTGTTAAAGGTAGCAAACGCGATGATAAGCTCGTGGGCGGGACCGCCGGCCATGTTGACGATATTCCGCAAAATGTTTGGCTCTTTTTCCGCCCCTCACATCATAAAGCAGAACAACTTCGACAACTTACAACATTACTTCTTACAGAAGACTATCCCTGTGGCAATGGCTGGTGTGTATCTGATTTAAATTTTCATTTAAATTTTACAAGTGACATAAAGTTATTGATGCATTAAGAGTAATAAGTTATTTGTCTTACTTACAATTAGTAGAAGAAATATTGAAAATGCTGTATATAAATAAGCAGTGGTAGCTCAGTGGTAATGCGCTCGCTTGGGAAACCGAATTAAACTGGTTCTAATCCCGGGACTTTATTTCCGGGTTTTCATGTGTGTTTTGAACATGAATACCACTTGTCTTAACGGTGAAGGAAAACATCGTTAGAAAACCTTCA
This sequence comes from Brenthis daphne, assembly GCA_947093115.1. Lineage (NCBI taxonomy): Eukaryota > Metazoa > Arthropoda > Insecta > Lepidoptera > Nymphalidae > Brenthis > Brenthis daphne. The sequence goes on along the minus strand of OX352474.1, from coordinate 6,991,782 downwards.
TTTCTGAGAGAACCTAGCAAGTTTTCGAAAAATATGTGAAGTCCGCCAACCCGCACTTGGGCTGCGTAGTGGGCTATAATCTGATTCCCCTCGCATTGTAGGGAGGCCCGCGCCCAGCAGTGGGACGTTAAAAAGGGTTGAATACATATAAATAGTTTTCATAATTACCCAATTCAAAATAATTATGTATTTTCACGCTAAAAGTTTTATTGTTTTTTTTTAGGTATAAGAAACATTCACGGCATTTGCCCGCCAGAAGTAGTGAGGTTCCTCTTAGATCTGTTCAAGTATAATGACAATTCAAAGAACCATTTCTCAGATAACTACTACAAGGCGGCGTTAGTGGACGCTCTCGCCGCCACCATCACTCCTGTTATATCTGTCTTACAACCTGTAAGTTTGATAATGTAATTCTTACTAGTCAGTTACTTGTGATACTTTTACTTTAAGGGAATTTTTAAAACAGGGTTATCCTAGTCATAACTAGCTGAGATTATGTCTCAGCTTGGCTTTTCAAAGTTTTTGTTTCATTCTCTGCAACCATGGATAGAGACATACTTCTGACAAGACAACCTAATACTGTTGGATAGGGAATAAAACCTTTTATTTCTTAAACAAAATCAATTAAGTATCTGATGAGGGTGTATTAATACCGTCTGTTTATCTATTTGTTACCTGGCAACTCCATAGTTGTGCTGAAGAGGAAAGTGGGCAACCTATACTCTCCAATTCCTCGTGTAATATTCTCTCGACTAATGTCAGATTTTCATCAATAACAAATTGGGGAAGGTTGATCACAAAAGTTAATTAAAGTAATATTATTTAACAGTATTGGCCTGTGATTTATATTGGCAACCCATTTTTGTTTTGTCAATGTATATGTTTTTAATACCGTATATCGTACTATATGTAGTTTAGTTGTAGGTAATTAATACTACGTTGAATCATGGATATTGTCCAAGAAGTAAGTTTTTAGTTTGCTCAATATTTTTATATGTTATACCGTTTTTCAAAATCCTTTTACAGGGTGCACCAATAACAGCGGAATCTCTATCGGCTGATACAAGGCTCGTGTTGGAGGAAATAACGAGGGTCCTTAATCTAGAAAAAGTGCTCCCTTGTTACAAGAACACAGTGACAGTGAGCTGCCTGAGAGCCATCAGGAGACTCCAACAGTGCGGGCATTTGCCCAGCATACCCACTACGTTCAGAGCTTATGCGGAATATGGACAGTATATTGGTATGTTATAGGTGTTGTTCATTTTTAGGGTTCTGTGCCTCAAAAGGAAAGAGGGTACTCTTATAGGATTACACCGTTGTCCGTCCGTTCGTCTTTCTGTCAAGATACTTTTTCTCAGAAACTCATTAAAGTATCTAGTTGAAATTAATATCAAATATTCAGGTCTGTAATATGTTGGATCTGTTAAAAAAATCGAACGTCTAAGTCAACAAAATCAAAAGATACGGCAGTTATGTCCGCATATTCCGTCAAAATCCGTTTTGAGTTTATCGCCTTCAGACAGACAGATAGACGTGGCGGGACTTTGGTTTATAATATGTAGTGATTGATATACAAGTTTATTTTTCTATGTGTCTAAAGACACATTATGTCTTAAGAATTTATCTAAGTTAATAAGATAATCGGTAGCAACTTGGGATATTCTTAAATTAGTATTGAGCATAATTTAAAACATTATTAAACGATTATGAAAGATTGTTTTCGTTACTACCTTAAAATATTCCAAAATTCATCAATTTCAGATGTCCGTCTGGCAGCATTCGAGTGTTTGGTAGACTTTGTCCGAGTAGACGGGAAGCCAGAAGACTTGTCTTCTTTACTTACTGCCGTTGAAAACGATCCCGATCCTGGCGTGAGGCACGGCTTGGCTCGTCTACTGGTCTCTATGCCGCCATTCGAAAAAGCTTCTAGACACCGTTTGGATACTGAAGCTGTTGTTCATAGGTATGTATTCAGCCCTTTTTAACGTCCCACTGCTGGGCGCGGGCCTACCTTCAGTACGGGCGGGATCAGGCCATAGTCCACCACGCTGGCCGAGTGCGGATTGGCAGACTTCACATGTCTTTCGAAAACTTGCTAGGTTCTCTCAGACATGCAGGTTTCCTCACGATGTTTTCCTTCACCGTTAAGATAAGTGGTTAATCATGTTGAAAATGATTCGTATATGAAAATATTAGAGGTGCGAGACCCGGGATCTGAACCCACTTCATTGGGCTTTCCAGGCGAGCGCGTTACCACTGGGCTACCACTGCCAGTCATATGTTTTTATAAATAATATGTCATATGCCTGTTATATTCTATGTTCATAGGTAAATATTGTTATTTCAAAAGACAGGTACTTTAATTTGAGAGTAATAGTGTCAGACTAAAGAACTGTATAGACGGAGCCCGCCAAAATAAATGTCAAAGTCAAATATAGTATCGTCATTTGTTGTTTATACTATTGTTTATTTTTGATTTTGGCATTCAGATTTTACACTTTCTTCAAAGAATAAGGGGTATTTTACATATATATTAGTTGTTAATTTACAATTTTTGAGGATCAAATATGAATAATAAGTATAATTCTATATATATTTTTTGTATTTTTTAAGCCATAATTCTCTTCCACTTGAAAGAGAGATAGCACAATGCTAGCAATATTTTTATTAAATAACATTTATTTACTTGTCGCTTAGTATACAAGTGACAATCTGATTTTAAAACATTATTGTTTATCTTCATGTTTAGTTCTATGAAACTCTGTCTATATTATTCCTTAGCCTGAGGTATAAGATTGTATACATTTGTATACAGAGTTAGTTGAATGCTGTTTTAAAAAATTGGAAGTATGAATTACTGCCTATTTGTATTAATCCCTCCACGACCGCAGACACACCATCGTTACAGTTAACAATAGATTTCTTAGAATTTTAATTAATTTCTTGGAAATTTACCTGGAGGTGTTAATGGATAGTATATATGGTCTGAGATCCGAAGGTCCTAGATTCGAGTCCTAAGTCGGTCTTAGAACAGTTATTAATAAAAAACAAATTGAGAGTCTTTACTGACTTTTCCCTTTGGAATACAGTGTATACATAATATATAAGTGAATCGTTTAGGACTTAAAATACTCCTCTTGTACAGGTTATGGAATAACATTAATAGTCAGCTGTCCAACGATGCAAGACTGAGATGCGATTTAGTAGATCTTTATTATACGTTATATGGATTGAAAAGGCCATTGTGTGTCCCGTTACCGGAGATACAGGCTATGATGAAGCAGATGCACCACAGAGAGAGGGAGAGATTAGACAGAGAAAGGGAGAGAATAGAAAGGGACAAGGAGAGACAGAGGGAGATTGATCTGAAGCCGGTTATCAAGCAAGAGATTGAAGATGTAAGTGTAATAGTCAAGTTATAGTTTTTTGTCATTGTTATCTATACTTGTGATATTATAAGGTTGATGTTTTTGTTTTTTGTTCGTTTTTGCATGCTAATCTCTGGAATTGCCATTCAGATTTATATAATTCTTCAATCTTTTTGAAATCATTTTGGGGCATTTTAAATTTGTTTTATTAAGGGATTTGTTAAGCATAAGACGAAAATATCAGTTTCGTAATTCTATAAACACTTATAAAATTAATAAACTAAAGGAAGAAAGTGCTGTATTATGAAGTCAAAGTACAAAAATGTTTGCTTAAATAGAATAAAAAAAACTATATATATATATATATATATATATATATATATATATATATATATATATATATATTCTATATATATATAGAACAAAGTCGGGTTAGTTACACCATTTATAACTCAAGAATTTTTGGACCGATTTCTATGAGCGAGCGAGCGTTAGCCATTTTTTTTACGTCAATGATTTTGATATTTTAATATCAAAATCATTGACGTAAAAAAAATGGCTAACGCTGGTTAATAACTATTTATATATATATATATATATATATTTAAAACGTACCTACTACTACTACTACTAAGAGACGGAGGAGAGCGATGCGAGGGTGAGCCGCTAGTTATCTATATATTAATACGTGTAGTGAAAACTTTGAAGCCTTTTTTAAGCATATAGCATGTATAGAGGAGGATGAGCTTTGGCGTAGTTAAAGTTTTTATAGAGAAGGGCTGCAGAAAGTCAAAATTTATTGACTTTCTTTTACCCGCGAATTCGCTTGCGTATTTTATTTATATATAATTACTTCACTGCTAAAAGATGCAGCATGATATTATATAACCTTTATCAATATTATACGAGTACTTACATAATATAAAGATGAAAAGTTTGTTTGTCTGTATGTGCAAATTTCTGAATCTATGGCCTCGTTCAAAATTCTTATGGTTTTTAAAGGCTATCTATATAATTTTGAAAAGAGAACCTCAATATCGATCAAACTAAACGAATTATGGTTGATTTTCAACCATGGAACGATCACTAGTTAAAATAAATATGTTGAAAAAGATTCCAGTCAAAACGGAGATAGACATTGGGCCACTAGGCGCGCCCTCGCCCGCGCCCGCCCGCGCGCCGCCGCGGGACGCGACGCTCCCGGTGCCCATCGCGAGTATAAAGGAAGAGGATGACAAAATAGACATCATGTCCGTGACCGACGCGCCCGTCCGCATATACAGTGTAAGTGAAATTGTGAATTAATTACATTCATATTATTAGTTTCGGGATTGAAAATTGAAATACGTCTTCTGCTCTATTGATTTTTTTGTTGTACTTGTTTGTTTTTTTATTGTATTCTATAATTTTCTATTTACTGAGGAAGGTTTGAACCCTTATAATATGATCATGCCAAGAGTTAGGAAGCAGGATACATAAAAAACGACGCAAGTTGAATCGCACGCGTGAATACTAACTAGCGCAAAAAAAACCCCGAAAAGATAGTTTTATTTAAAATGTTCAATAATCGCTTAAATCTAAGAAAGTATTATGTTGTTTCAGTTATTTAAAATGAAAATATTTTTACAGGATGAAACAAAACGCGACTTCATCTCGGACAACGCAGCGCCTTTACCGGGCATACCGGGCTCGTCCGGCCCCGTCGGCTTCGAGCCCGGCATGTTTAGACACGATAAGGATGATTTGGGTGCACCTAAGGTAAGATGTTAATGAAATATAGCATTAAAAAAACTCGCTCGCTTCGCTCGCGTTCGTACTAGCCTACGTCCCCATACAAAATTTTATCTCCATTCTCATCCCCTTAAGGGATGATTTCCGGAATAAAAACTATTTTACTCACTCACTTTTGAGAGAGAATCATGAGATTTAAAAAAAATCTTATTTTAGTAAAAAATGTTTTTTTTTCTTTTAATTTTCTTCTATACAAAACAATAAAAAACAAATAAAAGTCCTGACAATAACAAACAAAAAAAGAGAAATATCTTATATATTATCTTCATGAACGAATTAACCACTGGACTAGACATATAAGCGGACGTACCTTTATCGGTCTTCTCAGTAACCAGGAGATTTTAGGCTTGGTCGTTTGTTTTTTGCGTCAGTCTCAAGCACTTATTTGTCAACAAAACATCTCCCAAAAATGACTAAATGTTCTGTTAAATGATGTAAAAACTATAACGGCGGAAGCAGCAGTATTTCTTTTCACTTGTGAATACATTATTTTATTACATTTATTATTATTTATCACACAATTTAATTAAATGTAAAATAAAATGTCATATTATCCAACTATGTTAAATATAGTCGATATTTCTATGTATTGTTGACATCTGACAACCATCATAAAATCCCTGGATTATACCATTCAGAACAAATGACTAAACTGTCGAGTGAGTCCATTTGACATCGACTAGTGCTTGACAATGTCGAAAAATATATCGATATTTGACGAAATTACTAAACGAATTGTGTTATTTGTACAGTACAATAACATAAAATACTTTTACCACAGTATCCTACAATCTGATGACAATAAGTTTATAAAAATATTTTCTAAATCAAATAAAAATATAAATGCAAAAATTATAATTAGTATGTGTACTTAATTTTTTATTTTATTTTATACCACATTTATATACTTTGGAATATTATTCCATTGTAATAATAATAAAGATCATTTTATTTCAACACATAAATTACACAAAATCAAACAATAATGTTTTAGCACTTCTGGGTTGGCGATTTGTAATAAAACACTTTACCACTTGCACTAATTGTTTTACTTTCACGATCCAACACTCACTTTTTTACAATTTGCAATCACTTTTTCTTTTTCCTAATTTCCCTTTTTATAACTACCCGAGACAATCAATCGCCAATTAAAATAGTTCAATAACAGAATCAACAAAATCACTTTATTTAATTAAATTAGCTTAATATTTTTTTAATCTTTACAAAATAATATTTATTATATATTAATGGAATACACACCCGATATTCATTTGTTTATTAACATTATTATAGGCCAACAGAATGTTGCCATCAATGCTATCGTATTTATATAAATCAAATTAAAAAATAATTATTATTTGACACATTATTATTGCCTCTTTAATTCATTTATTTTAATTTATTATAACAAATACAGATATTTTAAATTAAGAGATGTAAAATATGATGACTATGCTAACCAATGTCTAAAATGTCATTCATTGGTTCATCGATATATGTATTTTATCGATTACGTTCAAGCACTAGAAATATTGTATTGTGTATCAGTGTTTATAATAATGTAATAAAATCTTTGTGTGCGTTATGCGTCACTTGGTTGAACTAGTTTTCATACATTTGTATTTTATGTCAGGTCCAGTCTCTAATTCGTTCATGATTATCTTATATTATTAAAGATAAAGTAGTTAGTATTAAAGTTATGACGAACGATGAATTTAATTGAATTTTCGTTTATATTTAAAGGCGAAAAAGAAGAAGAAGGACAAAAAGAAGCACAAACACAAGCACAAACACAAACACAGCAGCAAAGAGAAGTTAAAAGAGAAGGACAAGTCCTTACCTCCTAGACCTCCTTCTAGCACAGAGCATTTGAAAATCAAAGAAGAGACGCGGGAAACTCTTAGCTCATTCAGTTCGAGTCAAAGTCCCTCAGATGATATATCGTCTATGCCGTCTAATATGAGTTTTTAATATATTAAATTATAAATTAAGTTTATTTTAGATTCAATATTAAATGAAGATTTATTAATAAAATCATAATGAAATTTAGTTTTTTTTATTTTATTATACTTCTTTCCTCAAAGGATAATTTATGTAAGCAATAAAATAAATAGGAACAGAGGTATTAGAATGGTGATTACTTTTAAATGATTTCCATAGTTTGTGTTTTTCATGAAAACTAGCGGGGTCACCCTCGCTTGTTCGGGTTCATCCCTAGGTGAGTTTTAACAGTTAGTATGAAACAGATAGACAATATATTATATTAGTAATCCGCTTCCTTGGGTAGTAGCTGATGATATATGCCTATAGCTTCCCTCAATAAACAGGTTATCTAATGCAAAAAGAATTTTTCATATCGGTAGTTCCTGAGATTAGTGCGTTCAAACAAACTGCGTCTTTATAATACTAGTACCTATAGATTTATTAAATTATATATTATTCCTTATTTCTATTGGTTCTGAATATTGAAGGGACCCGCGAAAGGAAGAAAAATTGGGAAGGAAATAAGACTTACTACACGAACAGACAAATACGGTAAACAAACAACAAAATAAAATGTAAACAGCGCCATATAATTGAAGTACAATACAAGTGTAAAGTTTAATCTTATATATTTAAACGAGCTATTCTTGTATATATATATATATATATATATATATCAATATATAATCTGAATCTCGGAAACGGCTCCAACGATTTTCATAAAATTTAGCACGTAGGAGGTTTCGGGGGCGATAAATCGATCTAGATTAGTCTTATTTCTGGGAAAACGCGAGTTTTCGAATTTTCATGCGATTTTCTTTTGCATTTTCACAATTTTTGCATTGTCAGTTGTCACTTCTGGTGGGTGGGAGGCGCCTGTGCAACTGTCAACATCGTGTCCGTATTTACATCAAGTAAAAAAATATTTAAGTGGAAAATATCTAAATAAAAATGGTAAATTATATTAATCGATAAAACCTATGGGCAATATGTAAACATCACCAAGTCTTGATGTGTTGAAGAACAAATGAGCTTTTAAAAATTCACCTACCAAACAAATACAAAAGTGACAAACATAACTTAAAGATACTATCAGTGCAAAATCATCTTTTCTGTGTGTGATGACAATAAAACAAAATAATTTGTGAAGTGAAAGCGTAAAATATTAAAACATAAGTTTATAACCTCAAAAACTAATACTCGGTATAAAATTGATATTCAACTAGGTATATATATAATTGATGCTCTTTTTCAATCAGATTTTCTACTTCCAACTTCACACTTAAAATTGAGGACATAAAAAAGTTGTTAATAAACATGCAACAAGAAATAAAACAGCAGAAAACAGAAATGTTAGAAATGAAAGAAGACATTAAAAATACAATTAACAATGATATATTTAAATGAGAGATTTAAACACTTAGAAATAAAAATTGAAGTTCTTGAGAAAAAAATCCAGGAACAAAGTACCTTAATAAATAATTTAGAAAGACATATTATAACTTGGTTATGTTCAGAGTAGAAGAAGGTGAAAAATCCTATCATGAACTAGAGGAAAAAATAGTCTTAAACAAACGCAAGGAGTTACAAGCCCAACTGAAGATAAAGAAAAAGACCTAGGCAAAACAGCTTTCTTAAAATATGACAAACTAATTATTGTGGATAATAACTAATTATAGTGGTAAATATTGATAAATAATAAGAACACTTCTCACCAATACTCAAATATAAGAAGTCTGCCTGTATCTCCAGAAACGCCTTACCTCAATTATAAACAAAAACTAACAAATAAACAACATACAAAGAAAACCATACCTGGTAATATTAAAGACTTTATATTACAAAATCCAAAATTAACTTTCAACCACACAAATGATAACCAGGAACAACTAAAAACAACACTGCAAGATACAGTTTATTAAACACAGTAGGAACCTCTTCATCTTTATCCCCCAGTACGGCCGGTCATTGTGGGGAGTTCGACCATAACCCTCCAAAGAAAAACAGACATACAATGACAAAGGTATACATATCTTCACCAGAAAAACTTCTAGAATTAAAAGCAGTATTTCCTACAACAAATCAAAAGAACACAAAGATAAAATTATAAACTTGTTAGGCATATCAGAAACAAATTAAATATTGGAAACAAAATTTGAGAAGAAACCCTTTGCAATCATACAAGCATAATCTCCAACGGAGAGCTCTATGCAGGACTACTTTGGAGTTAACCGAGAGGGGTCTATACATGAAAAAGACATTTACTAAATAAATACATTTAAATATGAAATTAAATACCTAATTTATAACTATTGTCAGAATTAATGTATGGAAAGAAATTTGATTTATATTTATTATTGTGAAATGTTTAGTATTTACTCAATTGAATTATTTCATTTATTGTCATTGTTTATTTATTTATTTGTTAATGATAATTTATATATATACATTATACAATATCATTTCAAATAATAATAAAATAATTTAATTCCAGATTACAAAATTATTAGTTAAAAAATTATAAGTTAATAAATAGTCACTAAATTATATAATTTTATATTTCAGCAATGTGATATAGACATTTTTTCTGATAGTTAAATTTATTTAAAAAGAAAGTGTATTTAAATATTTAGATTAGTTTTTTTTTCTTCTTTTGTTTATTGTACAACTAAAATGGCTCCTTATTTATATACTCTTAACCAATTAAAATTTTAATGGAATACTTTTATAAAAAGCTGTGCATACTTTTAAATTAAATTTTGCAATTCAAATAGGTAAAATTATAATGTTAAATAAATGTTTTAATGTAAATTTTGTTAGTAAGCCTTTATAATAAATAAATGAATAAATAAATAGAGCTTTATTATTATTATGATTTCTTTTGCATTATTTCAATAAATTAATAATTAATAATTCCACGCAAAATATTATTTTCGATAATTTCGCATGCTCAGATATAAGCATCATGGTCAAGCGGCCAATGCGTAAGTTTGACAACCACAGGTGTCTGGGTTCGTATCCCGGTCGGACACAAAGTTTTTAATTTTGTTTTTTTTTTGTATTTATTCAAATTCTTAGTTTGTTTTTTTTAATGTTTTTTTTGGCCAAAAACTCCGAGCAAGGCTCGGTCGCCCAGGTACTATTTATAATGCAAAACAAAAGTAAAAGCAAAGCTAATTTTTCAATCATCAGTGAATTATGGCACTATAATATATGTACTTACTAGCAGTACCGGTGGCCTCGTCCGCGTTCTAAACTCGATCGCTACCAAACTACAGGACCATCCGCTAGGCTAATCTGAAGATTTTCTGAAAATTTCATCAAAATCGCTTCAGGGGTTTTAGAGTCCATAGTGAACATACACCCATCGATTTTTATATACTCGTATGAACGAACCTTCTAAATAAGAATTACAATATTTGACGTAACTTTTCGTGAAACGAGTAAAGAAGATTGAGTTCAGAAATGCTAGTTCACTTTTTAGTTAAAAAAATATATTATACTGAATTGTTTATTAGAAATCTTATTAAGTACTTATAAATCGTTGACATTTGATTAAAATTATCACGAAATGCAATAATTAATCAATAATTGCCCTGAACGTTATGCACTGACCTAAAATTATTATTATTATTATGCTAATAAAGACAGACAATATTATCTTATTGATTCTATAACAATTATTATGTATAGATGAAATATGTGGAGTAATCGTTTGTATAACGGAGAGAAGTGTGCAAACTAGTTTGTTATATTTTTTGAATATCGAATAGGTGACAGGTTTTTCAAACAAGTTGTGGATATTAAAGCAATTTTTAATGTTTGGTGTGTGTTGTTTTATAATAATCTTCTATATTTTTTGATCTCAATTTTATGCGAGTTTATTTATTCCTTGACAATGATAAGTACAGACAATGTTCTCTTAGGGTCAATAGTCAAATTTTGTTGGTATAATGTGCCTTTATCAAAGAATTTGAATGAATGCCTTATATTTACTTCAACGTTTATATTTTACTTCACAGATGTATGATAGTTAGATAATACTTACTATTGTTTTGAAAACACGTAGGTTAGTGACTGTGTGTCTCGCAAAATAAATATTATTAGCAAAGATATTAAAGAAATACCACTGACCAGTGGACTACCAATACTTCAAATTTAATGTTTTTTCTCCCGTGATTTACCAGGTTTAATCTTTTGTATCAGAGAAAAACACAACGGACGTCACCTAATGCAACATCACAAAAAGTAAAATAAAGAAATACAAGCTTCGAAGCTAAAAAAAATACAAGAAATTAATTTAAAAATTAAAAAAAGCCCCAACACAATAACCTATTCATTGATGCCGTTTCAATGAGTACAAACACGACATCTCTGCAGTACTTTATATTTTATAGTTATGTACCTAACTCTCTTGAAAATTTCAAGTGACGCTGCAGCAACAGGCCAAGGTTACCATATCGTTGCAATGTTATAGTAACGGGATACCAAGTTTTGAATGGATTAGATCTATAGAAGATCCCTTTCCTTTGAATATCCTTTTCTCGTCTAGAATAAACCTGATGCAACTACGCCTTCATATGTCTGAAACGGATTTTCTTGATTTATAGCTAGGAGCACTCTCAATCAAGTCACTATTCAAACAAAAAACTAAATTAAAATCGGTTCATCCGTTTAGATGCTACTATGAGATTATGCCACTAGGGAATGCAATCTCGAGACGAGATCGCTAAGTCTCGAGCCTACCTAATTAGGTAGGCTAGGCTAAGACAATTGTCTATACAAGTCACTTGTAAACATTTTATTGATTGAATTCGTCGGCTTAAAATTATTGGGAACTAAGTAGCCTATTGAGCTTTGACCTGGACATATTTTGTTAATTTAATTATTCAGTAGCTATTTTAAGACGGTGGTAGCCCAGTGGTAAGGCGCTCGCTTGGATAACCGAGTAAAGCGGATTCAAATCCTGGGTCTCGTACCTCTGATGTTTTCATGTGCGAATCATTTCCAACAAGATTACCACTTGTATTACGGTAAAGGAAAACATCGTGATGAAACAATAATCATTATTATTTTTCATTATTTTGAATATTATCATCCTTTAGTTAACTTAACTTAGCTGTTATGTAGTTCATATTTAAAATTATTTTTGTTTATATCCATAATATACTATAAGATATAAACACAATAATATGTTATATTTAATGTAAATCATATTATAAAATCTGATAAGTGATTTACTTATGTATTACATTATTATCAGTAAACAGCTCTTAACTAGGACGATGGACGAAATCGGTTATATTATTTTATAAATACAATTAAATATATTTCTAATTAGATAAGATCATATAAATTTTGTTAAAATACAGAGTTTTCTGTGTCAATGTTAACATGCTTTATAAAAATTATAAAGATACTATAGTAAATAAACATTATATAGCTAGTACCTACTTGAGAAAATTCTTTTCTAATTAAATTTATAATATAATTATATTATAAATCAAATTTATTTCTAATTAACGTAAAATTCAAATTAATATAAAATGTATTGTAAAAAGTGAAATTTGTATTTCAAGATTTTATTAAATAAATTCTTTTGATTAAAAAGGTACACCGTACAAACTAGTATTATTATTATGTTCCACTTTCAAAGAAGTTTATATGGAACCGCGCTTGAGGTACAACATACAAAAAGCATTATTCAGGACAAACAACAAATTAAGGACTTTCCTATTTTTTTAAATCAATCAAAAATAGTATTTTTGATATAACAGTTTAATTTTTTACAACTTTTGTATGATAATGGCGTACCACTCGAGAGCATATGTGTGACACTATGCTAGACTTCTTTATTACTAGCGACTCACCCTCGCTTCGCTCAAGTTCGTCCCTAACTACATTTTGACGCTTAGTATGGAATAGATTTTAGTTTTCATTTTTTTTCTCTTTTTCATATCAATTTTATTCTGCTATTCGGGGCAGAGATCAATTCAACAAATCAAAAACCATGAAAATCGGTCCAGCAGTTCTCGAGTTAAAAGTGTTGTAACAAACCCGACTTTCTTTAATATAAATAGATATCATTGTACAGATAATTATCTGAAGAATTTTCTAAATTTCAAATTTCTTATATGTATACATGATATTGTATGAATGTGAGATGAGATTCAGATGATAAGTTGCAGCTAGAGTTCTGTGTTTGGTGTGCTTTTATAATAATGATGCTAATATCCTACTAACCGATTTTGACCACAGCGATCATTTCACTGAGACTAGCCACGTGCGCAGGAAATAATATAGTGATTAGTGTACAAGAATGCGAGTTAAGACTTTTTTATACTTTCTTCTTTCGAAGTTCTATGATCGATCGACGATACGATAGGTGAGTGAATGAATGAATCAAGAGCAGAGCTGAGCAACTTTGGGCTGCTACAGGGAATTTCTTAACTGAAGAACTCAAAAGGTATGCCTGGCCCGACCTAGGAGGCAAACCCAAGACTTCCGCTAGCCACTAGACATAATATAAGGTGCTTTTTATGTGGCCTATCTCACTGAGACTAGTAGTAAGTTCAGTTACCGCACAGACTGTATGTTTATAATCCTAATTTTATAAACGGGAAAGTCTGTAAGAAGGTATGTATGGATGTATGTTTATTACTCTTTCACGCCAGAACGGCTGAACGGATCTTCTGTTGCTGTTTTTGTTTTTCTAGAAGCGAACCTGAGTGAAGTGAGGGTGAGCCGCTAGTTTGATAATAAAAGGTTTATTGGAAAATAAATAATTTTGGTCTATGAAATATGACGATTGATTATATACAAAAGTATAATTATTTTTTCTGTCTATCCTTAGCGTATATTTAAGCTAACCTTATTCTTAGGAAAATTAATGAAATATTATTAAAAAATATTATTTAAATAATATCTATTATGTAAATTGTAGTCGGCAAGTTTTGGCTAAATCCTAATTTAATAATGATAAAAAGGTTTAGAGAAATATATTACCAATTCAGCCTCTCCTAAAAATATAAAGATGTACTAAGCACTCTTATACTAAATGTTCAAGAAAAATCACCAGTATGAAATTATTATAGACTAGCGACTACTCACGCTTCGCTCGGGTTCGTCCCTAGCTCGCTTCCCAATACAAACTTTCATCCCCATTTTCTAAGTTTCTGTGCGATTTTCTTAATTTTTTTAATGTAAGAACCTTCTACGAAGTATTAGAAAACATTTTGAAAAAAGATGAATGAAATTGGTAAAGCCGTTTTCAAGTTAAGATAGATAAGATAGTATTTATTTGAGTGTTTGTTTTTTCATATTTTGTTTGATTATTTGTTATACATATATTATTATTGCCATAGTTTATTTAAAATTAAAACAAAAAGACCTCGTACTTTCTCTTAATTATCTATTAAACCGATTTTAATGATCAATAGATATTAGTCGTTATATAAAAAATTCTTAATTTTTTATAGGTCCATACAAACAAAGTTAGTGTTATTGGTTATATTTAATTAATATTGACAAAAAATATTTATTGGATTACTTCGGCAGCAAGCGGTGTGGTGTAACTGAATACGTCAACCTCAGTATTAAGTGTCTATTAAAAATGCAAGTACGTAAGTGTTAAGTTACATATAGAAATAACAATAATATTCTTATGGAAATCTAAAACTTAGTTAATTTTTGTAAAGAACAACTAAATAGGCAAGTGGGATTCGCGACGCCAGTGTTCCGTAGCTTTTAGAGAAATATTTAAGGTTTTTACTGTACATATTTTACTATAATATATTTTCGCTATTCACTAGATACATACATACATATTTATTTAGTTTTAGTTTACTACCATATCGATAGCCATTGCAAACCACTGTCATCCAACCGTTGGTGCTGGTACCACCACTGACAAAATACGTATATATGATATTTACTCATGTAGCAGCTACCTATATCTACATTTAATAGAAAAACGGTGAAAAGTCGGTTCGCAATAGCCGACCTTGTTTTCCTTTCAAGATGTTTTTTGTTTCAGCCATTTTTGACGTCAGACTTCTTGGCGCGGTCCTCCCAATACGAGGGAGTCAGGTCATAGTCCACCACGCTGTCCAAGTGCGGGTTGGTGGACTTCACATGTCTTTCGATCACTTGCTGGGTTCTCTCTGATATATAGGTTTACTCACGATGTTTTCCTTCAAGTTTTTTATTAGTTTAACAAAATTGTAATAGCTCGAAAAATAATTAATTTTACAAGTAGCAAAATGTAACTTAAATAAGCCTTTATTACTATAATTTTCACGTTCCACTTTTTTACGTAACTGATGTTTGCTATAAAGGAAAATCGTAGATGTATTACAAAATAAGCAACGATTTATTATCATTTTGATAATTTAAAATTCATATTATTTATTTTTTATAAATAGAATTACAAATTCAATATATTTTTTAAATGAATAAATTTATTACGCAATCCTAATAAACTGGTTAATTACAGAGCACGTCTCTTACTTTGATGATCATTTGTATTACTTGTGTCCCGGACTACGCGTGCAGCAGAGGTTTTGATCTATTCGATGACAGTATCGAATATATAATTATCGTAAGAAATTTTTGTGTAACAATTAAAATTTTATAACGAAAATGGCAGTGCAAAATGGAAACACAAAAAATAAGTTGGACATAGCAATTATCGGGGGAGGATTGGTAAGAAATAAAATTAATTATTGAATAATATTTAGAATTTATTTTACAACTTTGGACTTTTTTAGATTAATTCATATATTACCTATATATAACTGCACTATTATGTATAGTTGTATTTAAATATTTAATATATAAATAATATTTTGCTTACTTGACAAAATATATTAAATTATGCAATAATGAGTAACACTCACTAATGCGATTTTTTTGTGTGTTATCTGATCTTTTTATACATATATAATAAATATATCGATATATTAATAAATAGGCAATTCTAAACGCTAGGTAACAATCTTTAGAAATTAAAATGCTAAATTTCTGTATCTTGTATCTTTCATCTTCTATTCTAAAATTATTAGTATATACGTATGTATATATGTATAAAGTCAGAAGAAGAACGATAGACCTTACTAATATTATAAATGCATGAGTGTTTGTAAGTCCACGCGCGCAGGCTTGTCGCGCGTCCACGCGGCTAGGAAGCAATGACATGTGATTTTTTTTGCTAAGAAACCGTTTATGAGCCAAGACAAAAATTGACGCTATGTAAAAAATATTTTAGAACGGTTGACGGATTGTTTGTACAATAAGTTGTAAATTTAACTGAAAAAAAAAAAAACAAAATAAATTGTTATTATATAGCTATATCATGCCTATAAGTTACATTAAAAAATTCCAATAAAAATCGATATAAGTCCTATAAATTGTTTCTATGCAAAATATTGCATTTATCTATTGTAGCATAAAAGAGAATAGCTTAGAGCTTTTATATTTTTAATTTTTATATTGGTGTAGGTTTTCTCTCTCTGATAACGAGGTATATCTGCTATAACGGCATTTTAATTAACAAATAATTATTTTTTTACATTTTCTTTTCTTACAGTATCACGATTAGTTTAAGATACAAATGAATATTAATAGCAATACCAACATTGTAATTTTTTAAACGTTTATTTTTATTTTTCTAATACTTCAATAAGTTAATTTAAAAATAAGTTGAAATCCTCTTTTACCATTTTAAAAGATGATAAACATTGAACATATATGATCTAAAAATTCATGAATTTTCATATATTTTTAAATTCATAGCATATCTCTATTAATTTTAGGTTGGATCTCTAGAAGCGATTTATTTGGCCAAAAGAGGACATCGCGTGTCTCTCTACGAGTATCGTGAAGGTAAACTTGCTAATAATAATAGAGTGGCTCGTGCTATACAATCGTTTTATTATGCAGATATATTCTGGTTTATCGGTTTAAAATAAGTTGATTATGTTATTTGAATTTGTTGTGCTTAAACATCTTATGCAATACATTTGGAATCGAAACCAATAAAATATATCTATACTAATATTATAAAGAGGAAACATTTATTGTTTGTTTGTACCAAATAGGCTCCGCAACTACTGAATCGATTTTGATGAAATTTTGTAAGAAGATAGTTTTAGACCTTGGGAAGGACTTAGGATAGTTTTTATTCCGGAAATCATCCCTTGAGGGGGTAAAAATGGGGATGAAAGTTTTTATGTGGCAACCTACGGACGAAGAGTCGCTAGTAAATAATATCTGTATTAACAAGGTGCCTAGTACTAATAAGTAACTAGTTAATGAAGAAAGAAAGATAAAGAAGAATTGAATTTCAAATATTCATAATAAAACAATATTTTCGGGCTTTTCAACATGTATTGCGTGATCATGATTGCTCTAAGGTGTTCGAAACTCGAAAAATGAATCCGCGAAAAAATCCGGAAACATTTTTTTATTTTTTATTTTTAAAAGGGTTTCATCATAGAGACCGTTTTTTTTTCTGTTACCGCATCACAGAAAAACTACTGGAGGGATTTAGATGAAATTTGGTATGGTCATAATTTCTGAGAAAAATACAAAAACTACATTGTAAGAGTATACTAATATCTAAAACCTAAGAATTTGGTTTTAAGTAAACTAAACGCGAGCGGCGCCGCGGGCAATGCTAGTGTTATATAAGAATGCATTACTCCACAATAGTCATAGTTCACCTGTACACTAAATTTCATTCAAATCCGACCAGCCGTTTCAGTGTGAAAGAGTAACAAACATACCAAACTATACATAATGTGCAGCATAAATAGCATGCAGGTATAAATAAGTATATAGAAATTTGATGTAGTATACTGCACGAAAAATGAACCTGTTTAGAATCGCATCACATCAATTCTATCAACATTTTAAATGTGTTTGTATATGTTCCCTGCTTTCACGCAGTAACAGATCGATGATTTTGATGCATAGACGTCGATAATGTTTTATAGATCGGAGATTCATATAAAGTAACACTAATGTTCCATGCACTAAAAATAATTTACTAAGATGTGTCCTTTTATCTCAGTTACTGTTATTTTCGGATATTAATCAGTAGGCTAGTAGCAAGAAGTCATTCCGGATTGGCTTAAAACTAAAACTGGTTAGGTTCTCTCAGATATGGAGGTTTTTTCATGATGTTTTTTATTCAAGTGGTAAAATTGGCCATAAGTGTTTCAGTGGTCTGGATATATTTCTATATGTTCACAGAAAAATAGGTTTGCGTGTATAGGCTTAATTAACATTTACTTAAATATTTTAGATATCAGGAAAACTCCGCTTGTTCGAGGACGTTCTATAAATTTGGCTCTGTCAGTACGCGGGCGTAAAGCTCTTAAAGGAGTTGGAGTCGAAGACCATATGGTCAATGAGCATGGTATTCCTATGAGGGCGAGAATGATCCACAGACCCGATGGGACAACCTACTCTATACCATATGATGCTAGGACGAATCAGGTGAGTCGAGTAACTTGATTGAGATCGTAAGTCTATAACAAAAGATGTCATTTTAAAACTTACAAAGAATAAAAAAGTTTAAGGTATTGAAATGACAAAAATGGTTATGTCATAGAATCTCTATCATTCCCTTAAATGCATTTTTTTAGATTTTTATTATTTAACGATTGTAGAATGAACTCAATGTCTATTTAACAAATATAAAATAAACAATTAAAATTTTTGTTTCTTAATGATAATGGCAAGATAATAGGGTGTTTGAGAGTTAGGTAATATCGATTTGTGTTAGCTAAAAAGTAATTGTACTACAAATTAATAACTATGTAATAGGTAATTACAATTAAAATATCTTTGTCTGCAAACGTTTAATGTACTAATTTTGATAACTATGTTGATATTGACCGATTTTAGTCGCAGCTGCCTTTAATGACATTAGCTATGCGCAGAAGATATTATAGTTAGTGCACGACTGTACGCGCAGGCACAAGTGCACTCTAAATCTATCACTGTCAAATTCTGCTGAGAGGACAATTCGTTACTGAGAAATTATTAAAAGATAATTCTATGACTACATTTTGCCCTAATTAGGACTCGAACCCAGGACCTGCGGATCTGCAGCCGTACATGCTAGCCACTTGGCAATATTTTCATACAATCTAAATATAATATGTATGTATGAGACCTATATATTATTATATTCGTTTATTACATTACATTACTCATGCATCTGTCTGTCTATCATAACGTAATTTCTCTTAATTTATTGGACGGGGAAGATCGATTAATATGTACGTAATATATATAGATTTAGGGACGTATAGTGTCCATTCTGTCTGTGGGTGTTAATTGTTACGGAAAATTATATTATGCCGTGCCTTAATTATTATTCAATACATAACAGGACAAGTGATAATTTAATTTTATGCCCATCTTCTTGCCTTTTGACATCTTTGCTCGAGTTTATCTTAAAATAAGTAGACCTATTATAATAATACTAGCGACTCACCCTTGCTTCGCTCGGATTAATCCCTAGGTTGATTCCCCATACAAACTTTCATCCCAATTTTCACCCCTTTAAGGGATGATTTTCGGGATAAAAAGTATACTATAAAAAGTATACTTACCAAATTTCGTCTAAATCGGTTCAGTATATACAGAGATTACCTCCTACAACTTCACTAACTCACGAACTTTACCTCTTTATAATATCAGTAGGTATAGATTTGCACAGAAAGTAATTAATTGTCTTTGAAATTTTTGTAGTAATCAAGAAATAACTTTTTACTTAAATACAAAGTTTATAAATAAATAATATTGTAAGGGGGATATAAAATAATACAATTTTTTTTTACAGTGCATTTATTCAGTGGGAAGAAATTATTTAAACAGCATTCTGTTAAAAGGTAAATTCTATTTTAAATGTTACACAAATTAATACAACTATTAAAGTAGCTAATATGTTTTCATGTAACATAAGTAGCTTTCATACGAGTATAACATAAGTATAACATAAGTACCTATATCATAAGTAGCTTTCATATAACAAAAGTAGCTTTCATATAACATAGAAGCTAATTCGTTTTCATATTAAATACTATTTTTTATTTTTCTAAAAAATAAAACAAAGAAACAATATCTCTTTTCAGAATCGGAGAACTATGACAATGTTGTAAGATATTTTAACCATAAACTGATCCAGTCAAATTTACAAAAGGGCTCCCTCACCTTCCTTAAGTGAGTATTCATTTACGTTTTTAGATAACTTTTAAATGGGTATTTTTATATCTGTAGGTATTTTTTTTAGTTTTTAGCAATAACCTATGTAAGATGAAAATTTCAAAACGAGCTTCAGCAAAATATGTGTTTTAGTTTATATGTGTACCTAGTGTAATGTGCATTTATTTAGGGTCTGTAGAGATTTTAATTATACACTGTCACATTCTAAACATAAGAGCAACGAGGAAGTTGCGCGCTTTCGGAAATTTTGTACAACTAAATTTGAAACTTTAATAAATATGCAGCTTATTACTATTTCATGAAAGTTTGCTGTGAATATAAATTTAATGATTTTATTACTAGAATTTATTATTATAATAGAACTAGAATCGATATATATATATATATATATATTTGACATTTTGCATGTGAACCTAACAGAGCGACATGGCCGTTTTAATAACAAAGCTCTTAAATAAAGAAAAAAAAATACCTTCCTTAATAATAACTTCTTTTTGCTTAAGTGATTTTCTACCACTTATCTCTAGGTGCAAGCACATCATATAATACTATACTGGTGCAAGGAATATACCTACATTTATAATGTTAACAATTTATTTATTACACAAAAAAGTTATTATGAACTAAATAATTACAGAACGGATTCAAAAGAGACAGTACAAGTCAATGCTGATTTAATCATCGGAGCCGACGGTGCATTCTCTGCTGTTCGTAAGGAAATGATGAAGCAACCACTGTTCGACTTTAGTCAGCAGTACATCGAGCATGGTTACTTAGAGCTATGCATACCAGCCGCTGAAGATGGAGGAGTAAGTTGGAAGATTTGTAAATGCAATTAATATAATAATGTATGTATTAATATAAGGCAAGTACGTTAATACTAACAACTCAAGCCACGCGCTTGCATAGCAAAATGGACTAATACCTCAGGTCTCACAACTCTGAGATTTTCATGTGCGAATTATTTTTAACATCATATGGTGGAGCAAAACATCGTGAACTTGCATGCCTAGTAAGCGAAAAACTTGTGAATTACTGCAAACCTGTCTTTAGGCCGTCGGGGTGGTCTGATCTCCATCGTAATAAGGAAGGCCCAATCAAAGTACAAGATTCGATACAGAAAAATTAGGTTCTATGGTGTACTTTTAAAAAAATTATGTATTTATTTCTACAATAAAACAAATTGTGGATATGATATAACCAAATAATAATATGGCAAAGTGAATTCTGAAATCGGTTAGGTGAAAAATTTTAAATGATGTTTTGTAGTGTTTATGAGTTGAAACATACTCATCATAAATAACTGATAATTGTCGTTTTAATAAGCCCGTCTCCAAGTGGTAAGTAGTGTATCTCTGAAATTTATTTAGAAGAGGAAATCCTCGTCTTGTATACATAGCAAGCATCAAGTTCCTTGAAAATTGCCAGCTGTCTAATTTTCGATTTCCATTTTCATCTAAGTAAAGATGTTCCCTCATACGGTAACTATAATCCATTTCTAAGCTATATGATGTCGAAAAATTTGCCACAGTGTCTAATGCATCATCAGACTTCCTACAGTTCGGTTTTATTTTACCAGGTAATATCTCGTTAAATGTAAATTGATAAAATTCTCTGATAGGATCGCTTATACACGGCTCCCAAGGCAAATTATCCAGAGATTTTGGGTTAATGTTTTTTACTTTTACTTTTCTCGATAGTAAACTATAAAGTGCGGAAGTATAAAAACTTGAAATAAAAAATGCAAACCAAATCCAAACTATCATAAGCATTCTCGTTTTCTTCAATCTAAATAACCTAGTATCCGCGTGACCATAAATATAACCCCATATATTTAAAAGTATTCGCTTTCTATCTTCGTCACCTAATAAAATCCAACGTATTGTAATAATTACAAATGTTGTAAATAAATATGATGAGACAATTAATAACCATGTGCCGACGCTAAATCCTTCATAGACGTTCTTCCAATTTTCTTCACCCTTGGCTGGAATAAATGCACATACATTGGCGTAACTATAGCCCCAAATAAACTCAAATAATCTGATACGATTCTTCATCAACAAGAAACCTCCGATGACGATGTTGGCTGTATTATTTTCTAGAAATCCCAATAAACCTGTTATTGTCCAGTTGGATAAAATAACTCCATAGTCACTATCTATATCCAAGTATACGTATTGAATTGTAAGATTTTCTTTTGCTGCTATATTTTCCAATATGTATTGTTCTATCCCTAATTTATCTTCTTCAAGATAAGGATTATAGTCATCCACATCAAATATAACGTTGGGTGTATCATCAGCTGCAGCCACATTTATGGTGCAATTCTGGAATTTATCTTCTAAGTGTTCATAATCCATTTTAATAGAAGCGATCTCTTCGCAGTTACTCATGCTTACTAATTCATTTATGGACTTACCACAATTACCATCGTCAAATGGATGATATGTGTACATTTCAAATGCACCTGATATGGATTTTGTTATAAGAAAAACGTTGTATATATTAAGATTCAGAAATACTTGAAATGTTTGAGAATATTCTGAATGTTGTAAATATTTAATTACCACATACATATGTGCTCTAGGATTCCAAGCAATATCTTTTGATAGATTATTAAAACTTACGTACAGCTCGTGATAATTATTTACGTAAAATATGTAAACGTTTGTCCATAAAGTCAACTTATCGATACGAAATGATCTAGCAATAAATGTATAGCAGGTTTTACTACTTAATAAATTTGCTACATTTTCAATATAATAATCGTAGTGTGCTAATGTGATAGGCGTCCCACAAGGAATATGTTTGTTGATCATTGTCACAATGCAGTCGGCTACAGTATCTAGGTAGACGTCATTTGTTGCATTATTTGTATGAATATCGAAATCTAAAACACTACACGTTACGATATTTCCATAAATAGCAAGGAACGTAAGATATGTTAGAAACATTTTTCAGTTCACTCTTTGTTTCAACTGTGTTTGAACTACTAACTTATAGTTATCTTGTTTATTGATTTTCCGCACAAATAATAATAAATAATTATGTGATTCAGTTGTCTAATTTTGTATGATATATGATTTTCTAACGACGTAAATATATTTGTAGTAGTGGACTTGATTTATTGTTTTCATGGAAAAAAATGTAATGATTCAAGTGGGTACCCTAATAATGTTCTTTTGATCGATTACTACTAAGGCGCGAAATCTCACTGAGACTAGCCATCTATGCGGGAGATACTCGTATAGTGTATGTGTTCGCGAACACTACTCTGTTCCTTATTACTTTCACTCTCAAAGTCCAATGGGACAACAATTCAATACGATCGACGAAATATGCAGACACAAGATCAACAACGGCTTTAGGTGCTCTCTGAGGTACTGGTGTGAACTAATTAATAACTATAGACCACCCGATCGAGAAGTCTAACCCAAGACTCTGTAGATTTAGAGCCGGATATGCTAGTTATTGAACCGATGTGACAGACTAAGCATTTCATTCAGAACTATAGGTAATTTCTAGAACAATTTCTCTATACTCAAGTAATAATTTATTTATACATTTTGTAATCTTTAATTTATAAAAGAAATATAGTGTCTGCTAGTTTTTATTATTTCAAGATAAGAAGTTAGACCATCTGCTTTATCACCTGAATATTATTTTGTATTGTGTATGAAACATAATTAATATATGTATAAGCAAAGATATTGCACATGGGTTGCCAAATATAGTAAGGCCAAAGGTAGACACTTTTTGTATGTATTGTATTCAGTACTTTTTTGACGTCCCACTGTTGGGTACGCGTCTCCTCGCAATGCGAGAGGGAGGCGCTATTTATCTTCTACAAAAATAACTTTTTAAGTAATTAAAATTTTAATCTACATATCATTGTTTATTTTTGATGTGTTTTATGTATATGGTACTTCATACATAATGAACAATTTTTATTTTCTCAATCATTTTTTTTTTGTTTAGTTTCAGATGCCGCCAAATTTTTTACATATTTGGCCAAGAGGTAATTTTATGATGATTGCTCTTCCAAATCAAGATTGCTCGTGGACAGTTACATTGTTTATGCCATTTAATAATTTCAAAAATATAAACACAGAAGAGAAACTTATGGACTTTTTTCACAAATATTTTCCTGATTCTATACCTTTGATCGGAGAAAAGAAACTTATAGAAGATTTCTTTGGAGGTTCTCCTTCTGCGTTAGTAGCAGTTAAGGTAACTATAATTCGCCATTTTCACACGACACAGTCGAAAGTATAAAATGATTTCCTAATTTGGTGTTCGTTTTTCTGCTATTAAAAAGACATCATGTAATGGGTGGCAGCACGCAACCTAAATGTATAATATATATTTCAATCAAATTAAATATGAAAGTAAATGATAATTTAATTTCACAATATTTTCAAGTCCATTACATTTATTTACAAGAAGAAATACAATGAATCGAGAAATAGAAAATAAAACAAACCTATTTCTACACATGTACTGTGTATGATGTATATAGGCCGAGTTTCTACTCGTGTACTCGTACTACACTGTTCTAAGTGTTCACTTGCTCTGTCGCAATGGCAATTTTTATATAAATATGAGCCAAAACATTGTCAGGTCAAATATAGACAGGTTTTAGTTTACGTTAATTATATTTTTCAGTGTCGTCCATATCATGTACACGACAAAGCTCTTATAATCGGCGATGCCGCACACGCCGTGGTTCCCTTCTATGGGCAAGGTATGAACGCTGGATTTGAAGACTGTTCAATTCTTGATGAATTGTTCCAAAAATATAATGACGACGTTCCAAATGCTCTCGAAGAATTCTCGACTACTAGATGGAGAGATGCATTCGCGATTAGCGATTTGGCGATGTACAACTATATTGAGGTAATTAAAAATTTTAGATTTTAAAAGCGTAAAAATATTGGTGAGCTTAAGTTTGAGATTCTTTTTAACCATCTGTCTACGTGGGGCAGATTGAATAGCGTTTCTTAGAGCTTATTATTATCATAATATCTACTGTAAGTTATTATTTTCCCGTTGTTCTTATTAGTTTGTTTTCTTATCTAATTATTAATTATATATGAACTTCTGCATGAATTAAAAGGGATAATAGAGTCGTGAATATATACTGTTCATGTATTAGTTATTTTTTTCATTTTCTCGAAGTTGTTGTTTTAAGTCGTATAATTACCTTAACAGATGTTATTATATAATTATAATCAAACATTCTAAGGATAACCTACAAATGGCTATGTAAAATCATTGTATGCTGCATATTAAAATTACCACATTTTAATTTTTAAAGATAAGATTTTGTTTTTATTATTATATTAATAATTTATTTCAGATGCGAGATTTAGTGACTCGTCCATCGTATCGTTTTCGAAAGGCTGTAGACGATTTCATATTTTGGATTTTACCAGATTTATGGGTTCCCCTCTATAATTCTGTTACATTCACAACAATGCCTTATAGTCAGTGCGTGAAGAATCGTCAGTGGCAAAATAAGGTACGCAAATAATATAAATATTTATCCACAAATTCTGTATATATATTATCTCACATTTGCTTTATTCGTAATCTTCGCTAGAGTAATTTAATTGTGAATTGATTCTTTTATTGTTAAGTGAATTGCTTTTTTCCTTTCAATTTACTTCTTGAGGGTATTATTTTCTTCGCTTTCTCCCTATCCTTATCCATACGCTATGTAGGTGTCGACATAACATGAATCATTCTTCTATCTGGTATCTCGGCAAACACATGTACGTTTTACACACACCCTTTTTTATATAAAGTCCATTCATATCTTGCTCGGTCTATCTCTACTTTTATGACCATTAATATAACATACCTACCTAATATTGCTTAATTTATGACTTTCGTCCCTCCTCGTGATATGCCCATACCGTTCTCCTTCTTCTTCTAATATATTCATCCTTCTCTAACATCTTTAACTATTAATGCTAATGTTTGCTAATTTATAGTTTAAATAACTTTAATCATTTGGAATTTTTTTGGATGATTTATTTTTATTTTACAGGTTCTTGCATTCGCTGCCATCTTCTTAATATTCTTTGTTATGGTTCTGTACATGTATTCTAAGTAATAATGAAATATGTATAACATTTAACTTAAATAGAATAAGAAATAAATTTTAAATCAAACATTTTTTAATGATTGTTTTAAGCAAAATGAAATCCTGTTGATTTGGAAGTATGTTTACACATAATTTAACTTGTAAAATATAAACTAGTTAATCAAATAATTTATCCAAAGCAAATTCGGACTATGGTTACGTATGTAAATGAAAATAGCATACTTAGTATATTAAATTAAATAATTTTTAAAATATTGTCTTATGCCGTTGTTTTTGTTCTTGAAACATTTAATGACATTAAAAATCCTAATAGGTACATTTTGATAGGTGTGAAGCAATAAATATCTCTATTATTTTTATCGGAAACCCCTTAGTATTGATATTGACCTAACGTGGGACTCGAACCCAGGATCTCACCTACTACATTACTACATGACAGCTAATCGATTCGAATCAAGAAAGCAGTGACATCATGATAATTTGATATACGACAGTTGTGAAGAACACTAAACATTAACAAAAGTGGTCTCAGTTCTTATTACTTACAGAAAAGAGTTTAAAAATTTATAAGATTTTTTCTAGTTTCCTCTCATAATTTTCTAGTTGCCGTCATGATTTATTACCTCGCTTACTATGTGCGATGAAGTCCAAGCTGATAAAGAGACATGGCATTTCTGTAAGGAACTTTTATGTCCATTATTATTTTTTACATAGTCATAACTGTGCATACTTCGAACATTTTATTGTATATAAACCAAAGGATTTATAATATAATTTAGTAAATAAAAACATGATGAGGAAATATGTATGGCTCATTCATGTGTCATTAATTTTGGAAAGACGTGTGTAAATGACATAAATAAACGTAAAGATCTGTATAGTCTCATGGTTGCGAGCTGTTTAGTTTGTTTGGATATAATAAAAGACAAATCTACCGCTTAAGTTTTAATTAAAAATTAAAGTTGAAAATTAAATAAAATAAATATTTAATTAAAAAATTAAATTAAAGTTTCCCCAATATCTCTTTTATGCTATTTATGCTGTTGTCACTTAGCTCTCTCAGGGAGCCCCAGATCCACGATTTTTCAAACCGGGTCTGAAACTTAATATTGGTGCCTCTCATTTCTAGCGTTTAAGATAAATTATTTAAAAAACTCAGAAATCAGTTACAATAAGGATGTGTTCAAAAACAAATGGATGCACAATTGAATTATCGATAGAACAACATGTGCTCGGTGTTATTCTTAGTGATACAATTTTTTTTTCAAACATGAATTATCTCCTGAATTAGCTCCCTGAAATTGCCACCCAGGGCCGATACCTAGGGTTTGCCTCTTCTCAATGTGCGTTCATTTTGTCGTGGTGGGGAGGCTTATTAGCGTCCGGCAATCCAGCCAGGTGCGAAGCCAAGAGACGTCCCGGGAGGCGGCCCACCTCGGTTGGCGGTGTGCCATGTGGGTTGGTCCTGGTACTTCTCTGATAGTAGAGTGGACCGTGGGAGCAACCCCTTGGTTGTTGTGTTCTGCTACGGCAGTTTAGCTGTTGGGGCGTCGTGGTTGAGAGCGTAAGCGATACTGCGACGTCCCATTAAAACGGGGAAGATACTGTTCGTTTTAGTGGGTAGTCCTGGCTTCTCTAGCCGGTGAGTCCCACATAACTACCTGTTGTTTGTATGCAGTATGTATAAATAAATTTCCAAACATTTAAAAAAAAAGGGTTTGCCCTCACCTTGATCCGGGCTGTAAGTTTCAGCCAGTTAGACAGCCCGACAGCTGGGTAGTCTTAATAAAAATAATATTACGTATCATTGGTTGTAAATATTTAAGAAAAAAATAATTTAATTAATAATTAAATATTATAATAGATAGTTAAGTAATTACAGTTGTTACTTTTATATTTTTTTAATATATTTTTCCTTCTGTTGCTTTGCTAAAAGTGTAATTTTAGGATACCACAAGAATGTCACTTTGAATATGAAATGTTGTTCTACTATTATAACTCAATTTTATCATTACCAGATACAATTCTGATAAATATCTGTTTTAAATTGTGATCGATATAGTTTAAGACTACAGGTCAACATATTAATAATCAATTTAATTTTTTATACAATAGTAGTGCCTCCGTTCGCATGGTAAGCGGGGTGAGGATAAAAGGTAGCCTTCTGATATCCCCATGATGCCATAGATGACCATACTCATATACAATTTTATCAAAATCTGTTCAGCGGGTCAAGTTTTAAGGGGTAAAAACAGAAAGACAGAACACTTTTACTTTTATAATACGAACATTAGCATGGATGATACTGTATAGCATTTCTATAGTTAAAACATATAAAATCTTTTTATAAACACAAAGCATCTTTCATTAATCTTTATTTGTACGTTGACAAATGATAGTGTCAGTTTCATGGATAAAATCAATAAATAGATGGCAACAATGCAGATCTCAGAGGTACGGAGTGAATAATATAACAAAACTAAAACAGGAAAGTTATGATGCAGTACCACTGTGTTATATTTATCAGCATTGCTTAAAATATCGGAGGTTTCGAGTTTGATTCCCATAAATGGTAAACATATGTTTGTATATTATATTTGATAGTGATAAGAAAAAAAATGACATGTCTGTTAGAGAGTTAGAGACCTTCTTCATTCTGTTACTACATATTTTTTGCCAAAATCAAGAAAATAATAGAAATAAAAATTATAGTAACAATTCAAAGGTTTCATTCAAACTTTGACTATACTTCGCATGAATTTTGTGCTGGGTTCGTGAAACCTTCATTACTTATGCTCATATTTCATACAAAGTTTATTTATTGAAGGTTGAAACGGGAGTAAAATTCCCCTTCAACGTACGTACGGATATAATAATAATATCACATTTTTCTTGTAAGCTTCACTATAAAAATATTTTAATAATTTCTTTTTAATTCTTCTCTTTTATTTTATTTCTTTATGTAGAAGTTTAAATGGATGTTTGGATGTTTGTTACTCAATCACGCCAGAACGGCTGAACGTATTTGGATGAAATATGTTATAGAGGTAGGTTATAGTCTGGAATAACACATAGGGTACTTTCTATACCGGAAAAATGTGCAGTTCCCGTGGGATGGATTTGTTTGTTTTTCTAGAGGCAAACCCGAGCGAAGCATGTGAGCGAAGAGGGTGAGCCGCTAGTGAAATTTATAAATTCATATATTCTTACAGCTAAAACTATATGAAATTTGAAATTAATCGTACTCTATTACACTTTAAAATAAGGTTGATAGTGCAGGTGTTCGCTTTCAATCTGAATCAAAGTTTCTGTATGCATAATTTTTGCTCCATTAAACTTTAAACTCTACTGAAAGTACTGTTAGGTATGGTCGTAATCGCAAAATTATGCATGAATTCTGAGACCCGGTTTAGTTTAAGAATAAGATAACATAATATTCGGGTTTAATAACATTACTTGTTACATTTATTTTTGTTGATTAGCATCATACTACAATTTACGTATTTTTATTATAATACTAGCAATTCATCTCCGCTCCGCTCAGGTTCGTCCCTAGTTACGTTTTAACGTTTAGCTCAGAGACGAGAAATTTTCCCGCAGTAAAAAGTATAACCAGCAAAAATATGACTCGGATAGCCAGCTATCATCATACCAAATTTCATCAAAATCGGTTCAATAGTTTTTTGTGATGCAGTCACAGACAGACAGACAGACAGACAATTTTTAAAAAAACTATAGATTCGGCCTCTGTATCGATAATAATGTCTATTCTAATAAGATTTTCCAAAAAATATTTAATGTACAGATTCGGCTTAGTTAGAATTTTATTATATGTATAGATAAATTTATTATATATGAATTTATATAGGTTTATACTATATAGATTTTATTTGATATTTATAGTGTTTTTCATAAGAGATGTGTAGTAATAAGAAAGTACAGTATTTTCTGATGTAGGTTGACTAAATCTGAAAATCACAAGACACATATTTTAAACATAATTTTTGTTTAAGCTTTTTAAGCTTTTTGGTAGCTAAAATATCCGTTAAGGTTCTTTTTTTCATCGAATCTAATACCAATTGTGAGTTTCATGCTTTAGTTTTTTAACTACCTACTACTCGTAGATTACCTCAAGGGTACTATATAAATTTCAAGAAAAAGATATCACTAGGAGGAAAATAATTACATTTAAGGTGAAGTCTGTGTAACTTTTTAGTTAAAAAGTAATTATTATCACTAGTATAAAGGTAAGAGATTCAAAATGAATGTTTCATAAGATGTACTAATTGCTATTAAACTTCAGCAGGGGATAAAAATTGTGAAGTGGTTTTGTGATGAAGTTTTAAATCGACGACGAAATATTGCAAACCTGATGAAACTATATTTTTAACCCCCGACGCAAAAGAGGGATGTTTTAAGTTTAATGTGTGTACCTATCTGTGTATTTGTCTGTCTGTCTGTCGCTTTGTAGTGCCCAAACGTATGAACCGATTTTAATTTAGTGTTTTTGTTTGAAAGGTGACTTAATTGAGAGTGTTCTTAGCTATAAATCAAGAAAATATCTTCTTTACTTTGCAGGCTTAGCTCTTTTTTAGACGGTAAAAGAATATGATCAACTTCCACAGATTCGAAACTTGGTATCCTGTTATTTCAATGATATTGCAACGATGTGGTATAATTATATATTTGATAGTTCATTTTGGTGGATCCAGTCGGACTCCTCAGGCTTGACAGAGTCCTACCGCTGGATCATTTTTCTCTTCCTTAAATTTCACAAAGTTCTTTTCATTCTTCATGCATAGTATGTTTGTTTCCACTAATTTGACTGAAAAAAAAACATTGAACTACAGAGCTTTTTATAAACAGAAGTAATATCTTGCTATGAAAGGTTCATATTATGTATGTAAGTATGTTGTACCTATATCACCTCCAGGTAAATTTCTAAGAAGTTAATTAAATTTCTAAGAAATCATTTGTTAACTGTAACGCCTGCGTGTCCTTGGTCGTTGAGGGAATATTATACAATTCTGAGGCATGATCAAATAAAACTCTTAAAATGCTAACTGTGCTTTGCATATTGTCATGAATAAGCGTTATTATGAAATCTAGTTAGTCAAAGTGTGCCACTTCTTTCTAGCACATATTCAGAAAAAAAGAGGTAAATCTGAGCTATGAAGCAAATTTAATAGAATTAATCAAGAGTGTTTGAAGGATTGTTACGAAGGTTTTAAAAAAAAGATATAGCTTAGAGTTTTTTTAAAACAAGAATTAAGTGAAAGTATTACAATCTGTATATAAATAGGCTAAGACAAAACAGTTTAGTGTTTGTCAACGAATTTTCTTTTTTTTGTGTAGTATCTATTAACGTGCATAAGTGTTATCAAAAAAAAAAAATTAAGTTTTTACATAGATAGGTAATTTATATGTATATATATATATATATATATATATATATATATATATATATATATATATATATATCCTTAAATTTTCAATAGTGATATAGATCGAATTTCTATAACTGGGAGAACACTAGTTATTATAATTTGATAATTTGAAGAAAAAACTTTCGTCTTAAAATTTTTTATAATGTAAAATACTGTAAACTTTTATAGCACTAATAAAATAAAAATATATATCTATACGGTGTAGATGAATCAAGGCGTTCCCAGGACACACGGCATTCCGGGCTTTTAGCGACGAATCGAAAGTTCCCACCAAATTAATTGGTCCTCAGATTTGACAAGGAGAAAAAGAACAAACTATGTTGACGCTAATGAAAATTTATTGTGTTAGGGCAGGTACCGACTAAAGATCTTATTTAGCGCTTGGAAAAAAAAGTTGCGAATTTGATCTCGTTATAAATGGGCTTGGCTCAGTTACTCTTAGTTCGTATCAACTGTTTTAAATAGACATTTTAGTTTATGTTAACTACAATTACATAATTGTTAATTCATAATTGTACATTTAAATACTATGTACACCATAATTTATTAACAATGAGTATTAAAAATTTAAAGTTTTATATAATTTTAATATTAAATAATAGCTACACCTACATATTGTTAAATTTTTATAAATGACAATGTCTTTGTTAAATTGCATATTAAACTATGACTAAACTATACTTTTCACAATTTCGTGATTTTCCTCATTTATTGAGATTTATTTTCTTTATATAACTACTAGCGGACCCGACAGACGTTGTCCTGTCTACACGTCTTTAATTTGAAAATTTCAAACTTTTTTTAATATATTATTTTCTATTAAAAAAATTGTGAATCTAAACCATTCCCAGATCCCCTTGAACACACACAAAAAATTTCATCAAAATCGGTCCAGTCGTTTGAGAGAAGTTCAGTGACATACACACTCACAGAAGAATTATATATATAAAGATGTAATCCAAACATCCAAATAATCCATATAATATTAAAAATAAAAAATATTTCTGCCAAATACATTCGAGTTCTCTATTTCTGCAAGTCTTGATACCTCGTTACCTAGCTAATAATCTTCCTCAGTCCGGTTGGGGGCTGCTTTAGGAAGGTATTTTAATTGGCGGCTTCGTCAAAGCCTCCTGCGACCACAACTTCGGAATTTGAACTGTTTGGATTTCGTACCTATGTATTGCTTTTTAGTTTCACATAAAGGAAGTTGGGTTAGCCTCGTTTTACTAATTAAATAATATAAATCGTTTTTGTGTTCTTTCGAAGATTATTGTAGCTTTTATAATGAATTTAGTTTTTTCTGGGAAAAGTTACCTTTTCCTTAGTAATCTATACATATAATAAAATTGTAACTAAGCCGAATCTGTACATTAAATATTTTATGGGAAATCTTATTGAAATAAACATTAATTTTTTTTTATATTTTGGGACATTAAGACACAGCACCATCTAGTTCCATGGTAAGCAACGAAGCTTGTGTTATGGATACCAGATAGTCGATACACTACATATATATATATATAGCTTTAAATACATACATATTATAAATATAAACACCCATGACTGGAGTACAAACATTCGTACTCACCACATAAATGAATGCCCCAAGCGGGATTCGAGCCCGCAACCGCTGGCATAGCAAGTAGGGTTACTACTACACACTGAGCCAAACGTATTATAGATACAGAGGCCGAATCTATAGTTTTGAGAATTTTTGTCTGTCTGTCTGTTACCGCATCACAAAACTGGAGGGGTTTTGAAAAATTTGGTATGGTGATAGCTGGTTATCCGGGTCAATATATAGAATATTTTTTCTTTCATTTCTGAGAAAAAATACAAAAACTGCAATGTAAGAGTATACTAATATGTAAAACCTAAGGATTTGGTTTTTGGTCATCTGAAAGCGTGCGGAGCTGCGGGCAATGCTAGTGTGTATATATAGAGCTTTAATAATTATAACTCTAATTTCCACTATCAATATACACATAGGCGTTATTTACTTATATTTGGATATTATAGGATTATGTAATACCGTTATGCAACAATATTTTCACATTAATAAGGCCAAAGGGTTCGGATGTTCGGATTAGTTATTCTAAAGGATAAAGGGACGGTTGCCTTTGCGTATGAATAGAAGTGTACATATTATGTGTATGTATGATGTTATATGGATATTAATCATGATAGATTTTAACTAATATTTGTAAAAGTGTTACTATTATAATTTGTAACAAAACATAGAAATAAATAAATAAAGACACGTGTTTATTATATTATTATTTGTTATTCCTTCATAGCGAAACGGCTGGAAGATTTTCGATGAAATTTAGTATAAAAGCAGATTATGACCTACAGTAACATATAGGCTAGTATTTACTAATACTACTATTGGTGCTAAAATTTGCTAAAAGGTGGCGCTGTCTGTATATAACATTATAAAAACAAAATTACCTAAGTACTTAGTAAACAATAGTGACTTTCATTTTAATTACACCATAGAATTAAATTGAGTTTTCTTTTACTCTTCGAAATAGCAGTGTTAAATAAAAACTATTACATTGTTTAAAGTTTATGTCGTAGTTTTAATTAAACTTTACAGCCCATGAATATTGATAGACATAAATATTGTTACTTTTCTTTATCGAACATTGTATCAAATTGAAGCGTTACCTGCTAGATCACTAATTTCAAATTGTATTTTATTATAGAATATAAGAACATCTTTAGATAGAGTATCTAATTAAGAAGCCGACGTGAAATGAATGCACAAAGCGACATATGTGTTTTATTTATTTATTTTTAACAGGTGCACTTGACTTTGTAACGAATGTTTCATTTAATCTTAAACAGGTAAATAATACCAATATGTTGAATAAAACTATTTTTCGGCTTTTTACCAGTGGGTATGCTCTGTCTGAAACAAAAAAATATATACTATTCTTTATTGCACTTATATGTAAAACCCAGAAATATAAGATACAATAAATATAATGACTTGAGATATCTAAAACCTTAGTCTCTCCCATGACTATGATTGCTGTAAAGCATTCGAAACACTTGAAAAATCTATTGAAAATCTAAGATGCCAATATTTTTTGTAATTTGAAAATTATAACTTTTAATATCTACTATCTAGACAATAGTATATCTAAACTATGTAGAAAAACAGGATTGAGAGGGAGCAGACTATATTTACACGGAAACCGAAAAAAATATTCTCAGGCGAATGTTTACAAAATAATGTGAACCCACATGGTGTATTAAACGCGTCCCCTTAAACAAACAATAGGCTTAACACATGTGATGCATTATAGAACGTATATGTGAATGATCTACGGTAGGACTTCTTTGTTAATATAGTATTTAAAACAAGATTAATTTGGTATTAAGATATTTTAGATTTTTGAAACACAATTTTTTTCAGGACTTTTGGATGCGCTTCCATCTGTTAGTGTGTTCCTGTTCTTTTCAGTCTTTAAATAATGCAAATTTATTATTAATTATCTGACTAAAATGTAAAAATTCTTTTA
Source organism: Brenthis daphne (assembly GCA_947093115.1). Classification (NCBI taxonomy): domain Eukaryota; kingdom Metazoa; phylum Arthropoda; class Insecta; order Lepidoptera; family Nymphalidae; genus Brenthis; species Brenthis daphne. Next base: position 6,956,312 of record OX352474.1, on the reverse strand, counting down.
TTCTAATATTAAAATTGAAGTAATTTTTCAAAAAAATAAAATTGTATGAATTCTAAATCTATGTACTAAAACTGTAGAGGTCGAATGTCTGTACATAGAAAAAAAAAATGCTAAAAACCGAGTCAGCGGGGATGTAAGAAGAGAAATAGAACAAATTCAGATTTTATTCAATTTTTTTTGTTTCTTCGTCTGTTTGTACATGCTAAACTTCGAAACTGTTGGACCGATTTAAATGAAATTTTGCATGGTGGTACCTTATATCCCCCATCAACATTTTAGATACTTTTTATCCTGGAAAATAAAAGAGTTCCCATGGGATAGTTAAAAAACTGTAGTAACTTATACAGCTTAGTACACAAAAACTACTGATTGGATTTTAATGAAACTTTACGATAATATAGTTCATACATCAAAATAACAAATAGGCTGCGTTTTATTCTGGAAAAACGTACGGTTCCTGTGGGATAGATTTATTTTTGTTTGTTTAGAGGTAAACCCAAGCGAAGCGAGGGTGAGCCGCTAGAACCTACATAAAATTATTGTGTAAATAATCTAATAAATACACATCTTTTATATAAAGTATACAAGACGTTAGGTATCTCACTATTCTCTCTTTGTGAGTTTGTGGGTATCTTTAGATTTATTCATGGCTTTAGTCTTGACGATGTTTGCTTTTCCGATGCCGAGCACGAAATGAATTTAAAATACAATGTCTGAAAATCTCAAGAGTTCTAGCCTGGTTTTATACGTACCTAGATATATGCGATTTCAAATGTTCTGTAACAGTAAGTACTACTATTAAATATATATTTGGATATTGAAATATAAAAAAATGTTATTAATTATGTATAGTACATAATATCGATCGATCGAAGACTGGTTGAGGAGAGAGATTTGGTGAATTTGCAAAACAAGCCTAAAATTAAGGAAAATTTATCTTTAACTCTTTTTCACTTTGAACAAATACAATTAACAATTTTATTTAATTTCTTATTATATTGATTCAAAGCTATATTTTTTGGATATTTTGACATTTTATGTTGCATATAATCCATTTATGTATATATAATATATATTTGTATAAACACTGTATTGTGGAGTGACACAATTAAACTTCGAGATATTCATTATAATCAGTACTTTTGCAACATCAACTTAATTTTTTTGTATAGTCAGTATGTCTGTCTTTGTGGAATTTACCACCGGCTTGGAAAGCAGTTCTACTGAGAAGAGCCGGCTAGAAACTCAACAGTTCCTCTTTTATAAGTTACAGAGTTACAAATCATTTATGACTAGTCACTACACAGTTATACTGACATCTTGCGTTTTCTCACCAATTTTTTTTTAAATTTAAATACATTCCAATCTGCCAAAGTCGCAATAAAAAAATAGACATTTCAAATATGACTACTCAAATATATTAATTTCTTTCATATCATCATAAGATGAGATTACATATGTGATGATTTTCTTTCTCTAAGAAAATGTTAAAGCATATTTCTGTTTATTTACGACTACATGGCTATATTTGCCTACTGCGTTAGAATTCGTAAGTTCTTCTGATACTTATTACTTGGTTAAGACAAGCTAGTATGTCGACGTTACTTCAAAATTGAGGGCGAATGAGATTTTTACTGTTTATTTGTATGTGGAAGGGAAATCGCAAAAATATACATTTATATGTAAATAAATATACCTATAATTTTATATACTTTATTGACATTAGATGGTGAAGTTCAAAGCGATAAGTTAATCAGCGTTAAGAGTCAGTCAATAAAAAATTATGATACTTGAATGAATGTTGCTTATTCGAAGAAATCTTTTCACATTCGCAAGTGCATCCGAGAGGGCACCCTCAATGAGGTCGTCAGCGCTTAAGTGGCCTAACCTACATTCTTTTGAAACTCACAAAATTTTAACCAAAGATTTCCAGATTATAGTCCCATCAAATAACATAAATATTTAATTTCTTAATTTATAAATAGTAATAGCCGTTTGTAATATACGAGTACTAATTTTAGTTTAGATAGAATTGAGTATCAAGAAAAGCATAACAGATATAAAGAATTAGCATATATTAGCATATAGTGATGTGCGCACATGCTGTGCATGAACCCAACCGTTACATTCGATACGATAAACCACAAAATCCTCGCTGGAAATACCAAATCGAAAGCGACTAAAGATGAGGCTATTGAAATTCAACAATATTCAAAATTTTATAGAGATTAGGTTTCAATCTACAGCAATGACCTTTCACCAATGATGAATGATCCAAAATGATCGAATTCAATTCAATTCAACTCATCTCTCATCAAATAATACGATTAATAAATAATAAGTAATTACAACTAAAGTAATTAGTAACAATATTAAGGAAATAGTGAAATGTATATATTATGTACCTGTGTGGTAAAGTAATCTACTATAACTAAGTCTTTAAATTTCATCAAATTCGTTTAGCGTTTATATCGTTAAAATTAACATTTATTAAGCTAGTATATACCTATTGATGTCAACTGTAGATCTGGGGTATTGTATTCTGTCTGATTACTTCGTATTGCGTGATTATCTATACTAATATAATAAAGAGGTTAAGTTTGTGAGTTTGTGACGTTGTAGGGGGGTAATCTCTGGATCTACTGAACCGATTTAAATGAAATTTGGTAGGGAGATAGTTTGAGATCCTGGGAAGGATATAGGATACTTTTTATCCTGGAAATCATCCCTTAAGGGGGTGAAAATGAAGATAAAAGTTTGTATGGAAATAAACCTAAGGACGAACCCGAGCGAAGCGAGGGTGAGTCGCTAGTCATTTATATGTATCATATATAGTGATATGTCTATTGAGATTGATACTCTTGATACTTGATACTCTAATTAAAAAAAAAACAGTTTATATACCCAGTATTATATTTGCCTAACCAATAAAAATAATACAAACAGTAAAAGTCTTTTATGAAGTAAAATATATTTAATTCCATAATAACCAAGCTTTCTTTTTACAACCAACAGGCTTTTAATAAGGTACATTATATTCAACATACTTTGAATAAGGCACAAATAAGGCAATTATTGAGTTTTCTTGACCTATATTATTATTTCTCAAGACGCTCATATTAAATATTCTTTTGCGTTTTATGCATTCTTTACGGCGAAATGGAGCGATTGTGATCGAGTGGGTTAGTAATGTTACGTTTAAGATTGTTTTTCCTATAGTACCACTTACCTTACCTCTTATATATTTAGGTACTGTTTGTTTTCAACCGACTTCCAAAAAAGGAGGAGGTTCTGAATTCGGCTGTTTTTTTATGTTTGTTACCTCCAAAATTTGCTTTACTCCGTCATTTATTAACCGATTTGGACAATTTTTGTGTTATTTGAAAGTGTATACTTCCAGATTGGTCCCATTTAAATTAAAAAAAAAACTAAATACTAAGAGTGGAAAAATAGCTAATGATGAATTTAACCTACGTCGGTGCCAGCCAATACAAAGCAAAGCACACCGACTTCGAAAATATTTTATTAGGTATGTATAGTAAATGAAAACTACCAATCACTTATTTTTTACTTTTTAGTGCTTTTTTTGAAGTCGGTTTTTATTTTTTTCTTAAATTTTTTTTACTGTAGTTTTGAATTTAGAATAATTTTGAATAAAACAAACTAATTTCTGTTTAAACCAAGTTTCCGCTTTTTTCGACACAAAAATATATGTACCTTTTAAATAAAACTATCTTTTCGGATTTTGTCGCGGATTTATTTGCATTTTTGTTTCCCGACGTTTCGAATGCTTTACAGCATCCATGGTCACGGGAGAGACTGAGGTGTTACATGTCTTGTATGTATAGTTGTTACAGACAGCCTACCCACAATTAACAAAATGAATTGTGCAATTTTCATTTTGTTAATTGTGGGTAGGCTGTCTGTAACAACTATACATACAAGACATGTAACACCTCAGTCTCTCCCGTGACCATGGATGCTGTAAAGCATTCGAAACGTCGGGAAACAAAAATGCAAATAAATCCGCGACAAAATCCGAAAAGATAGTTTTATTTAAAATGTCAAATATTCGCGTAAATCTAAGAAAGTAATATATGTACCTAATACTTATGTATGTAGATATGTATCATACCTTATTATTGGTCTGCACAATTTTGGATTTGCAATTTTTTCAGACTCTTTAATGCAATAATAATGGTTTAATAACGTAATGTTTTTATTAAGACAAGTGGATGATTTCAGGTTTACTTTATTGAGTACTACATATTTAAAAGTGTCATGGCCGAAGACCAGATTGGAACCAAAGACTAATTTAATATAAGCATAGAAAATCTACTTATTTTTAATGTATGTAACAAATAATTACTAAATAAGTTTTCGTGTTTTAATCCAGCTTTTATTTTTATAAAGTGAGTTTTTGAACATTTTTCGCTACAACCAACAATGTCCATACCTACTTGAAAATTCATTATTCACCTCTTGTAAGCTGTAACTTTAACGCTTCGCAAATTTAGAACAATTTTGATAAGATGTGAATTTCATGGTATTCGCTAGTCGTTTCATAATTCTGGGAACTCAGTGCACATTCCTTTGAAAACGCCTGAATATTCTGAATCGGTGCCGTTCAGTTCGAGGCATGTTTGACTGGGCATGGCCGTTAGCTTTATAGAGAAATTCATTTCGATATAGATACGGTTATTAGATTGGTGTCGTGTGATATTATAAGGTTACTGCGAAACCGGAATGTTTTAATTTTCCAAAAGCAAGCACTGCATATTATGATATTATAAATGATTTTTTTTTCTAATTATAAGCGCGCTACACAGATAGCGAAATGCGTCGTAATCTTAAGATTTAATGATGAAATATAATTAAAATCATTCATATAGATTCAATATTCCTAGGCTTTCTGATGTTTTTCTTTTGTAAGTTCAAGTTGCCGTTTTTCTTTCTGTAAAGTGTTCCCGAGTTTCTCGCTAGTCTATCTAAATATCACTAAAACTACAAAGAGCGCATACAGAAATAATAATATTAAAAAATGAAATTGAAACTTAAAAAAATATGTCCATTTCTATCAACTGTTTAATATGTTTTAGATATAAGTAATTTGTATAAAATCCAAATTAAACTGATACCATGGTTGTGATGATTGGTATCCGCCTGGCATCGTCGAAGTATTTATCTTTAAGCCAAAAGTTGTCCAATCAACTCCTGATTGGGACGAACATTGGTTATATTATACTTTTCTTATGCAGGCCTCTAGCATAGAGCAAAAATAAAAAGCCGTTAAAATTGAGTATATATTAAAGTACAGAATTGTAGGCACAAACGTGCACAAATACATTATTTATTATTATTTTTATAATAAAATTGTTTCATATATTTATAATGCCTTTTATTATTTTAGATTTTTGACGCTTAATTGCAATTTGCAATACAATTAGCGACTTGTAATTAAAAAAATATACACAGTTAACAAAATTAATCATATTTGACAGTTAAATGGTTTTGTTTCTCACCTAAATTAATGAAAATTCTATAGATTCATAATGCTTTCTGTCATTAATAGGTACATTCCTTCATTTCCTTCATTCTTTGATTATATATATATATATATATATATATATATATATATATATATATATATATATATATATATACGTATATATCTACAGCTGAAAAATCCCGTTACTAGTGAACTGTGTGTGAATTTTATAGAAGTTATACTAATTTACCACTTTGTATAATGTTTAGGCATTAATACGATAGAATCGACACGTTTATATAGGTGTGTTAATTTCGAGCAAAAACAGCTACTGTACCGTTTGTGAGAGTAGGAAAGAAGTAGGTGGCTACATTTATATGCATAATTTGTCGCATTTACATAACTATGGGAACATATTCTTTCTATTTTATGATAATACAACAACACTTTTGATAGTATTATAAAGATAATGCTTTACTGTTTTCAGAAGAATGCTAAAGAACTATACATGAGTTCCGTAAAGGTATTCATTTACTCCAATAGAAATTTATTTATTTAGTAATAGGATATGACATAATATGACGGTTTAGTACCGATTGTGTTAGGACAAGAAAGTATTTTTTAAGTCGCAATGCTTACAATGGAAGAAAAAATACATCGGCTCAAATTCTATTGTTATAAACGTCAAGTTGGTTTTTGACTGCAAAGAATACCTATATACATTTTTCTATTTAGGATAAAATTTCTTTCGTTTTTTGCCTGATTAAAATATAATAATTAATAACATATAATACTAATTTATTGTGTGGTGGTACGTTTTATAGCACACCAATCTCTTTAACATAAACTAAAATTAACACGTTTTGTTGACGTGGTAAAAAAGTCACCGTGACAACAATAAAACCAGCGCGGGGCTTTATAGCATAACTTACTTGATTTGCAATTTGCAAAGCATTGCTTTCTAACTCTAACGTTCGAAGTTGAAAAGCTTCTCGGAGTAAGTTTATGATCGTCATATAGATATTAACTGATGTAAAATTTAACAAGATTCACGAAATACAGGAATATAATTCATGGTAACCCAACTTCAAAACACGCGGAGTTCTAAATTCGTTTTACATTCATATCACATGTCTGAGAGAACCTACAAAGTTTCCGAAAGACATGTAAAGTTTGTCAACCCGCACTTGACTAGTGTGGACTATGGCCTGATCCCCTCGCATTGTAGAGACGCCCGTGCCCAGAAGTGGGACGTTAAAAAAAAGGGCTGAATAGATAGATTATTATACAATTTACGAGATTACTAATAAATTATTGTATTACATAAACTAAATATATAATTATGAATTAGCATCAAGCTATGGAAGCAATAAATGTTATTACCTCGACGCACGACAACAAAACTAGGTATATGGGAGTGATATCAAACTAATGAGTCGAGAACTTACAAAAGGGCAATAAAAATGAATGTACTATCAATGAACACGTTATTCCACTTATTTGCGCTTAACTGCATCTGAGATCACATTTATATGTTAATTTGTTTCGTGACTTTGTTTATTATATGTATGTATTGTTCGGAGTTATCTCAAAAATGTACGGTATTCCTAACATTATGAGAGAGAGAGAGAGGACAATATTGACCGTAATTATACTTTATTTTATTACAAAGATCGTATGATATTTTTGGCTCTACAGTTATTTAGTTCAACAAATGAAACATTGAGAATGTAGAAAGAAGTTAAGTAATATAAATACTTTTAGTCTTTAAGGATTCATGAATAAAATAATACTTTTAAGTCCTGAACATGTATATTTTATACTTACTTTTCCAATAGTTAGTAATTAGCGTAAAAAAGCCTGAACGGTTTTCGTTGGTCTGTAGACTGTAGTGGCAAGCTCAGCGGCTAATCATTCGGTGTACCTTATAAACAAGGCTTTACTTTAGAAGCTTGTAATTGTGGAATACGTGTATGTCTTGCTATGGGGTGAAGAAGAAACATAGTACATAGCGACAAAGAATGGCCTGCCACGTGGCCTTTTCTGTCTATTTTTATAACGTGAAACTATAAATTCATAGTTTAATAACAAACTACTTTATTAAAAATATTTATATATGAACTAGTTAAGTTTTAATGTTAAGTATAGATTTCTAAGAGATGAGATATTTTCCCGTTAGTAAAAAGTATCCTATATGTTGACTCGGATAACCAGCTATCATCAAACCAGATTCCATCAAAATCTGTCCAGTGGTTTTCTAGTGATGTAGTCACAGACAGACTAAAACTTTAAAAACTATAGAGTCGATAAATAAATAAATAAATAAATAAAATAAAACTATACTATCGATAATAATGACTATTTCAATAAGATTTTCCAAAAAAATATTTAATGTACAGATTCAACTCAAAATTTTATTATATGTATAGAAATGGTGTTAAGGCGTATTACGTAAATTATAGATAGTATATATTAGTTTCTAGAGAAGGGTCAATACCCTTGTTCTAACTACCGATATAAGGCTGTGTGTTCATAAGCTAACTATTTAATATTATATACTTTATTTTTTAAAATGTGTTAAAGACTAATTTTGATAAGATTACTTAAGTAACTTAAAAATATATTGTTAATAATAGTTTTTTTTAGATTGATTTAGAAAAGTAGGTACGATTAGGTATAACTAATCGTCCGTAAAAAAGGGTTTTTCTGTGACTTTTTTTTTAAAAGCTTGCATAAAAATAAATGTAGATGTTCCTTCACGATATACATAAACACGCTTAAAACGTTTTATCTAGACACTGTACACCGTCGCGTGCGCAGGTCAGTGGTAACTAGGAAAACCAGGCTACTAACTACATTAAGTAGGATAAATGGACATGAAATATATTTTTAAAGATTTTTAGCATTGTTGCAAGTGCCATGGTTACCTGTACTTTACACTCCTTATCCGTGACAATGGCGCTTGCTTTGGTTTTCCTTTTCTTTGTATGTAATTTTTCTTTTTCTTTCGAGGTAAAGGGACGTAATATAATAATATACCGATTTAATTCAATTCATACCAGTGAGACTACTGTCACACTGGTATGGACACTCTATTACTATAGATATTAATAATGCTTAGTAATTGAACGTCTTGTTAAATTTTCGATATTGTTAATAAAATTTTAAAGAATATATAAGAATTAGCGACCCGCCCTCGCTTCGGTCTTGTTCGTCCGTAGTCAAAAACAAAAACAAATCTATCTCACAGGAATAGTACATTTTTCCGGGATAAAAAAGAACTTATGTGATATTCCAAACTATAATTTATCTCTGTGCAAAATTTCATCCAAATCCGTTCAGTCGTTCTGGCGTGATTGAGTAACATCCATCCATACAAACTTTCGTATTTTTAATAGTAAAGGAATTAGTATAATACCTAGTTAGTAGCTACGCAATATAATATTTAAATATTTTAGATATATTTATTACCAAAAGCGAAGCGAAAATCGTTTAGTAATACATACCATTAAAAGCAGGATTTTCCCGCTTACTTTTCGATAAATGGTTATCCTAGAATTAACCGTGAAATGAGATCGCAGACTCAGTGTAGAGATAGCTGGCACGCGCACCTTTCTAGTCCTTTCCTTATTACTTTCGGATTGCGCCCTGAAATATAAAGTTAGTATCGTATCAAATATTCTATTTGCGTCCTAATTTATTACATATAATTTCTATAACTGTATTAGATTTTAATTATAGTTAAAAAAAAAAACCAAAAACTTTTTTTGTTAATCGCTATTGCATTGGTTGTATTAATCATTATCACCATTTTTTATTACTCGGTACTATATTTACCAGAGAATCTTATCTTTACTTACCAGATAATACGGAGTATCAAACGCTAATATCTTTCACATATCTCTTTTACTTAATCAACTATCATTTCCTTTTCCTGGTCTTCGACTTAAAGATTAATAAAAAAGACAATGTGTTTACTTTTACACATGTTGTTTACTAGCTGTACCCCGCGGTTTCATCCGTCTTCAATTTGTTTTTTGATTATAAATATCAGTTTTACAATAATGTATGGAAGTCTGCCCGATTTGTTGATATTTATGGTTGCTGCTCCGCTCCATTGGTAGTAGCATAATGATATATAGCCTTCCTCAAACGCGCTATGTAATACAAAAAAAAAATTTCAAATCGGATTAGTAGTTCCTAAGATTAGCGCGTTCATACAAACAAACTCTGCCTCTTTTTAATATTAGTATAGATAAAGCTAAGCTTATTTATATGCAAAGTGCAAAAATCGGATCTATCAATGAATTTCACTTATACATACCTATTTATCATGAGATAACTATTACATATAAATGTGAATGTGTGTATATGCCGTATGCGTATGTGTGTTGCTTATTTACTCCCTGACACTGAAATGGCTGGAAAGATTCGGATTTACAGATAGACTATGACCTTAAAAATCACATTATACATAGGTTACTGTTAGGAACCTTGGGACGGATCCGAGAGAAACGAAGGTACTATATAACTTACTAATAGTTTTGCCGTAATCCAATATAATGAAAGATACCGTCACGTGCGAAAGTCAGTGGTCAGAGTAAAACAAGACTGAACCCACGGAAACTGGGACGTGTACGATTACAATCTCTTATTACCTTAAGTTTCGACCTGCTAAAAGTAAATGTCCATTCAAGTGATTAAAGTTAACAAATAAATTCTCCTCAAGATAACAACCTCTTCCCGGAAATCTCTTCGTACAAATTATTTAATTAAAAATGTCGTTTTTGTTCCTTTATGAATTACGTTTTCATCATAATTTAAAAAAATATTTATGTTTTAAATAAAATTTTAATTTATTTATCTTGAAACGAAAATAATTTTTAAACGTCGGTTATTCTTAACAGATTTTCACTCGTTTTCATTCGTTCGGCATCGAACCTGGAACTTATAGGAACAGTCGTAAAAGTACTCGACTTATGCCACATCGGTTCAAAATACTTAATGCAATATTAAAATTATAATTTAGCTAGTACCGCATATGGGTAATGAAAATGAATTTTGTTAGCGAGCCACGCTAATTAACGAGCAGTTTAAAAGTAATTAAACATGGCTAATGTTTTGTTTATTTAATGACGATGAGAGCGCTGTCTGTAAATAACTTTGGCTTTTCATTGTTTTACAGTATTACACTATAGTCATATACAAGATACCGAGTAATTAAGAAAAGAGAAAATAAAGTGATGTTAAAAAAAGTCTCAAACTGAACTTCGTGTGTTGCCTGTTAAGAAAAGTAAAATTTGGACCCAGGTATTTTTTTCTTTTTTTCTTAATTAACTTTCTCGTGTATGAGCAGCTCTATACATATTTTTGAAAAAAAAAAAACATGTTGGGAGATATTTTTTTACTAAGAAAGCAGACATGAATTGGTATAACGGGACGTTCTGTTTATTTATTATTATTGTTTACCTAATAGTGTCCTTACAATCTCTTCCTTTGGGCCGCCTTTGGTACATTTTATTAGTAAATTTAGCTTATGTATTAGCATTATTACTCTAGATCATAATGTATTTGTGTACTAAATATTTTGTGACAACTACGATGTGTTTACGCACGAGTGAATATTTCTATTACTTATTATGTAAGTCAACAGATTAGGCCCGACTTTGTTTTGAAGTTCACAGAACGGGCAAAAATCAACAAAAAATAACATATCTTTTTTAATTATTCTAACATTGGCAAAATAGACACAGTGACAGTTTTTTTTAATTTAATATGTTTGGATCTTTTTAAATATTACTTTAACCAGGACCTCCGGATGTGCAGCCGTACATGTTAGCCATTACACTACCGAGGCAGTCATTATTAGAACATAATTAATATAAATATTCATTTGAAAAATACTTAGGAATACAAATAATGATCCTAATAAGCTAAATAAAAAAAAATAAAAAAGTGAGAAATAACACATTTTCATCAGAGATCAGACATGCAATGTTAACTCACTAAAATATTTCATAAATGATATCGATGCTGCAAGTTTCATATCCGAAGTTGGTAACTATTCCATATCGCAACTCTCTGATTTAATTAAACTGGAATTTGATTACGAGCAGATATGCGAGCGGGGACGCGCTTTGGGAATATTTTTTTATATTTTTTTTGTTTTCGTTACATTAAGTAGACGAACAGAAGTAACGAATTTTTAATATTACTTTGTTTAAGGATTAATATTAAATTTAATTTTAGTATTTTCGATTATTATTATATATTTATAATATGTATGTATTTAAAGTTATATATGTGTATCAATTATCTGGTATCCATAACACAAGTCTTGAAGCTTACCATGGAACTAGATGGTGCTGTGTGTTAATGTCCCAACATATTTATTTATATTTCAAATTCAAGTTAATCTGTTGATAATATAAATGAAGACGAGGGGAGGCTAGAACGTCTTAAAATTCAAGGACTTTGCACATTTTTCAAGATTTTTTAATCAAATTAGTATTCGATAGCAATAAAGTATACAAAGTAAAATAAAATACTGCAGAAGAAAATAGAAAAACAAGAAATGCAGAATATATTTGAATTGTAGTCACAAAGCGGAAAACAACGGAAAGAATGGGGTCGAATAGACGCTATCAAAGAAGGAAAATTGTTACGGTTATTTTGTAAATTACGCTTTGTGTTGTGTATTTTAATAGATGACGAAGGAATTTTAAATATTTTTCATATATTTTATTACTTTGCTTCGTATACTAAAAGTATAAGATTTTAATATATTATTTTTCACATTACTTATTTTTAACTTAGATATTAATTTTTATATATTTTTTATAATTTTCAAGTCATGTTATATTATTTGAAGAAATCTATATTTTCTTACTGTCTTAGATTTAGGCGAATATTCGATATTTTAAATAAAATTATCTTTTCATGACTGAGAGCCTAATATATATAATAATGATTACTGTTGTGGCGACACATTGGCGATAGCCGCGTCAGCGGAATGCGCATCCGGCGCCCGCGCCGTGGCGTCGCAATGTCTACAGCACCGTCAGCGGAATTTATCTCCGCGACCGCTCCCGCGCCTTCAGCGCAGGCGTGGTAACAATTCAGTCGTTAGTTTCGCGAGTGCCCCGACGGTCCCCCTCTCTTTCTCTCTCACACAATAGTATTTTTATAGAGTCTTATATGTATTTATAAGTGTAACGTTTGGGAACAATATATGTATTAAAGACATTTTACATTTCATTTACATCCCTCATAAATAAAGACTCTAAATTGGTGACCCCGATTCTAAATTAGCGGACAGCGACTCCGAGGGGGAATCTTGGCCGTCGGAAGTGCGACATAGTAAAGATTTAATAAACTTTATATTAAAAAGTTGAAACGTTACGAACATAGAGTGCTGTGGTAAAACAGTTACTGCCTATACTAGTGATTTCTTCAATAAATTACCCAGCGCAGCGAATAGATATGTTAGGGGCGCAAACCATGCGATCCGTAGGTGGGCAAGCAATGCCACCGGTTCTAAAAGAAGAGGATACAGATTCACCAGGCATGACTCTAGCAGCCATAGGAGTATCAAATAAATTGCCAGATTTCTGGGTGGACATGCCGCGGCTTTGGTTCGCGCAGTTTGAAGCCGTAATGGCCCCTCAGAAACAAGGGGAAGAAGCGAAATTCAACATGGTCATCGCTAAACTGGGAAGAGACTCAATCCAGCAAGTGAGCGACTTACTTACCTCGCCACCTGCTGAAAACAAGTATACTGCGCTGAAAGAAAGGCTCCTACAGGTGTACGAAGAGAGTGCCGAGCGCCAGTTCCAAAAGCTCGTTTCTGAATTAGAGCTGGGTGCTCAGAAACCTACGCACTTATTACGCCGCATGAAAGAGTTAGGCCGCCCAGCACAGGTCTCAGATCAGACCTTGAAGAGCCTCTGGTTATCCCGTATGCCATCTTCAGTCAGGGCAGTCATTGCAGTGTGCCAAGACCAATCCCTAGATAGCTTGGCTGCCATTGCGGACAAGATCGTTGAGAACAGTAGATCCTACGAAATGGCCACGGTGGATAACAGCATAGCCCAGGTGTCACCAGAACCACTGGCAGGGTTGGTCAACCAAATGAACAAACTTGCTTTGGAGGTAGCATCATTGCGTAGCGAGGTCCAGAGCAGCAGGCGTCCTAGGAGCAGGAGCAGACCGAAATACAGGAGCAGATCCCGTTCCCTTAAGCGCAGAGCACCAGAAGACCCCGGATGGCTGTGCAGGTACCATTACAGGTTCAAGAGCAAGGCGACGCGCTGTGAGCAACCGTGCAACTGGAAGGGCAGTGAGGGAAACTAGGTGCAGTGCAGGCTGAGGTGGAAACCTGCACTGACCTGAGCGACAACCACCGACTTTGCATCAACGACAACAAGAATAGACTTATTTTCCTCGTAGACACCGGTGCTAACGTATCTGTCATACCAGTGAGTAAAGTGAGTGTAAAAGAACGAAGCCAGTGTAACTATAAACTTTTTGCAGCTAATGACACAGAAATTAGAACTTTTGGTATTAAAATATTAGAGTTAAATTTGGGACTAAGAAGACCATATCGCTGGTCATTTATAATTGCTGACGTTAAGCATGCTATTTTAGGTGCAGATTTTCTTAAGTCACACAAGTTATTGGTAGATTTACATAATAAGAAATTAATAGATTCTGTAACAAACTTGTACTCTATTGGGTCCGTTGTAAATTATAATTGTTTCTCGATTAACAGTATACAAAATAATAACGTTTACAAAGATATTCTCGAGGAATATCCTGAAATTACTAAACCAATCTCATTTAAAGTTCCAACAAAGCACACCGTTTTTCATCATATAGAAACAGAAGGTCCACCCGTCTATACGAGAGCCAGACAACTCCCACCGGACAGGTATAAAAAGGTAAAAATCGAATTTGAATTAATGCAAGAATTAGGTATATGCAGACCGTCAAAAAGCGCTTGGGCCAGTCCACTTCACACAGTTCCGAAGAAAGATGGAGGGATTCGACCGTGCGGTGACTACCGCCTACTCAACAAAAAAACGAAACCGGATAGATACCCTGTCCCCAGGCTACAGGACTTCACATATGGACTAACAGGTAAGAACATATTTTCTAGAATCGATATTAATAGAGCGTATCACTATATTCCCGTGGCACCTGAAGACATCGAAAAGACCGCTATAATTACCCCGTTTGGCCTTTTCGAATTTCCACAAATGACATTTGGTCTAAGAAATGCCGCTCAAACTTTCCAACGTTTTATGAATTCTATGTTACAAGGGTCAGAATATTTTCAAAATCCAAACGGGGAAGAATCATTTTTATTTTGTTATATTGACGATGTCATTATAGCCTCAACCACTGAAAGCGTGCACAAGGCACACTTAAGGCAGTTATTTAAAAAATTCAATGAGTATGGCATAACTATTAATTTAAGTAAATCATGTTTTGGTAAACAAGAAATCGATTTTTTAGGCTATAAAGTCACACCAGCTGGTATAAGTCCACTGGAGGATAAAATAAGGGCAATCTCAGACTATCCGAAACCGAGAACTGTCGAAGAACTTCGTCGATTCCTCGGCATGTTAAATTTTTACAGGTCTCATATAAAAAACGCAGCTCAAAACCAGGCAGAGCTAAATAAATTTTTACATGGGGCAAAGAAAAAAGATAAGACTAAAATAAATTGGAATAATGAAGCCGAATTTGCTTTTGAGCAGTGTAAAATGAGCCTTAGGAATGCCACTATAATATCGCACCCAGTAGCTGAGGTACCGTTATCTCTTATGACGGACGCGTCCAATACGTGTGTGGGCGCAGTTTTGCAACAACGGGTAGATAACGACTGGTTACCGCTTGGTTATTTTTCAAAACAACTTTCAGAGACTCAACGTAAATACAGTACCTATGATCGCGAACTTTTAGCAATTTACATGGCCATTTCTCATTTTCGTAATATGGTCGAAGGTAGAGAATTGATCGTATATACAGATCATAAACCATTAACATTCGCGTTAACAAAGGTAGCAAAAAACGAGAACCCAAAGAGAACCCGATACTTGATGTATATTAGCGAGTTTGTCAGCGAAATACGTCACGTTACAGGTCAACAGAACGCAGTTGCTGACGCCTTGTCTAGAGTCGAGGCGATAAGGTGTCCGACGAGCATCGACTTCGAGGAACTTGCGCGAGCACAGAAAGGTGATTCTCAGGTTACACACCTACTGGAAAACAACAATGGCAAGGTATCGTTAAAACAATTAACTATTCCAGGTACGAATAATCCGATTTATTGCGAGTTATCAACTAAGTACATAAGACCTTTTGTCCCAGAGACATTTAGAAAATTAGTATTTGATTCCATACATAATATTAGCCATCCAGGTATTAGAGTCACTAGGAAAATGATAGCACAAAAATTTTTTTGGCCCGGAATGAATAAAGATGTTAATAATTGGGCAAGATGTTGTATTCAATGTCAGAAAGTAAAAGTAAATAGGCACACCGTTTCTGATTGGCAAACTTTTCCTTTTAGTGGTAGATTCGAACATATACATGTTGACATAATAGGCCGCTCCCCACGAGCGCGCAAGGGTATAGGTATTGTGTAACAATGATTGACCGGTATACGCGATGGCCGGAAGCGATACCTACAGTTGACATCACAGCAGAGACAGTCGCCAAAGCTATCTACGAAGGCTGGATCTGTCGATTTGGTTGTCCAGTGAGAATGACAACAGACCAAGGTAGGCAATTCGAAAGTGACATTTTTAACGGATTGATGAAGTTGTTAGGGGTGCAGAAAATACGCACAACTCCATACCACCCACAGAGCAATGGCAAAATCGAGAGGTGGCATCGTTCGTTAAAGGTTGCACTTTCAGCCAGATTAGCAGATAATGCATCATGGTTAGACGAGTTACCTACAGCCTTATACGGTTTGAGAGCAGCATGTAGAAGCGACGGCGATGTGAGCGCAGCAGAAATGGTTCTAGGGCACAACCTAAGACTGCCTGGCGATTTTTTCTCTGAGGTAAGCACGAAATCTATGCACCGTGTGCATTTGTTGACAAATTGAGATTAATACTTAGTAGTCACAAACCCAAGTCACGAGCGAATAGCGATTCTCGCAAAAATTTTTGTGCACAACGACTTAAAGTCTTGTTCACACGTTTTTATTAGAAACGACTTAGTAAAAAAACCATTGACACCAAATTATAACGGGCCTTATAAAGTATTAAGAAGGAACGATAAGACATACACCATATTACTACCAAATAGAAAAACGGAAATTGCAATAGATAGGTTAAAACCCGCTTATTTGTTAAAAAATACGGAAATCGATAATACAAGTATGTTATCTACTGAAAACAGTAATATTGTTAATGATAGTGATGTTGAATATAAAAAGGGAAATTCAAATACCATAAAAGAATCGTTGCAACATTGTACCACACGCAGTGGCCGAGTTATTAAGCCACCAGTGCGTTTCTTAAATTGTTAATTTAGTATTTATTAGATGTTTTGATTAAATGCAAAATAACAATAGTACATAGTCCATTTTTATTTTTTGCTTAATAATCAGTTATACTGTGTATTCGCATATTTAGTATAGCCTATAAGTAATTAATGTTATTGTAACGGCATCATTTCAAGACGAAGTAGTTAGGAGTAAACATCCAGTTAGACATTTATTAATAATGGGCAAGGGATACAGCAAACAGACTGACAAAACGGAAGAGATAATAATAGCCCAAAATGGTGCAAACGACGCATCATTCAGTCAATTAGAACAAAAGCTACACAAATTCGGAACAATTTCCATAATAATCGTCGTATTATGCATACTTATATTGGGATATTTCATCTTAAAATGTTGCCGAAATAAAGGACAGAAATGGATAAAAAAAAGAAATAGTATCATCGGTCGAGTTGGGTCTAGCCGCACAGGCGAACCAAAATCGCTCGCAATCAGGATACGCACAATAGATATTATAGTTAAAATTGAGATAGTGTTAGACATTAGTGTTAGTATAAGATATTAGTGTTAATTATAAGACAGTGTTATTTGTTAAATGTGTTTGTTAAAAAAATATTTTTAGGTTACCTGTATGATAGAATTTTTTTTTTATGTTTCATGTGAAAATTTGAAAAAGGGGGGGAGTGTTGTGGCGACACATTGGCGATAGCCGCGTCAGCGGAATGCGCATCCGGCGCCCGCGCCGTGGCGTCGCAATGTCTACAGCACCGTCAGCGGAATTTATCTCCGCGACCGCTCCCGCGCCTTCAGCGCAGGCGTGGTAACAATTCAGTCGTTAGTTTCGCGAGTGCCCCGACGGTCCCCCTCTCTTTCTCTCTCACACAATAGTATTTTTATAGAGTCTTATATGTATTTATAAGTGTAACGTTTGGGAACAATATATGTATTAAAGACATTTTACATTTCATTTACATCCCTCATAAATAAAGACTCTAAACTGTAAAGCATTCGAAACGTTGGCAATCAAAAATATGTATAAATAAATCCTCGAAAAAATCCGACATGATAGTTTTATTTAAAAATCATTTTCTTAATTTAAAAGCATTATCTGATTTAACTGTAAAATATATAAGTACACTGTAGAGAATATTGATTTTGTTAGTGCCTATTACGTATTTGCACGGATATTTGTGTGATCGGGGTATAATTAAACAAAATGTATTGAAATTCGAAATATATTTCGTCGCTTTCTAGAGAAGCAGATTTCCTCTGTATAGATCTTTTTAATAAACTGGTGACTATTGTTGACCTGCAAAAGGCATTATTACGTAACTGCAAAGAGGTCGAGTGGAAAGTACAAAAACCATACCACAATAAAAGGAATTTACCATAAAATTTTTGAGCATCCTCAATAAAAAAATGCTTCCCTAAAGGGACGAGTAAAAAGCAGGTTAATGAATATATAAATAAATAATATTAATATTAATAAATCGATATTGTACCTGTACAGATTGACCTTATATTTTTTACTAATTACTATTATTCAATATTACTGCAGTTGTTAAGTAAAGATTTTTAGATGTCTTAAATATTTAATAACAACTAGCATTGCCCGCGGCTCCGCCTGCGTTCAGATGACTTAAAACCAAATTCATAGGTTTTAAACTCTTACAATGCACTTTTTGTATTTTTTCTCAAAAATGAGATATTTTCCCGCGGTAAAAAAGATCCTATATGTTGACCCGGGTAACCAGCTATCATCATACCTAATTTCATCAAAATCTGTCCAGTGCTTTTGTCCTGATGCGGTAACAGACAGACAAAATTCTAAAAACTATAGATTCGGACTCTGTATATTAGATAATAATGTCTGCCAAATTTCATCTAAATTGGTTTAGTAGATCCAGAGATTACCCCCTACAACGCCACAAACTCACAAATTCACATAAAACTCACAAACCTCTTTATAATATTAGTATAGATAAAGTAAATATTTTTTAAACATGTTTAAAACTGAGTTCGTAAATTTTTGAAGCCTTAAAATAAAATAGCTGCTATAGAGACAGGACTAGGCAAATTCCACTATAGTATGATTGATACCATTTTCATTCGCATTACGGATTCAGATCGACGGCAGCGCGGGAGCGTTTGACAATGAACGCGTGCCCTTTGTTCAATTTTGACTCATTGTTGGGTACGACCGTTGTTATTTAACCGTGAGAATTTTTGTGAATAATATGATGAAATAATAGAAAATATTTTTTGTATGAAATTAGATTTTTTATTTAAATTACTTTATTTTTAGCTTATGTCTGAAAATGTTCATATTCTATATGTTCAAATAACAATGAAATATGTATATGTCGTATGGGAATTGTGAGATCCGTTGAATTATAATTTCACTTGTAAAATTGTAATTCCCGGAGTATTGTAAATCGTTTCCTTTTGAAATTGTCAAAATTTCATTGATTGACAATATCACCGAATTTACTTAGGGAAATTATAATTTAAGGGATCTCAATATCTAAAGGATATTTAGAGTTCGCTGCGACATATACGAGTACATAGAATTAATTTACAAGTCATGCTCACTTTGGAATAGTTGCAAGACCGATCACAATGCCGATTTTTGGTCTAACAATCTGAGCTATCTCCCTTTTCACCGGCAGAGGCAAAAAACGAGAGAATAGATGTACTCATAAAAGACGTTAACTCAAGACAAGACTCCACTGTTTACCATAAACAATGTTTTGCTATTAATATCGCATGGGAATTAATTTGCCTGCATATAAATTGGGTTTTGTCACACTCAGGTTCATAAGCTATCTGTATGAAAAAAGCTTCGATTAGTTTCTGCGTTTTTATGTACAAGAGCGACGAACGAACATACTTTTGCATTTGTAATATTAGTGAGAGTTGCCTGTATGTATACGATTGTAATTAAGATTGAATATGCTCGATCACACGGTGTACTGACAATGTTACAACTCGTCAAGAGTTCATATCGCGAGAGTTACGATTGACAATGGTCGTGTGCGTTTTGTTCATTTTGGTATTGGACATTTCAAGTCATTGTTACTAGGAGCAGGTTTGCATGGGAAATTTTACCATTAATTAAAAATCAGATGTAATAAAAACTTTTTAACAAAAAAATAAAAACCGACTTAAAACAAAAGCACTAAAAAGTAAAAAATTACTGATTGGTAGTTTTCATTTACTATACATACCTAATCAAATATTTTCGAAGTCGGTGTGCTTTGCTTTGTATGGGCTGGCACCGATTTCGAAAATATTTGATTAGGTATGTATTTAATAGGTAGGCTTTAAATACTTAGCCAAAGTCATAATAAATGACGGAGTTCTGAGGTAACAAACATAAAAAAAAATACAGTCGAATTGAGAACCTCCTCCTTTTTGAAGTCGGTTGAAAAAATAACGTAATAATCAATAGTATAAAGCTTTATATTTTAGTATTTTTAAATCAAGTTTTTAGGTAAACATCATTTTTATTAATACAAAATTATTATTTAATAAAAATTTCTTGTATATTCATTAAAACAAATATCTTAATGGACATTTACCGCTTCGCAGTTAATACTCGAGTGAGCGATTAAATTTAAAAGATATAACTTTTATTAAACAAAAATGAAGCATAGCTCACTTAATGAAATAGCAGAAAAACAATTCCACCATTGTGTCCTTAAAAGATAAAAAGATGGAAAATGGTAAATAATAAAAAATAACGAGGTCAACCATAAAGTTAAGTAAAGTCTGTTTGTCTCGCTGTAGGCTTTTGTTTTAATGAGACGGTGACTCTCACGTTGTAGCTCAAAATGTAGGCTTCCTTGATGTCGGCTCGCGCTGGCCGTTGGCGTTAATTAGGCACTAATGTGTTAAGAAAATATCTTCATGCCTTTCTTACGTGCAAAGTACCCACATTACTGCCATTAAGTTCCACTTATCATGCCTTTACACTTTTTTTATATAAAAAAAGAAGATTTTAAATGAAATAAACAATAAAATAAATAAATATGGACATGGATAATTAGGGACATTAACACACAGCACCATCTAGTTCCATGGTAAGCTACGAGGTATGTGATATGGATACCAGATAGTTGATACACTACACATATATAACTTTTAAATACATACATATTATAAATATAAACAGCCATGACTGCGGTACAAACATTCGTGCTCATCACACAAATTAATGCCCCCAACGGGCCTCGAACCCGCGACCGCTGGCGCAGCAAGTCGGGTCACTACAAACTGAGCCAAACGTGTCGTCAAGTGAAATGTAGTGAAATGGATACAAATTATTGCTATGAGGCATTTTCTCTTATAAGAATAAATACCGACTTAATATAAACGCGGAGGATTCGAGTAAAATGTAGTGTAAATAGTCCATTTTAATCGTATAATATATTCTGCTTGATCTTACAAAAGTAATTTGTTTGCATTATTACGTTTAGCTCTACGCTGGAGGGTTAGAACGATTCAAGATACGAGCTAAACCGTGGCTGTTATCGTCAATGCCACTTGTCCTGGAACACAGTTAAGTAAGGTAATAAAATTACTGAAACTGGAATATTTTAACAGAATTATTCACTTTAGCCAACCGTATCTCTCAAATGCATAATGAATCATTGAAGACAGTTTTCATTTCGAACAATAACTAAAGCGACTATTATAACTGTGAGTGAATGATGGACTAGAATTAGAGCGTCTGCTGCCCGCAGCTGGTCAGACCGCTGCAATCCTTTGATATAAATACTATAGCTGTTATCTTCGAAGCTCAGTCGCTTTGTATGTTCTAACTGTACTTTCATAACTAATATAATGAAATTGTTTTAGATTGTGTATGGCGATATAGGGACACTATTATTGGTTGCTCATAGTTCGCAAACTCGAATATCGTTATATAACAACTATACGACCGACTTATCTTCGCAGTTCACTTGGTTTGAAATAATAGTAGGTATGTATACTTCATATATTGATAAACGTTCTAATAATAATCAAGTTTAAATTCAAATTATTACGATTAGTTTTGTGAGACGTTTTTATTTTATTCCTGTAGTTTTATCATTTAATATTGTATGAAATTATTATTAATCATTCTTATAAAGAAACTTTTGACATAAAAATTTCAAATAATGGAAGAAAAAAATCGAAATTCCTGCATTTCATGAATAAAGCATGGTTATCACAAGACAAGCTGTGCTTGTAAAGCATCGGCAACGTTGCGTTTTAAATAAGTCACTTATGCCTCGATGCATTTTTGAAAATTGCCTTTCAAGATTGCAATGTTTTTCACTCTTTTGTATAAAAAATATATAAAAATATATATAAAAAATATATAAAAAAAATATATAAAATATTGTATTCTTTAAAACTGACATATTTCATACAGAATTTTTAACAATAAATAGAGCACCTGTAAGTAGAATATGTATTCTACATACAAAAGAATTTAAGATTACTAACTTTATGGATCAGATAGAGAGGACACAGAAATATACATTTTAAATTATATTTATAGAAATTTTAATATTATTATATTTATTTAAAAATAAATTAATTTATAATAATATAAATATAATAATATTAATATTTAAATTTTAATATTATAAATTATAATACAATGTATATAGAATGACAATATGCAACATAACTCTTACTTAAGCCGAGACCAATAGCTGAT
Organism: Brenthis daphne; assembly: GCA_947093115.1. NCBI lineage: Eukaryota > Metazoa > Arthropoda > Insecta > Lepidoptera > Nymphalidae > Brenthis > Brenthis daphne. The sequence continues at coordinate 6,933,593 of OX352474.1, read as the reverse complement.
ATGGACTACTGAGAATTAACTCACGACGTAACTACTGCACTGCACCAAACAGATTTGGACAAAATTGCATTGAAATATAATAGAGTTATAACAGCAAAGAAATAATCAAGAACTCTACCTTACTGAAGAGCCCGACTATAGGTTTTGTTTATGGAAATGTAATTATATGCTTATTACAAAAACAATTATTATTGTTAAATGAGAATTACTTATTTGTATGTGAGATCATACATTGATATTTATCAATTTTGTTAAAAGATGACACAAAAATTATAGTATTTCTAAATATTACTGTTTTGTATTGATTTAAAAGATATAAGATAAGCGATTTTTTCGCCAAAGTTGACTGATTTTACAATGTTGAGTTGTACTATTGTTTTGAAAATGAAATACGTTTCGAGCAACACAGTCCAACAATACATTTCTCTGAGACGTGATGAGAATCTTTTATGTTGATGGCGGGGGCGCAACCGATTCCATTCCCAATTTTGTTTTTATGCTTTAAATATACTACAATTGCTAAAATACTGAGTACCTTTTGGAAATGAGAATTCGATTTGCTTGTTTTTAAAGTTTAATAGTCTTTAATAAAATGTTTGGAGCAGTAGGTATTGTTCAAGTACAACTGGATTTTTTTTGCTGGATCATGGATTCGATTTCCGCAAGGGGCATCACAATATACAAATAGTGAAAAGTATTCATTTATACTGATAAAATAATCTTTAATACATAGAATATATGTGCACGATAGAATTTACTAATCAATTTTATTAATTATAATATATTATTTTATTTCAAAAATACTAAATGATAATACCTATATAAAAGTTACGTCTTAATTTGGATTTTGCCTTGAGTTGAGTCATGCTTATAAAGCGAGCTCAGCTTTTAGCCAATGTCATTGGTAGTATAATTTAGTTTCTGTGGAACTGGGTCGCTAGTATTAGATAGGGGATGAAATTAAGAGGAAAAAATATTTACTCGTATTTTTCAATTTTAAGAGAGTTTAAAATTTTAAGTGAATATAAAAAATTGTTATTCAATACGCTTGTGATTTTATAAATAATATGTGCTTGTTTTTTGTGATTTATCTTACTAATATTATAAATGTGAAAATTTAGGTGTTTGGATGTTTGTTACTAAATCACGTCGGAACGACTGAACGGATCTGGATGAAATTTGACACTGAGATAGATTATAGTTTGGAATAGCACATAGGCTACCTTTTATCCCGGAAAAATGTACGATTCCTGTGGGATAGATTTGTTTCTGTTTTTCTAGAGGCGAACCTGAGCGAAGCGAGAGTGAGCCGCTAAATAATATGTACCTACTTGTTAGTCAAGTTTTGTGTTTTAATAGTACTCTGTGAGTTGTAATAGTATTTGATTTATTTTCAGTCTTTATCATATAAAAGGCTTATCGGTTCAGTAGAAATGACTATTTAGGATTGAAATCGAGTGCTCGCTGAAGAAACCGAGTGAAGCGGGTTAAAATCCCGGGTTTCGCACTACTGATATTTTCATGTGCGAATCATTTACAACACTTGTCATCTGTCTTACGGAAGGAAGAAGTTGGAAGAAAAATATTGTGAGGAAACCTATATGTCTAAAAGAATCTAGCAAATGCACTATGGCCTGATCCCTCTCGCATAGAACGGAGGCCCGTGTCCAGCCGTGGGTCGTTAGAAAAAGGCTGAATATAAGTTGTGAGGGAAATTGTGTGAATGAATGAAACACAGAATGAAGATAATTTATATCTGTGATAACTTATAGGCTAAATTTTATCGATATATCTGTAACAATGCAAGTGAAGTAACGGCCAAAAACTAGTATTTAAAAAGGCTTTCAGTATAACTAAAATTAAATTTATATTTCCCACGACAACGTAAACTAAGTTTCCGTAACGACACCAATGTACCGGATCGTGTTAAAAGGACAACGAAGGGGACTTTTAAAAATGGCTCTCGTAAATTGACAGCGCTTGTGAAATATAAGTGCTATTTGTTAAGGTCCCTATTACTTTAAGGGTAATAAATTGGTATTTGAAACTTTCTAGATGGCTTTTACGGTGGAGATGATTTATTTTGAAGTATTATATTATACGTTTACAAATAAATAATAGTGTGTATAGAGGAGCTTTATAAAACAATATGATTTACTACCCAATTTTCCAATTTACAAAGAATTGCGGTTGGTTGGTAGTTTTAAATACCGCGTAAACATCTTTGACTGAGGTAAACACCATACAGCACATATTTTATTTGCAACGAACTTAATATGCTCGTAGTTCATAATAATAACACTATTTTTCATACTTACCTATTTTTTATATATAATATTACATAGGTACTACGAGTATATGTTAAATTAAAATTATAACTAACAAAATATGAAGAATCAATATGATCTATAAATAATGAATAATAATCAAATGAAATACTATAATTAATAAGAGTCAATTGAGCAACTAAAACTAACAGTATGTTTACGTAACTGTATATTTTATTAAAAGTTCTATATATATATATATATATATATATATATATATATATATATTATATATTATAGGAAATACTTCACGTTTGCTCCGCCAGAGTCCAACAAAAGTTGACGACCCTAATAGTTACCACTTACTGTGCGGTGACCACAATTTATATCTTTATTGGTAATAACATGTAAAATTGTAAGTACTCAACTGTCTGAATGCATTTAGAACAATAAATTCACATGCTCTTGCTGTTTTACGACAAAATTAAAAAAAATGGTATGTAAATGCTGGCATTAAAGTAGTTTTATTTGTTTCTGAATACTGCGTTTATGATTATTATTTGTTCAACATATATTGTAATTTCATACGATTTGAAATATATATTTTAAAATTGCCTTTTCATGCCATAATATCACTTTGGTTTTTAGGTAGGTACGTGTGTGTACTTATTTAACTTAAAATTTGTCTGTAAAACAGAAATTCTCATATTTTTATCCTTATTTTGTCTCAACAAGATTTTAAAATAAAAACAAATATTACGATTCATTATGGAAATGGCATAAGTAATATGATTCGTTAAACATTCTACAATATGTGAGTTGGTTAACCGTAACTGGTTACTCAGAACTTGGTGACCACAATTCAACTTTTTATTGTTGGTACCAACAAGTGGACCTATTGTATGCGCTCAATTGTCTGAAACCGTTTAGGAGTCGTAGAGTTAATATGTGCCGTATTTGTGCTTGACGTTTTACGATGGATACATAGTAATAATTACAGCGATAGTGTTTTTTGTCCTTAACAATAAGTTTATATTATTATATACATATGGTTTAGATTTGGATTTTAATTATTCTCAATTTTAATAGTGATCTGGTTTTCTAGTCAAGTCCATCTTGATTTAGTTGAAACTTACTAAAGATGACCCATTTTTTATGTGAAGGAATACTTTTTAAAGAAATTTAAATTTTTACCTTTAAAAATACATTTCAAGGAAACCTCAAGAATATTTCGATGAAATCATTTGTAGCCCCCGACGCAAAAACGACGGGGTGTTATAAGTTTGACGCGTCTGTGTGTCTGTCTGTGGCATCGTAGCTTCCGAACGGATGAAGCGATTTTGATTTTGTTTTTTTTTCGTTTGAAAGGTGAATTAGCTGGGAGTGTTCTTAGCTATGTTTGATGGAAATCGGTCTAAGATGGTCGGCGGTTTTTAAATTTTAAATTTAATTTAGTTATAATGGAACTTGGCAATGTTGCCAAATCTGTCCAGATTTTTCCAAACCATATCGCGTTAGTTTTTCAATTGATACTATGTAGTTAATGCATTTTACATTACATTTACCATATAATTATTATATTATGTACATTCTAAAATTCACAAAATTTTTATCAATTGCATGAGAAACACAAAAAGTTGTGTTTTTTTCATCACAGAGAATATAAAATGAGAGTAATTTGCGGTTATTCCAGAGTTGGTTATGTAGGCTGGCAACACTTTCATAACACCCCATATTATCAGATTCTGTGATGCGACAATAATTTACTATCAGGTGGATCGTCTGCTTATTTGCCTTCTTTAATTACAAAACAACTGTTTCTTTCTAAGGTTGTTATATATGTACATTGTACAAGAGACTTCGATATTTTTTAATACATACGCTTTATTTCCATGTATTTTATTACCTATATTGTTTTTCTATGTATTCTTTGTTTAGTATATAGACGAAGAGAGAAGAGAAGTTTTTTTTATCATAAATAAAGAGATCTAGCATTATTACAAATATTTAACCCATGCAGGATTTGAACCTGCAAAACACGTAATGCTAGTCAAACACTTAGGTATTCACTTTGCCACGAATGCGTCGATATTTTGTCATAGCTATATCATTTTGTTACAGTAATGACAAAGTTTTATTAAAGTCGTGACAGTCATTTGATAGATAAGCTTGGACAAAATGATTAAATGTAATGTATAAAAATAAATGACTCTTCACATTTGGTTTTAACAGCGTTCTATTAAGTTAAATGATATTCCCACAATTCCACGGTTATGTAGAACTTCGAGATGTGTTGTTGTTTGTGACACTTACGTCAATGCGTGGAAGTGTTTAACGGCGGGATGATCTCAACTTTATTACTAATGTTTATTCATCGCTGTTATATACATGAGGCTGGAATGAATAAGCGTAAGTGATTTTTTTCAGCTATTATGAAAATACCTCAAACTAAAGAATATATAGACGGAGCCAGCCAAAAAATGTTAAAGTCAAAAAAAGTAGCGTGTTTTGCCGTTTATCTTACTATTATCTATATATGTAGCGGGCAATGCTAGTGAATATATTGCCCGCGGCTCCGCCCGCGTTCAGATACAGAGACCAAAAACCAAATTCTTAGGTTTTACATATGTAATGTAATGTAAATTTATGTATACACTTACATTGCAGTTTTTGTATTTTTTCTCAGAAATGAGACATTTTCCCGCGGTAAAAAGTATCCTATATGTTGACCCGGATAACCAGTTATCACCATACGAAATTTGGTAACAGACAGACAGACAGACAAACAGACAGACAGACAAAAAATCTTATTTGTACCTTCTTATTATATGTACCAATAGGTTTTTTTGATAATCGTCAGGATATTTTAAAAAATCTTTATTAAATTAATCTGTAAAGTGTTATGATTCATATTCCGATAGATGATTTGATATAATATATTATTGAAATATATGATGATGATGATGATGATGTTCTCCCGACCGATTCCGGCCACGGCGGCCAATCTCATTGAGACTAGCCAACTGCGCAGGAGATATTATAGTGCACAAGTGTACGCGCAGATACAAGTGCACTCTCTATTCCTATCACTCTCATATTCCGGTGGGACGACTGCTCGACACGACCAGTGAGAGTAAAGGCGCAGGACCGACGGCTTTACGTGCTCTCCGAGGCACGGGGGTGAAACACCGCCAACTTTCCAACTCCGAGCTGTTACTGAGGCTTACTTATACAGAAAGACAATAACTAAACTTGGCCCGACCCGGGACTCGAACCCAGGACCTCCGGGTGTGCAGCCGTACATGCTAGCCACTACACCACGGAGGCAGTATGAAATATATATATGTAGTTAAAAAATAACATATTTACCTTTTCTAATAATATAGAATTTTAAGCTTTTAAAATTGTAGTACCTACTCTTATTATCGTCGGAACTATTACCTTATTAGGAGACTAAAGGGATAATCAATGGACAAGCTATTGAGGCACTGCTAAACTAACTAGGCTATCGACGTTCGTTTGCCGAGATCACAATCACATTGGCTGTACGCCAAATGACCCACTGCGAGCTAATGCGACCCTGGTCACTGCATTTAATACATATGTATGTATATTATGATGACAATTGATACAATGCGTTTAAATTGCGTGGTCCGTTTGTAAGTGTGTACATATATTTACGCCGATATTAGATTTAAAAATAATAATCAAATATTTCGGGTGTCTGTTCATCCTATAATCGGATGAATAAAAATATATATAATTAGTCCGACTGTTGTTGGTGTGTGATATATTGCGACTGCGACTATTATTAGGTTTCTATAACAAAACATTGAAATCTAAAAGAATAAGTTTTCAGCTCGGTACCTACCGAGTACCTCGGTACTTATCTAAAGGTTACTTTTGAAGTGAAACTTTTTTAGAATCATTGTGATTTGAAACTCGATGAAACGGAAATGAAATGGAAATGCGATAATATTGATGATTTTCATACATATTTTGTGTCAAAATAAAAGTGTCTAAATTGTTGCAAAAGTTATCGTATGAGGAGACTGTGCTCTTTTTAACAATTCCGTCATAATATCTTGTCTTCCTATATGTATATATAAATAATATGGCGTATATTGGACTGCTGCTGATTGGCAATCAGCAAATAGCTGCGAATCGCGGCTTATTGCAAAGGACGAACATACATTAACCTTAAAAAAATCCATGATATGCTTAAGTAAGAGCATTGTTAATTGCTATGATACCAAATTACAACCCATTTGAAGAAATACGAATGGATAAGTTACTTTGTTACCTTTATTTACTTCACGGAAGAATAAAATATATCCATTTATTACATAAATATCACATAAGAGATTATGCAAGTTTAATTACAGATCAGTGATGCCTCTTGCTCTTTAGAATATCTAAGCGCCGTAGGGCCTAAATCAACATTGGAGAGGCGGGGCTGCGTCAGTCAGATGCGGACGTGAAAGCTTAATGTGTTTAGCTATTATTGCTTATAATATATGCAGTAATTAGTTTACTTAATATTATAATATTAAATTTGTTTATATATTAAATATATAATATACATACATTTTTCTAAAAGACTACATAGAGTGGAACGCAGTTAACTCTGCTTGGTAGATTTTGAAATTAGTCATCACACTCAGTTTTTTAGCCAAGACGGAAAGGTGATGAAATATAGAGTGAGGGCTTAAAAAATAATTAAATACTTTAACATATTTCTAGATATTTTAAACACTGTCTGATCTGTCATAAGAGGCTCTGATGTTCTGTATATTATAATAGTATATAAAGTATAAGATCGTCATAAGACGAGATATATATATATATATATATATATATATATATATATAGAGTATAAACTCTAAATACTGTTAGCTATCTAATGTAGAGTTTTGATGACTTAATTGTATAGCTTTTGAGAACATTATATCAAAAATAGATAAAAATAGCATGTAAGTAAGGAATACTTCTATAATATCAATAACGATCAGGGCAAAGCCATAGAAATTAAATTCAACAGTTTATTACAACTGTATTTAGTACGCTAGGTACAGTGAGCGATGCCTAGGGGAGCAATTAATGCTGAAAGCTCGAGCAGCTCAAAGCTAATAGGTACGTGTCAAATAATATTTACGCGCTTGCGGCTACATCTAAACTATAACTATAATATTTGTCTATGACGACTGACTTCAGCAAAGGCATTTGTTTAAAAAGGTAGGATGCCTTACCTTTAAATATATATGCGTTATGCATTATTTTAAATATATATATATATATATATATATATATATATATGCATTAATTTTAAAAGTCCTAATAATCAAGATGTCATTAATATCTTTAACTTTGTCGTTATATAAAAGTAAGACAATATGTAAGAGTAAAAGCTTCAAAAGGTAACAGACGTTGGAAATGTGTTGAATTAGATATGAAAAGTAATGATAAGATGTAGGTATATTAAGGAAACGTGACATCAGAAAATGAAAGTGTGCTCAGATAGTTTACGCACGTAGAAATGAAATGAGATAATATTATATGCACGAACATTATATAACATACTAGCAAACTGTCCCAGCTTTACATCTGAATAATAATATTCTCCATAAAAGATCATCACCACTTTTGAGCTCAGGAAGAGATGAATTAAAAAAAACTTTTTAAATACTTTCTTATTATCCTATTAAAGAAATGAGTTTTCAAAAATTTTTATAATAGCGGCCTGGATTGGCTTCGTCGGTCGAAAAATATTTTTTCTTATACAAACATATTCATTCCCTTTAATTTTTTGAAGAGTTGAATTTGAAAAAATCCTTTTCTTAGTGCTTTTTTTTTCGTCGGGAAATGCATTTACGCATACCACCTGATCCCCCAGGTGGTGATGGGGGGCTCACCGGCTAGAAGAGCCAGTACTACCCACTAAAACCCGACATGCCTTCCCCCCGCCTTAGTGGGACGCCGCAGGATCGCTTGCGCATAACTACTACGGCGCCCCGGCAGTGCTTACCTGCCTGGGCGTTGACAAATCGATCAGGATAAGTAATTTTATGTACATTTCTATTGTATTGTAGCAAGAAGACCTCTCGTTTATTTGAAGAATTGTAAAATAAATTAAGAGCATAATTATAGCAGTATACATACATACTTATGATAGTATTACGATTATTTCTTTTTTGGCCCTTGGTATAAGGAATATATGTATAGATTTTTAGTACAATTATTATTAACTAGCAATCCGCCTGCGTTCAGATAACCAAAAACCAAATTCTTAGGTTTTACATATTAGTATACTCTTACATTGCGGTTTTTGTATTTATTCTCAGAAATGACATATTTTCCCGCGGTAAAAAGTATCCTATATATTGACCCGGATAACCAGCTATCACCATACCAAATTTCATCAAAATCCCTCCAGTGGTTTTTCTGTGATGCGGTAACAGACAGACAGACAAATATTCTAAAAACTATAGAAATGATTTTCATTTTTCATTTTTCATTTGTAAAAGTATATATTAATAGTGTTGCTTAGTAATATTTTATGTATAAAAATAAATAAATAATTTTCCATATTCAATTATAATTAAAATTATAAAAATGTTTAAAGTTAAAAAAATATTGTAATGTAATTGGTTCAATTTTCATTTTGTTAATTGTTGGTTACAATTTTATTATATCTATATATAAAAATTGATACGTATATAAATTAAATATATTTCTTAATATAGTACTCAATTTACTTCACTTTAAAGGTCGATAAAATTATTAATGTTATAGATTTAAAAGTAGTTTTGTTGGTGAGTCCATCTTTTAAACAACGAGGGGGTAACACATGGACGTGTTTTATTGCATCGAAATAGTTTATTGGTCAAAAAGTGCTATAAAGTATAAATGCATTCAGGTTTAGAAAACGTTTATGTCAAAATGGCGTAATATATTAGCAGAACATTTTCTGAATTTCTGTTACTACAATGATTTTTCTTTTATATACATACATACATACATACAAGAGGTAGTTTCTTGAGTGTTCAATACGAGTTCGGTTCTCAATTTTCACTTAATTAAGTGAAGAGACACTAAGACTTCAAAGTGAAGTGAAGCGAAGTGATAGTAGAACTAATTTTGGAATACTCCGGGACTGAATTAACCACTTGACTATCGATATCCTGTAAGTATACCTGAAATACTATTATTATTATTTATATTTATGTTTTACAATTTTATTCTCCTAGGTGACTAGGGTAGGTATAACCAATTAATTAAAAAATAACCAAGCAAAAACTGTTATTATTATTATACTAAAATCAATAAAAAATCTACATGTATTGTAAATGATCATCTTCAATTTGTGATCCCATAACCACAACTCGTACGTACCTACTTTTTATTCGGCTTTATATCCAATACTTCTCTTAACTAATATACGTATTTGATTTGCACAGTTTGCATTTCTAGACCTTCATCAATTTTCTACTTGGCAAAAAATGGAACAAAACTTGTTCGTCTTTTACATGTAATCGTAACACGCATACAGCTATGATATAAGCACGGGAAGCGGTCCAAGAACTTTTCTATACTATACACTTGGTTGATGGGAAAGGGAAATTCACACGCAACGAATCACTAATAGGTCTAATCACTTCCTATCTGATCTCAAATAGAATGCTGTGAAAGTGAGATATACATAACATATGGAAGTATGTACAAAGCTAGACTCTATAGTAATATGTTTTATTTCGATTGGATTTTACCTATTTTTTAGTCATTTGCTAATATAACTATACATTACAACAAGTAGTAAACATTAATAATAATAATGTCTTCCCAACTGATTTCGACTCTGTAGTCGAAATCAGTTGGGAAGACATTATTAGGTCAAACTCATTGAGACTAGCCAACTGCGCAGGAGATATTATAGTGCACCAGTGTACGCGCAGACACAGGTGCACTCTCTATTCCTGTCACTCTCATACTCCGGTGGGACGACTGTTCGACACGACCAGTGAGAGTTAAGGCGCAGGACAGACGGCTTTACGTGCTCTCCGAGGCACGGGGGTGAAACACCGCCAACCTCCCAACTCCGGGTTGTTACTTGGCCCGACCCAGGACTCGACCCAGGCATGTGCAGCCGACCCCCCCAACGTGCGTTCACCTTATCGTGGTGGGGGGGCTCAGTAGTGCCCGGCAACCCAACCGGGCGCGAAGCCAAGAAACGCACAGGGAGGTGGCCCACTTCGGTGGGCGGTGGGAGGTGGCCCTCTTCGGAGGGCGGTGTACCATGCGGGTTGCTCCTGGTACTTCTCTGATAGCAGAGTGGACCTTGGAGCAACCTCGTGGTTGTTGTAGTCTGCTTCGGCAGACCTGCCGTCGGGGCGTCGTAGTTGAATGCGTAAGCGATCCTCCGACGCCCCATTAAGACGGGGGAAGGCTTTGTTGGGTTTTAGTGGGTAGTACTGGCTTTGCCGGTGAGTCCCACACCTCGTGCGTAAATGCATTTCCCAACGTTAAAAAAATAAAAAATAAAGGCATGTGTAGCCGTACAAGCTAGCAACTACATCATCGAGGTAGTAAAAAAAAGTAAAAATTGGAAAGCTATAAAAACTAATCATTGGCGTTAATACAAAAGAGTATCAGAAACAACACGTGTAATATTGTCATACATTTCGAAAACATACTAAATATGATACGAATACCATACAAGTTTATAGCTCAGTGTAAACAGATGGTATAGTAAATTGCGTGTGATTAGATGAAATTGGTATACTCACGCAACGTCCTAATATAGCCTATGCGCACGTATTCGTAGAAATTGTACTTTTATAACATTTTTTTATCTATGCATCTTATTTTTGCAGTTACTTTATAAAATTAATTTAAGGTTTGTAAAAACCACTTCTTTTTTCGTAAATATAGAAAAATATATATTTTCAAACGGTATAAATTTAAATTCAAAATATTTTATTCAGCATTAAATTATTACAACTTTTTACTGAACGTCATGAGTCTACTACCAGTTCGGAAAGAAGAAGCCTCAGACCTGAGAAGAACTGGCGAAACCCTTGTATACTATTAGATGAATGATTATACATGACAATTTCTATAATATTTTCATTATTACATTCATCTAGTAGTAATGATCTATGTAATTCAAATTTCATTTAGTTCATGCGACTGTCATGTCTGTTGTGTGCATATCTAGTAACGGTACTATGTAATTTAGAAAAATGATTAGCAATTTCAAACATGTTCTAATGCTTGTAGGAACATTGAGGTTTTTTATTTACGAGTATATAAAATATATGAAAAAATATATTTTGTAGAAAATTAAGTATTTGAATAGAAAAATAATATCTAAATGGTATCTTTTAATATTGATTAATAATAGTATTAATAAAAAGAAAATCCTATTAAGTTACTACATATGTTGTTATTAATTATTCGTATTAATTTTCTTTTATATTAATTGGTGTCCAGGTGTATAATTTTATGGTAAAACAAAAGAAATATTCATTCCAAACCACTTTATTACTAGCGCAAATAAAAACCCTTATAAAATATTTAACGTGCAACCATATGCTATTTGCTTAAACTATTACGAATATCAATACAATTTTCATTCACCATTTTACAAGCATACATCAAGGATGCATTTGTTTATTTTTTTATTCTCCTAGAAAGTTTATAAAACAACATAGGTAGGTTCAGTAGTAATTCCACAGTCAGTATTTCGTGTAGATATATGGAAATATCCATCGATACCCCAAGTTCTGCCCCATGAGTTCTTAACGATCCAGTATTCTTCATCATCACGTACACCGTATCCTACTAAAGTAACTTCGTGATTGAGCACTCTTTTATCACTAAAATGAATAATTATTAAAATCAATTAATTTGCTTAAATTAGTTTAAAAACATTGATTCTTTTAAAGATTTAAATAAAAATTTGGATTTAGGTTTCTTGTTTCTAAAGATTTTTGTGACTTTAAAGACTGTAATTTTTAAACAAAATATGCTTGCAGAATAATTTTTCCATATAAACTGTGTGAGTTTTTAAAATTGTTTATTTTTAATTTTAATTGTTTGAGGGTAGCGGGTTCATGTTTAGACTGGTTTAGTTACAGCTTCCTTAGACATTTGTGCAAAATCACTTCAAGAAATTTTAAGCTTTACAGCTTCATAATAATGAAGAATGTTATATTTAAAAGATGTGTATTTAAAAAAATATGTGTATTTAAAAAGTGCATTTCACTTACCACTCACTATCGAACATGATACCGCTAGAGTAGAGAGTGAGTGCGGTTGTGGCGTCAATAGATACAGACAGTGGTCCATGATTAATTAAGGCTACCTAAAATAACAGAAGAAAAATGATTGAATCGCAATTATTATTAATTAGTCAAGTAGCTAGTATTGCAAATTAATTAAATGAAATTAAATGTTGTTTATTGAAATATGAATAATAAAAACAGGTTCATAAATACATACAACAAATGTAGTAATATACATATAAATTATAAAGATAAAAACCCCGACTACGTAAAAAACGAACTCAAATGATGGGAACAAGTTTTCAAAGGTACAACATAGTATTATTCAGTCACTTACATACATACATATGTACACATAGCAAGACTCGCAGCCAGTAAAAAACATGTATGTATGTATGTATGTCCTATGAATATACCTTCGTTTGGGTACTTGGGGTACTTAATTTTTGAAGTATGCACTTGGGGTACTTAATTTTTGAAGTATGTCAATAAACAAATCGAAAAATGCAAACAACTTTAGGAGTGAGCTCTTGTCATTTATACTTCAATCAAAAATAAGTTGATCAAAGCATTTATGTTAGCAATGTAAAGATAATGAAATGAAATGGAAACTCTTTTTAGAATCAGATATTTTAATTTTATGTACAAGAAAGAAAGAAGAAAATATGAGAGAGAGAGAGAGAGAAAATGGTTACTATTATTTTAAGTTATAAATTGAACATTAATTAAATTATTGTGGAACGATTGAATTTGTTATTATTGTTACCTTGAGAGCTTCCACGCTGAAAGGAGTGACGTCAGTAAAGCCTTTTATTGGGTAAAGTTGAGTCATATTTTTAATTCGACAAAAACCATCCTGAAAATTAATAACAATTTTATATTAAAGAATATTTTGTAATAATTTACGGTAAACCTATTTTTTTCTTTTCAGTACTTTTTTTTAAATATCGCGTTAGTAAATGTAGGTTGGCTTAACTTTGAAAAGAACTTAATTTAATTACTTTGTTAGAGTAAGGGCCGTATTCTTCTTCTGTTGGTAAACCATATTTCATCATCCAGTGATAGGCAGCGGTATCAGAGCCTCCGTCACAACCTGCTGCGTGGAATCTATAAAATATTTTCAAATTAGTTATAGTATATTTTTATCGGTGGAAAAAAATTATAATTTTATTTCATGTAAATTTTTATCCAAAAAATATTAATAATAAATTCAATAATTTTTATTATGCATGATACTTTGTTAGATTTAAGTGAATATTTGTCATTTTGAATAAAACATCTATTCGGATTTTTTTGCGGCCTTTCCGAATACTCTTTAAAACATAATTTAAAAAAAAATAAGAAAATGTATGAAATGTACATACCCCCAAGCGCAATCAATTAGAGCCTGGTTCGCTAATCTTAAAAGCCTGCCTCCATTTTGACGTGCTAGAGCTCCTTCTACAGCACTTGTTGTACCAAACGTCCAACACGAGCCACACATATCTTGATCTAAAATGGTAAATAATAAATTAATAGTAAAAAAACAATTAATTAAATTTAATTTAAAAACAAGACTTTATAGGATTATTTTCTTCTTGTTAGCGCATTAAAACTATCTAATATTATAGTTTACAAGTCATGGTGTGGGCGCACTTTTTAATTATTTGTTTCGTTTAGAGCCAATCGTAGATGGAGAGTCAGGTTATAATTGTCATAAGAAGTCATTCTTATTGGAACTCATCAACATTCCAAATTTCAATTCTGTAGGATAAGAGTATGTGGTTTAAAATCAGCTTGCAAGATAAGACCCATACAAACATACCAACTAAGAAATTTGAAAGTGTTTTTGTCGCTTTGTTTCATACAGTAATAGAGTGACGACTCGTTTTTTTGTACCTGTGCCAATATGGACAGGAGTGATATAGGCTACTTTTCATTCAGGAACAATAAGTCGTCTCCGTGGAATAATATTCTATAGCGAAAAGTAGCCTAGAAACGTATCTAAATGGAAATAGTGCGGGTTACTAATTTTTATTCACATTATAAGGTCGTTTATACTAAGTTTTTTGAACGTTTTATTTCATTTTTATTTAATTTTTATCTAATTTTCTTAGTAAAAATTATTATTACCTTTAACAGGCGTTATAACACCTAACATCCTCAAGTCGAATTCTTTTGGTAGGTCCTTAGATATGTCAGCAATTTCGGTTTTACTGTAAGGAAATGGAACTGTTCCTATCTGCCCCTCTTTCCTTCTGCGCAGTCCTTTCATTTTCTTCATTTCTTCAGGTGTACGGTCAGAAAATTTGTTGATACCAAGTTTAAACGAAGTGTTTTTACGATTATGATCTTGGACACGTCTATAATAGAATATTGCAAAGTATATAATAAAATATAGAACCTTTTTATTATTTCTACATTTAATGTATTCAAATCTGCAATATAAAGTATGTATTCTAATATTATAAAGAGGATACATTTGTTTTGTTTGTTTGTATCGTCGAATAGGTTCCAAAATTACTGTACCGATTTAGATGAAATTTGATAAGAAGATAGTTTGAGACCATGGGAATGATATAGGATAGTTTTTATCTCGAAAACCATTCCTTAAGGGCGTGAAAATGGGGGTGAAAGTTTGAATGGAGAAGCAACCTAAAAATAAAATGATTACCTTAGGTTTTCAGCGAAAATATTCTTTCTCATTTCATGTTCAGTTTGGTCATTGTATTGCCTTCCGTGTTCAGCTACAAACCTTTTTCAATAATATATGAAATCATTAATTATAGAAAACATGACACAAACAACAAAAATCTGCAGACTTAGTTTTGTGTATAAATAATATATTTTATTATAACAATGAGATAATAATTGTTATCAATCGCTACTGTCGCTGAGTATTTTGTATAATTAATTATCAATAAATTTATATAAAGAGATTTCAGTTTCGTATGAAATAGTATACGTAGCCATTAAAAGATTTTACTTTAATGAATGTCGACATAATAAAAATTCTACTTCCATTATAATTATAATATTTATTATAAAAAACTTTAAATATGAAAACAACAGAATTAAGTTATATGTGGGATTATGTTTTAGCAAAAGAAATATATATATTAATATCATGTTTACCTTTTAAATTCGCGGTCTACGTGATTCTCACTGTCAATGTGAGTTTTTAGATTATTATCCTCTGATTGTTCAGATTCGGTACAATTATCTAAAAACATGTTCATTAATAAATATGTATATATATATAAAGTTCATATTTAAAAAAACATTGCCATCACGGGATGCCCGGCAGATGTGAAACATCTATATTAATATTAGAATTCATAATTAATAAAAACCTATAACGAAATATGGAGTAAAATAAAGAAAAAAAAATAGTTTCGCTTAAAAAAACAATTTATTTTTTATTATTTTAATTATGATAATATTCAAATATATTAAAAAACATTCGTAAATAGAATAGAAAATATCTGTGTATTTTCAATAGAAACTGTTTTACAATGAAACGTGTTACATATTTTTTCACAACTCCCTCAATATAGATATCATATGAAAGGCCCTGACTCGTAGAATACTATACACTATAATAAATTTCAAATCCATGATGGCCGTCACCACAAAATGGCGAGTTACATGTCGGGGGTTTTTAAAATTTTTGAAGTAATTTAGTTATGTATTTAATAAAAATAAATAACTTCAAAGATGTACAAATAATTGTATTTGTACATCTTTGAAGTTATTTATTTTTATATAGCATATTAGTTTTTTTACATAATATATGTAATTGATGTTTACTAATATTCTTAAAATACTTACATTGATCAACATCAAAGACACTATCTTCGAAATCCGCTTCATAGTTGATGATATTCCATATATAGTGATCCTTAGCACTTCCCACCCACGTATTGAATTTCATTTCTTCGATTCTAAAAACGTCAAAAAAGTTAATTTTTCATAGAATACATTGAGAAATTACATAAAGTAAAAAAAAATAAACAAAAAAAGAGGCTGGAAGAAAAGAGGTTCGAATTTTAAGTTACATTGACTGCACTTGGAAATTAACTGCAATTATTCTAATTCAAAGTTGTAAACAGTATATTCTAAGAAAACTAGGGGATGACTCGATTCTAGCATTTAGATTTCTATATTATACATACTTTACAGGTATCCAAGACTTATTGTCCTTGTCTAACATAGCCCATACATATGTCCTTTCTTCAGTGTTTTCATAATCGTCTTTGTCGGTACTAGCAAACTTATAAACTTCACCTGTTTCTAATATATCTTTGCCTAAAAATATAAAAGTCATAATTTTAATATTTAAAAAAAATTAAGTAATGGAGAAGTTTTCATTTTGTGAATGAATTAATTATAAATTAAATAAAAATTAAAAATAACACTAATATTAAGAACATCAAGAAACTTCTCCATTATGATAAAAAAATCTTAAAATAGAATTAAAACTTATATTATTAAAACTAGATTTAAAAATACGTTCCTAGAACATTATAATAACAAACAAAAATTCTGCACTTTCTCTTTCTGTCCCGCTATTTAACACTATTTCCAACATGCATGGGTTGACTGGAAGAGATCTCTTATAGAGATAAGTCCACCTTTGTCCACGTCACTTTCTATGTATTTTGTTTTTTATAATTTATTTGTGCAATAAAGAATATACTACTAATAATATAAAATATTTTACTAACCAACGAAACCATCTTCGAAAAACCATGACGATGGTAAAATATCTTCGACTGGGATTATGTGTCCTATAGTGCCATTGATATAACTACAAATGATTTTGTTATCATACTCCTCTGTTGTTACGGGAAAAATCTGTATTAAAATAAAAAAAAATCAATAATTCAAATATGTATATCATGGTAACTTTTAGGTAAAATATATATCTATTTATTATATTTACGTGAATGGACGTATTACGAGTATAATTATAAATTAAGAATAAAAAAAACCCTAACCCTAAATTGTCATTTAACGATTACACTGGCATGTAGGAGCACTTAATCGAGTAATCATACGCCAAAATGCCTTACATCATTTTGGAAAAGAGCTGATACTCTTACACTGCTGGACCGATATTAACCAAACATAGCTAAGAACCACCGTAAGGAAACTCGCTTTCAAATGAAAAAAACCGCATCGAAATCGGTCCATCCGTTTGAGTGCCACGATGCCACAGACAGACACACACAGACAGACAGACATCGACGTCAAACTTCTAACACCCCTCTTTTTGCGTCGGAGGTTAATAAAAACTTATACCGACTTCGAAAATATCTGATCAGGTATCTACAGTAAATGAAATCCCCCGTTCAGTTATTTTTTATTTTTTAGTGCCTGGAAGACGTCTTAAGTTTTTATTTTTAGTGTTTTTAATAAAATATTTGATTAAGCCATTTAAGTTAGTATGCTGTCAAATTTTATATGAAGATAAGAAACTAAAAAACTCACTTTTATTAGTAACATTAAAAATCAGGCTTTAAAATCTAATTCAATAATATTGGTCTTGTCAAATGAAATTAAATAAACTTAAACTCTAAGTATTTACAAGTAGCCGTTGAAGAGTTCCGTTATCCACCTTCTGGCTTCACCATCAGATCAGCTCGATGATACCAAATAACTTACTTCAAAATTCATGTTTTTTTCTGATTTTTTCGAAAACGGTATACTCTACAGTCTACGTTAAAGAAAATTTTATGGAACCACCTAGCAATTTACCTTAAATACAATACCATTTAAAGAAGCAAAATCGGTCAAGCCGTCTCCGAGAAAACGGTGAACATACACAAAAAAACGTAAAGACGAACATAGAATCTCCACTTTTTTGGAAGTCGGTTAAAAATCACGTTTTGACCATTTTATTAGATAGTACTATATTATAGAGAAGCAGCTATAATGTGTAAATGTGCAATTTGGATGAATGCACTGAAAAAGGTCATATATACTTTATTTTTTTAAATGTATATTGCTGTACAAAATAATTTATTAGAATTTTTAAACAACTTGTTTTAACTCATTATTTGTGTTTTTTTTACTATTAGTATAAAAATTGAAAATAATATGGTTATTTTTACCGTATATTTCACTCCAAACTGTAAACTCTTCCTTTTGCCAGCAATCGAGATTGATTTTACAGCGCCATGGTTGTAGTCCACCCTAGATTTTCTACCCGAACGCCTTAACGAACATGATGTTTGGAGTTTAATAGATTATTCCAATAATTTAAATACACTGGTATTGGTATATTTGGTAAAAATTATCACAACAATATGTATAGTAAAAATATTTTTAATGGAAATTAAAATTAACACCTCCAGGTAAATTTCTAAGAAATTAATTAAAATTCGAAGAAATCTATTGTTAACTGACACGCCGGCGTGTCCGCGGTCGTGGAGGGAATACAATGTAATATTCATATTTTCTAGTCATAAATTAAATTAATAAAAAAAACTATTAATCTAATATAATATTTTAAATAAAACAATTTCTCAGATTTTCCTCTTTTCTAGCTTACTTTTTCATCCGACGTTTCGAATGCTTAAAGCAAACAAGATCACAGAAGAGATTTAGGTTTTAACGTTTTAATAATTATAGTTATTACAAATCGTATGAACTACTTTAAAATACTATCTTTAAAATGTTATTTAAAATATCAAATTTTCGCGTAAATCTAAGAAAATATTAACTTATCGTAGCAAGTGTATACTGAATATAAATAAAATACCAGAATTTAATACAAACTAAAAGTGAAGTGAAACTTAATAGAACAAAAAAGTGTTATTTTTATACCAGTATTTGACGTCTTCTATTAATCCAGAACTAAGATGTAACTTCGTCGCATCCAACGTATATTTTTTCTGCCATTTTAATGCTGGTGGGTCTTCATCCCGAACTGCAAAGTTTTCTCTTTAAAGTTATTTGGCTATTGTGAGCTTAGAAAGTTTACGTTCTTTCGTTTCGCCGTAAAACAAGAATATTAAAATATATTAACATTAAATATTTATAATAATATAGTCTATCTGTTTTATTATGAAATATATGAGTACCTATATTTAAATTGCTTTTGTCCATTGTGTTGTTTTTAAAGAAAACAATTTATATAAATATCTTAGAAATAGAAATACACATTGCCTTTGCACTTATACTGTAATGTACCTGAGCGACCGAGCTTCGCTCGGAGTTCTTTTTTGTTATATCGTATTTTTTAAATAAAAAATAAAATAAAAAAAGGATATTTAAAAAAATAAAAAATAAACAGAAGTAAAAACTTTGTATCCGACCGGGGTTCGAACCCGGACGCTTGACCACGATGCTTATGTCCGTTCGTGCGAAATTAGCGATCATATTTTGCGTGGAATAATGCGAAAGAAAACCGCATGAAAACTCGAAAACACGCGTTTTTCCAGACATAAGACTAATCTAGACCGATTTTTTGCCCCCGAAATGTATGTGGGGGTACATATCAAATTTAAGAATAGGATCGCCGGGATAAATAAATATACAAGAATTGCTCGTTTAAATATATTAGAGAATTGATCGTAGCGAGTTAACATTTCATTTTCAAATTACAACCTGGATATATCGGATCATGGTTATCAACGTTGTCTAGACTGATATGCATACGTTGAATACAAACATGTGCTTTGCACAAATTGAAGATGCAGATCAAAAATAACTTTTTATCATTCAGTACACAGCCATTGTTATTGTATCTCTTTGGGAGAGGATTTTTTCAATCAACAGAGAAGAGTTATTTGTACAAAACTGTAGTTCGTATAGTACAAAATACGATATAAACAAAATAAAAAATATAGTTTTATGTATTTAAACCAAATTTTAAAATGTGTACAATATGCACACACTGTTAAAACATAATATGTATTATAACTTTACTAGCGTTTTACCCACGCTTCGCTCTGGTTCGCCCCTAGTTACTTAAAAAATGGGTGGGGGCAGAAGGGTAAAAAATACTTTACGACCGATTCTCATACCTACCAAATATAAAAAAAACATTAAAATCGGTCCAGCCGTTCTGGAGGAGCGTGATCACAAACACCGTGACACGAGATATTTATATATGAACATATTAGAAGATTATACTTTGAATATATTATTTTTATGTAGTTAACATTGTTGGCCAACTATTATAAATGGGAAAGTTTGTATTGGTGTGTATGGCTGAGACGGCTGGATGGATTTAGATGAAATTTAGTACACTGATAGGCACATAGGCTAATGTAAGGCCCGTAGGGTCGCACCCTAGCCACCTACACTAATATTATAAATTTGAAAGTTTGTGAGTACGGATGTATGGATGTTTGTTACTCTTTCACGCCAGAACGACTGAACGGATTTGGATGAAATTAAGCACAGAGATAGATTATAGTCTGGAATAACACATAAGCTACTTTTTGTCCCGGAAAAATATACGGTTCCCGTGGGATAGGTTTGTTTTTGTTTCCGGCCAACCCGAGCGAATCGATGGTGAGCCGCTAGTACACACATAAATACAATGACGACAATAGAAAATTTATTACAATATAATATAATAAAATGGAACTTACTGGATTTCCCAGTCGCAAATGCAACCAAGAGTAAAAATAATATTTTCACTACTAACAAATTCATTATTTGTTCTACAGATTGCACCTTCGGTTTAAATAAAATAAAACATATTTACTCGTTATATATACAACCTTATCTGAATTGTTAACTAATTAATCACACCATTCCGGACCAGATTTCGATTTGTTATTATGGATAAGACTTAATATCTATATATATAAAAGAAAGTCGTGTTAGTTACTTCGCTTATAACTCAAGAACGGCTGAACCGATTTAGCTGAAAATTGGCAGGGAGGTAGTTTAGAGCCAGGAGAAGGACATAGGATACTTTTTATCCCGTTCGACCGCGTTCCAATTTTTATGATATTTTAATTTTTGGATTTCTCTTAGTCCGGAATAGGTAAGTATTAAATACATACCTAATCAAATATTTTCGAAATCGGTGCCAGCCCATACAAAGCAAAGCACACCGACTTCGAAAATATTTGATTAGGTATGTATAGTAAATGAAAACTATCAATCAGTTATTTTTTACTTTTTAGTGCTTTTGTTTGAAGTCGGTTTTTATTTTTTTGTTAAAAAGTTTTTATCATATTTTCACGAATAATATGCATATATTTTAAAAATATTTTAAACGCATAAAACTAAACACAAAATAATTTTGTCTAGATATAAAGATAAATAAGAAACTTATTTAATTACATCATGTGGAAATTCCTTTAAAGGGATTACCAGAAATTTATTCCCTTAAAACCTTAGTAGGGGATTAGGAAGTATGAAATGAGCAAATGTAATATAGAAGTTTTAAAAATATCGACTGTGCAAAAAGTTTATAGCTGATACGAAAAAAAAGTAATAGGTCAAATAAAAAATACATCTACAATATTGTAGCTTCCTTATTTAGGAAGGTTATTATATTATTTAAAATCATGCAACAATACTTAGAAGTAGAACAGTAGATAAGTACCTATATTTTAGATAAGTATATTCTATATACATATGTTTTTCTCAAGTTTTAATTTTAATAATTATTATGGTCAACTTTCGACCTTTGGATTAACACTAGTTATTATTATAACTAGCGACTCACCTTGCTTCGCTCGGGTGCGTCTCTTATAGGTACGTTAAGGTACGTTTGAATTTTTTTGAGTGGAACCCTAATTCTTTTTCTAAAATAAAAGTAGCCTAAGTTACTCCTTATAACATCAGATATCTGCCAGTGAAAGTCCCGTCAAAATCAGTCCAGCCGTATCGGAGATTAGCCGGAAAAAATAGAAAGACAGACAAAAATTTAAATATTGTGTTTTTCTTCTAAGTACCATATTTTTATATGCATTTAGTCGAAAGCTGTTAATTTCACATTACAGACAGAGATTAGTATGTAGTAATGTTAGAATTAGTAGATTTATATTACACAAAAATATTTTTTTGAAAATATAAATATACAAAGTAAATAATACTCATGTGTACGGTGAAATCTATATTCTGACTTTCGTTTGTAAAGTAAAATAAACAAAAATTTCGGGAGCATTCATTAACTTTTAATGAAGTCGATAGCCAACCTTCAATAATAATTAAAGTTTTGATAAAACATAACCAATAATTTTCATGATAGTAGGTAATGCTAAAAGCGTAAGTTTATATCATAGATCATTTATTAAGAACTAATTGCAAGACTTAGATGTATAAAGCCCTTTTTTACCCGACTGCGGTGAAGTCCAAAAGAGGGTTATGTATTTGACTTGCTTCACGTTCACCCTTGGTAAACAGAAGCATCCCCCTGTCACTCTAGTATTACGACATTTCCTGTGTATGAGTTTTATCTTGACATGTTTTCCCGTGGAAATAATACATTTTGCCGCCTTAAAAATTAGCTTATGTCACTCGTATCCAGAGTAATAGCTCTTGAGCCCTCCAACTATCTCCATATAAAAATTACATCAATTCGTTACTTGTTTTCCACGTGCAAGAAGCACAAACAAATACACTTTCACATTTATAATACCTTGAATGGTTTTTTTTGGTCTTATAATAAATAATTTAGGCTGACCTGCGAACAAGCGAGCAAATAGACAAACGAGAATATCTAATATATAAATATTGAAAATATATGTATGTATGTAGAAAATAAATAATTTTTCATCGTGTGACACCATGTATTTTTCTATTATGTGTTTATTTCCGCTCATTTTATTTATATACCCAAGCCCACTAAAGCGTTCTTTCGCTTTATAGGTGTTTAATGCTAAAGTGCGTGCAACCCTTGGCCATTTACTCAACATCTATAGAGTCTTTTATAGCCAGATATAACTCTAGCCAATAGGCATGTTCTATACGCTACACTGCTAAGCTTACGGTACAGTGATTCACTTAGCGTAGCATTTTTTCCTCGTTAAGCATTATTTTTATCACAATGTATCGACTTTTATATTGTTCATTCTATTATACTATATATTTTAAGAAAAAATATTTTGGTTCCGCTTATATAAACTGTTTTGGCATGTAGTAGAAATTGAAATAGCTGTTTTTTGTTTATAAAAATAATAGTTTATAATTCATAATTATATACTAATATATGAATAAAATTGATGCTGGTTTTTTTGTTTGTTTGCTTATTATTATTACATATATACTATAATATGTATTAAGATAAAACTAAAAAAAGCCACAGCTATGCCTCTGTTCCCACCCATCATGATCCGAGTAGGACTTTATATTTTAAAGGTAAGAATTGAGTTTCACAAAATCGAATAATATTTGAAAGAAAACTATTTTTCGCAGATTTACTTTGATTTTTGGTTCCCCAAACCAATAATCCAAAATTGGTGTGAGAACCAAAAATCAAAACAAATCCGCGAAAAAAAAACGAAAGAAGAGTATGGTTTAAAATGTCAAATATTCGTGTAAATCTAAGAAAGTCTAATAAAAATAATAAATCTTTGCAGACAGCAAATTATAGCACAATTTAATTGTTTTAGTTAACAACTAGTAACTCTTATAAATAATATCTAAAAATTATATAATTAACTAATACAACGCATCCTACTAATATTATAAATGCGAAAGTGTGTGAGGATGTATGGATGTCTGGATGTATAGATGTTTGTTACTCTTTCAGGTAAAAACTACTGAGTGGATTTTAGTAAAACTTTACTATACTATAACTCTTACATTAGAATAACACATAGGCTACTTTTTTCCCGGAAAAATGAACGGTTCCCGTTGGGTAGATTTGTTATTGCTTCCCCATAGGCGAACCTGAGCGAAGCGGTATAGATTTATCAATTTTTTTATCTTGTAAATAAAATATTTCTTATGTCCTTAATCTATGAAAATTCTCAATGCAGCAAAATTTTGTGAGTATTTTTATTTTACTGTATTATGTTTCAGTTATCCGACTAAAATCTTAAGAAAGATTAAGTGAATTTAAAATGTTTCTAACTAAAAATATTAAGATACATTTTAAGGTGCTTAATCCTACTACTTCTGTTTTCTTCTTCTACCTTTAATAAATAATAGGTTCTTTAGAGACAACAGTCTATGGAAGTAATTAAGTCGATCCAATAATTGATGGCGATTTTAATTAAGAACGAGATGAGTCGGGGATTTGCTAGCTTTGAACGAAGGGCGCATTGTTTGTAGGTTACCGATAGATTGGCTTAAGCTGAATTAATGTAATCTATTTTGAGTAAATACATAGATATTTAGATCTTATTTTGTTTTTGAATGTTATATTAAAATTTATACTTATAAATAAAATGGAATTGTCTGTTATTTTAAAGGTGCTACCCCATTTAGGGCGTATGTTCAGCACAATGTTAAGGCCCAAGCAAACATATGCGTGAATCAAAAAAGTGTAACGTCAGAAACCTAAACCAGAATTGATTAAATTTTAATGTATGTCCAAACATATACGCTCTAATATTTCTACATTTAAAGCAACTTGTGTTATTTTGTCCTATGTTAGGAACAAAATCTACGGATATAATATTAGGAACTATGTTTGTTCGGGCAATAAAAGATATTGAAGTCCAATATAATTAATATTTATTGTCTATTTAATACTATGGCTATCGAGCGACTGTCTCGTAATACAAAAGCCACACAATATATACTAGCCGTAACAAAACATTAAAATAAATAAATAAATATGTTGAGACATAAACACACAGCACCATCTAGTTCCATGGTAAGCTACGAGGCTTGTGTTATGGATACCAGATAGTTGATACACTACACATATATAACTTTAAATACATACATATTATAAATATAAACACCCATGACTGGAGTACAAACATTCATGCTCAACACACAAATGGATGCCCCCCGCGGGACTCGAACCCGCGACCGCTGGCACAGCAAGTAGGCTCACTACAAACTGAGCCAAACGTGTCGTCATATTAAAATGAAATATGCGTATTAAGCTTACATAAATTGTTTAACCCTACAATAACATAAAGTAAGTTAATTCTAACTTAAAATACTGTAGTATGCTATAACAGAGCCCTGAAGTTTCTAATAGAAAGGTGTTTGATAGCAGCTGTTGCTTGTTAACGCTAAATTATAGACGGTCGCAGGTGCAGGAGTTAAATATGCAGCAATCTTGTTCTATCTGTACCTTTGGTTACTTTGTGTTGATCTCAGTTAAACGTAATTTTGTTTGTCGAAATTTATAAACTGATTTAAATTTATAAACTGATTTAGTTATGATTTATAAATCGTGTATTTATTTAAAAAAGATAATTTATATATGTATTATAATATTATAGGGATGGATTGCATTTTTTTGCTTCAGTTTGAAGAATTAATTTGTTTAGGTTTAGAAAGATACAATCTATCTATACTAATACTCGTATTATAAAGAGGAAAGATTTGTTTGTTTGTTTGTTTGTTTGTTTGTTTGTTTGTTTGTTTGTTTGTTTGTTTGTTTGTTTGTTTGTTTGTTTGTTTGTTTGTTTGTTTGTGTGTTTGTTTGTTTGTTTGTTTGTTTGTTTGTTTGTTTGTTTGTTTGTTTGTTTGTTTGTTTGTTTGTTTGTTTGTTTGTTTGTTTGTTTGTTTGTTTGTTTGCTCGCACTGAATAGGCTCTGAAACTATTGAACCGATTCTGATGAAATTTGGTAACAAGATAGTTTGAGACCTTGGGAAGGACATAGGATAGTTTTCATCTCGGAAATCATCCCTTAAGGGGGTGAAAATGGGGTGAAAATGGGGATGAAAGTCTGTATGGGGAAGCAACCTAGGGACGAACCCGAGCGAAGCGAAGATGAGTTGCTAGTAATATATAAAACAAAGTCGGGTTTGTTACAATACTTATAGCTCGAGAACTGCTGGACCGATTTTTGTGATCTTTGCTTTGTTGGATTTATCTTCACCCTAAATAGCAGATTAACTAATAAAACATCGTAAAAAAATACGAAAAAAAAATGATAAAAATAAATAAACTGAGGTAAGCGAGGGTGAGTCGCTAGTAGAAGTAATGAAGACAAGTCTTGTATGTACGTGTGGCGGGAGTTAAAAAGAAAAAAGTAGTTTTTTAGAAAGAAATAAGAATATCATGTCACTTATAATTTCTTAAATAAATAAATAAGTATGTTAGGATCTCTTAACTCACATTTAAGGGAAGATTATGTAAACTATTTCATAACTGGTTAGTTTAGTTAAATATCTCTATCAATTAAACACATATAGAAGTTTCTCTTTCAAACCAAGGTTTAATATATCAGTATAAGCTTATGAGGTTTCCACTTTGTAAACAGACTTACGGCCTTGTGTCACTTCTCTAACTTATAGAGCTTAATTATATTTGTTGACCGTTAGGTGTCAAGTAGAAAATATACCTACCTAGTTAATGTGTTAAATTGTTCCTCCGATTTTAAACTATTTCGTTCGTACTGATCTGCCAACTATCGTTTTATGGATTAGGGTTGGGTAAGAATTTGAATTTATATGTCAAATATTCTTTACAATTTTACTTTCGTAATAACAGCTTTTTGGTGTTAATCTTGTAGAAGTGAAGGCACGAAACATATGTACATGAATGTATATATATAACACAACTCATGTATGCCATTCATCTTGCAGTCAAAATTTTAAATTTAAATATCCTAATCTTAATCATAGAAGATTTATAAATTGATGAACTTAGGTGAGATTCAAGATGTTAAAATTATTTGGCCAATTATTTACCTAAAATATTTATTTTCAAACCGTTTTTCTTGTATGTAATATAAACTGGCGTGGTGTAGTTGAAAGTGCTAGTGCATATCTTACTTAGCTATATCGGTCGTCCATGTAATTAGAAAAATCTTTTAAATGGTAACCCTATCTCGTTCTATTTAAATCAGGCTGGCAACTGGCTAGCACGCAAATGCAAATTTCATCTTTGTCCTGGACTCTTGTTGCTTACAAGTTAGCTCGGTGAAATAAAACACTGTGATATTATGGAAAATAAGCGGCCTCTGTGCTATAGTTAATTACTTTAAAATACACTGTAATGATGTACCTATTACACAATACAAATTTTATGTAAATTACTAGGAAATGTTTTGTTTAATAGTAGTTTAGCATTTTGAAATACTGTTTTAAATATTTTTTAAGAAATAATGTCAATTGTAAGTTTTGTATCCCATAGAAACTTTCTAGGAACAAAATTTCGTTTTACGGTAACTAAAATAAATAATAACAAAACACATTAATTTGGTTTTTACATGCTCTCACTGCAGCTTTTGATTCCAGTATAGAAAAAATGCTATTGACTAGCAAAAAACATCGTGCTGCGCACCGACCGGCTAACAAAAATCGTGGCACGAGACACTTTGACCATTCAATGCGTCTTTTTATTATAGACGAGGTCCCAACATTTCGTCACACCAAAACAAAATTGTCGATGACAAAAAACCGTACGCTATTTTGGTAGTCAAAAGAATCAACTTGGAAAAAACGGTCGAACGAACCCGAGTCGTTTCAGCAAAATAAATTTAATAGCTTTTATTATAAGCCAGGCAAAATAAAACTTTATAGTAAGAATCACAAAGTTTAAATTTCCTTATAAAGTGTACAGGTAGTTTTTATCATTTCTGGTAGTCGTAGGAGATAGGCGCGAAATGCACCCGCGAGCTGTCACGCGCCGAGTTTGTCGGTTCATCGATTCTTGAGATATTTTAAAATACTTGGTTGAAAATTGAACCTGGATGAATATTTTAAATAAGAAATCCATGCATGTTTTACATTGTTTATTTTAAAAACACTGAAATAATTCTTTTTTTTATGTTATTATGTTATTTTTTCAGATATCAGTCATAATATAATTTGAAGGATTTCAAAAATGAGGATGGAGGATTCTCCGACGATTGTAAATCGACTTACATGGCAGTCCCATATAAATTGAAAAAATCCACTCCTACCCACTACCTTTTTTACTACTTTTTTAGTGACTAATTCAGTGTAATTTTGAATAAAACTAAAATTATAAAACTCAACGGACTATTACAATTGGAATAAATACAGCTTCAAAGAGGCAGGATAGACGGGTGGACCCTTTAGGTACGGTTCTCTACGAAGCCGCAAAAAGCTTTTTGTCATAAGAAACGGTATTTTATGGTGACCATTAAAGTATACGTAGAGTAGCATTTGGCGCCCACGTTGACTACCTAACGAAGGCAGACAGCTATTGACAAATATTCACATTTCTTATTTAGTCAATGAATTAGTAAAACATTTTTAAATATGTCTTACGTATAAAACTAGATGTGTTTTAGCTTTACTTGGGAACTTGTGTTAGAGGCATCCTATTGTTTACCGTTATTGTAGTCTCAGCTAAAGAGAATTAGTAATTAAATATTATTATTGTGATACATAAATCATATTAACATAAAATAATACCCTAAATTAAAAACAAATTTATTTTAACTTTAACATTAACATTTTTTGTGGCTTATTAACTATGATATTTTTTGTGGTCACTATAAAATAAAGCACGTGTGACGAATGACACTTAGGGAAGTAATATTATATTTCTTTTTTGTAATTGCTATATTATGTTATATTATGTTTATTTAAACTGGTCACTATGAAAACAATAATATTTTTGAGGGAGAGTATACTAAAAAGTTAAAATCTAAAAAGTTTTGTGTCATGAATATTGTTTTAAGAGTTTTTTCTAAAAGATAAAAATATGGGAATCTATACCTCTCTGTTTTATTACAAATTAACATATAATTTAATATGTAATTAAATAATTTTAAATTGAAAGAAAAAACTAAAAACATACGTAACTACAATATTTCTTTAAAATATAGTAATTATTCTACCCTAGTCGGTTTTTTTTAAATATGGGACCATCTTTATGGTGTTTATTGATGTTCCCATGTATAGTTTCATACAAAAAGATAAATTAATTTAAAAGTTTACTAATTATTTCTTTAGTAATAGATACATACATATTAGATTTTTATTAAATTTCTTTTTTAAAATTATGAGGTAGTAGGAGGTAGGCTTCAGTGCCTATTTTCATTTCTTCCAAATGTATATTTTTTGTGGGAAGATGCCTAAAAAACCCTAAGACTAAAACCTTAGTCTCTCTGATGATTGATGCACAATAGTAGTAGTAGTAGTAGTAATCGAAACGTCGGTAACCGAAAATCAAAACAATTCCGCGAAAAAATCCGAAAAGATAGTTATATGTATCTAAAAAGCTTCACATTTGTCGAAATTTTTTGTAAGTTATACGATGAATTCGTACACTCTAATTTATGTAGCAACTCTTCAACTCTCAACTTAAAATTGGTTGTACGAGTAAGTAAGATATCAATTTAAAGGTAATAATTATAATTTTTAAGTATTAAGTACTCGAAAATGATAATATTTATTAAAGCTGTAAAAAATATATTACGAAGACTGGTTTTTGATACCGGTTCTGTGTCTAATTAAGAAAGCAATTTTGCGAGTTATTTATGAGTTATAAAGAATACAGGGGCGGTCAGACTACCTTTATTGGTTGAGTGAGGGAAAATTGAAATTATCAGATATTAAAGTTTTATTTAACACTCTTCACAGAGTTTAAAATTAAAAAAGATCACGATGTAAATATGTTTATCTCTTAATTTATATACAAGTGTAATAGATTAATTAACCCGCGACTACGCCTGCGTTCAATCTACAAAACAAACTCTTTGGCTTTATGTTATACAGCGATTTGTATTTATATAAAATTGTTTATACAAAAATACTAAAATCGATTAAAAATGGGGATGGTGTGTGTATTCTGTAGGTCTGAGAATAGGATGTAAACAATTTGTCATAGCCTACCTATCTATACATATTTGTCATACCATAGTGACAAGGGTGGTCCACTCCAAACATTTTTTTGACAATTTTTTTTATTTTAATTTTTTATGATTCAGCGTTAAAAATACATTTAATTCAAAATTTTCACACTTCTACCACCAACCCCTATTTTTAATAGCGATTATATGATATAAATACATACATAGCATCGAGCTCGAGCGAAGCGAGGGTGAGTCGCTGTATAACAGAAAGCCAAAGACTTTTTTGTAGATTGATGCGGGTGAAGCCGCTGCTTCTGCTAGTATATATATATTATTATTGTACATTAAGTATGTTACACAGATAAAACAGAGACTAACGTGGGCAAACGTGGATTTATCTCTAGAAGAGAAATCTTTCATGTGAATAAGATTTTTTTAAGACTAGAAACTTTTTATAGTTTTTTTTTGACAAAAATCAATCAATTCAATGCATGATCAAAATCAAAATAAAATATTAAAGGTCAACTACTTCTATTACATTACACGTGGTGTCGATTGACATTTTTTCTATCGGTATGCACAAAAAATTTCGTCATTCAATTTCTTTTATCGTCACTCAGGCAGATAAATCGTTGTGTTGTGATGATATCTTATTACAAAAGACAATAGAGTATTTGAAAACAATATAAGACCTAATGATAGAGCGCCGTAGCGGGACATGATTTATTGATTTCTGACCGCAAACAATAAAGTCGGAATCTTTAGAAATGGTATTGACACTAGACATGATTGAATGCGCTCTCCCGTCCGCGTCGGCGCTAGCAAGTACCAATTCGTGTTGAAATGCTATTTTTCACAACTATAATTAATTTTATGACATTTGGTTTATTATAATCTGTAGTTGTTTTTAATTTAGAGATTTCGTATAATCTTTAATACTATTTTTACATATTATATTAAATAACTTTATTGAAAGATCAAAATACTTTAATATAGACTAAGTAACAGTCACTTGAGTAAATATTATTAAGTAGTTTTTGTAAAATCGAAATTTTTATACAACTTACCTATAAGGAAAAAAGATACACAGGATCAAAACATAAGGTCATTGTGCCAATTTTGATATCTGCGCGTTGGTGTGGTCACTGTTATTTGAACGTATCTACCTACATACATACATATGTGTATATTTTTTTAAACTTAAAATAATAATTTTTATATTCTTTTTTTGTAGAAAAATACATTAATACCAATTTATTTCTACACCATTTTATATTTATCGTTTTCCATTATCTTTGAAGCTTATTATTAATTATTATATTAATTATAATATAAGCTCTATTAGTTTTGAATGTTGACTGAGTGTCTCTAAAGTTATATTGATATTACCACCTTAGCGCCTTTAAAGATATTAAATGAATTCACAGGTGTTGAATTGAAAAGATGAAGAAGAAGTATATAGCCTATAGATACATCTATTTGTAAAAAAAATTTAATTGTCTTATTTATTAATTTATTCAAATTTTTTTAGGGGTTTTCAATAAAATTATTTTTTGTGGATTTATTTTGATTTTTATTCCCGACGTTTCGAATGCTTTACAGGAATCGTGGTCACGGGAGAGACTTAAGATTTGAGACGT
This sequence comes from Brenthis daphne, assembly GCA_947093115.1. Taxonomy (NCBI): domain Eukaryota; kingdom Metazoa; phylum Arthropoda; class Insecta; order Lepidoptera; family Nymphalidae; genus Brenthis; species Brenthis daphne. The sequence goes on along the minus strand of OX352474.1, from coordinate 6,901,548 downwards.
CACAAAGACTTATATTTTACATAATAATATATAAAACCTTAGGTACATTATATGAGTACCAAAAGATAGTTTTATTTAAAACTAGAGTTCGCCGATTGATCGAACTTTGATCTTGGTTATTATAGATTTTTGTTTATTTATAAAACTAAAGCTTGTCCATAGCTATTAAACTAAAACAAAAAATAAACAGATCGGTTCACAAACAAAATTTTATTAATTTTATGTATTTCTAATGTATTTTATAAAAAAACTAGCATTGCCTGCGGCTCCGCCAGCGACCAAAAACCAAATTCTTAGGTTTTACATATTAGTATACTCTTACAATGCAGTTTTTGTATTTTTTCTCAGAAATGAGACATTTTCCCGCGATAAAAAGTATCCTATATGTTGACCCGGATAACCAGTTATCACCATACCAAATTTCATTAAAATCTGTCCAGTAGTTTTCTCGTGATGCGGTAACAGACAGACAGACAAAAATTCTAAAAACTATAGATTCGGCCCCTGTATCGATGATAATGTCTATTTCAATAAGATTTTTCAAAAAATATTTAATGTACAGATTCGACTTAGTTAGAATTTTATTATATATTGTATAGATATTAGCTTTCTACGCTATATCTCCATATAATCTTTAACTGTGTTTCAAATTTCACATTATTCAGTCCGCGTATTTTTCTTAAAAAGGGATACAAAGGTTTTGCTTCACGTATTAATTAATACATAATTCTCAATTTGACCACAGACTTTAACAGTAAACAAAAGAGTATATATGTGTGTGTGCGGGAATTCTTCATACTCCTCCGTCTGCGCAATTTTAGTAAAAAGAGGTACAAAGTTTTTGCTTCACGTATTAATATATTCAAATAGTTTAGTAAAGATAAATAAAGATAGTATTATCTTGTTAGGGATTTAATTATTCTATGTGTCTCAACTGTATTTATTTATTGTACAAGTAAAAACATTACATAAATTTAAAGTGGTAACGTAGTGTTAGTGGTCTAAATGCAAATTCAATCCCGGGCATAGCGGAGCCACAATTTAAGCTTGTGCGCTAATATATTAGCCATCTGCACATAGACTAGTATATATTTATCTTTTTCTTCGTTCAACGTTTTAGATTTAATGTGAATCAGCACGGTCTATGTTTATACAAAAGTTAAGTTTAATTGTTGATTTCCATAAAAATCGTAGAACTCATGCTTTTTACTTTCAATACTGTAATATTTTTCATGTTTTATGTCTGTACTATTAGTTGTATACGTAGTGATGCTTGTTTCAGTATATGAGTTTTTTTTTAAATAAAATGGCTTACGTTTACTGATTAAAGCGCTGCTTTGTTTCATGGGCCATATATACATATTATGTACCTATTTGAAATCGAAATGAATTATGTCACCGTGAGATTCGAATCCAATTTGCAATATTTTATTGATGTGTGAATTTTAAGCAATCTTCGTAAACTCAAAGAGTAGCAGGATACTGTGAAATGTTCATTTTAACTCGATTTTTAATTACTACTAGCGACCACCCTTGTTCCGCTCGGGTTCGTCTCTAGATACGTTTTAACGGTTAATATAGATTTGATATTTTCTCGCAGTAAAAATTATCCTATATGTTGACCCGGATAACCAGCTATCATAATACCAAATTTTATCAAAATATATCCTGTGGTTTTATCCTAGACTGACAGACAAAAATTTTAAAAACTATATATAGATTCGGCCTCCGTATCGATAATAATGACTATTTCAATAAGGTTTTCCAAAAAAAAATTAATGTACAGAGTTGACTCAGAATTTTATGATATGTGTAGATTGACATTTGTTCATTTCATTTACTAAATCTGGGTTAAAATACTTGAAACCTATTTTAAAGTCGAAGTAAAAATATTTTCCTTATGGTATCATATTTACTATACTTACACAAAAAATAAACGTATGTGTTGTAACTTCTATCCGTATTCGCACAGATGGCAAAATATTTACTATGTATTCGATACATCATTTGATCAGGGTGTGATGAAACTTTGGTGAGTTGGTGTGCGAACATGCAAAGGCTTTTTAAATAGTACGTGGGAATCGTTTTTGATAATTTACCATTTAATATAAATGCAACTGGTATAATAAATAATTAATTTTAGTACATATGTCGAAGTTCTATCGTTGAATACGCTAGATCATGCTCTGCCTAGCCTTTTTATGATTGGTGCACTGAAATTCTTAATGATTTTACAGAATCGATACATCTAAACATGGCAGAGTAAACTATTGAACGATTAGGCCCGATCCATACTCAGTGCCAATCATAATTCGTTCTCGGTCCGATATTGGCCTGGTAAAGTATTTTTATACAAGAAACAATGAGTGCAATCTCACTATTAGTAAGAATCAAACCCCGATCGAATCACACTCCAGCAATGTTTCTTGTGCAAAAATACTTTACCAGACCGATATCGAACCGAGAGCGGGCTGTGATTGGTACTATAGTGTGTAGCAATCCTTAATGTTGGACGCTGAAGTAAGTATGTATTAGATTACAAATTATTACGAATCTAAAAAAGGCGACATATCAATAGTCAAATAACGATTTAGCGAATTTCACTATTGAATTTTGACCTATACATTATAATATCTATGCATATTATATTTGTATCGTTTTACCAAACCGGGTATTTCATAAATTATTATCACTTATGAAGGCGTGATACAAGTAAATGGCAAATGAAGACATATATGTCAGCTATTACAAGAAGTTCTATTATATTTTCTAACGATATAAATAGCCGAATGCATTTACCCGTTATATTTAACGATCGTTATTAATTGCTCCGATTGGTTTTAAAAGGCTACTGGGATCGATCGAGTGCTTCGAATACCAATGTTTTACTGATGCTATCGTTGATTGAGGTTGCGGCGTCTGTGCGCTGCCATCTTAATAAAGCGGAAGACTTCATTCGATGTTTCATAAACGCTTCTTCATTTCAAAAACTACCTTCTAATTCCAGTTTTTTGTTATTTGTAATAATATTGTGTTTCTTAGGATACTATTGGCTGAAATTGACAAGAAATTGTGATTTAAGTTACCTCGGTTACGAAATCACATTAAAATCAGTATTCCATGTAGGTGTTTTTTTAAATTTCGTTAGGGATAATCTACATATGTATATAAAATAATTATTGATTAAGTATAAAATGGTCGATATCGCGTAATTTATTCAATTATAAACTTCTTCTTCTTTTTAAAGTTGTTTACAAATTCGTAGTGAAAAATATTATTTACTATCGAATTAGCTATCTTTTGACATGAGCTCAAACACATGCCACATAGCACAAAGAAAGTTTAACTTATACAGACGATTCAAATCAAAAACAACTACCTACCTAATGATCTTTCATCCTTTCACTATTTCGTATAATATCATCAAGATTTAAGTTCGATAATACATACATGTTCAGATGTAGAAGTCAAAGCGACTTATCATAACAACAATCAATTCGCTCACGGCTGTCCATTTGTTTAATTGTCTATAGACAAGGAGCTAAATGTTATCAGGGGTTGTCAATCTCGGTACGTATTTCAAGAGCTGTCCTACTTACCGTTATGTTTTTATGCGTCTGACGATGGCAGTGCAAGAGCCTGTAACATTAAATTTAATGAATTTGCTCTCTATTCTGATGTTTGCCGTTTCATCCCATTGAATAACCAGAAATATTTCTTATTTAAATTGTTTACTTGCTGCACTGCATTTCATACAGGTCTATTTTTTAGTTCTGCATTTCTGTTGGTCTGCATTCATGGTGGTGGTATATCTCACAACTAAATTATAAATGTGAAAGTTTGTATGTGTGTATATTTATTGCTCCTTTATGCTGAAACAGCCGGACAGATTTGAATGAAAAATGCCCGTATATAATATTACAGATAGGAAAGCGTCTAGGGGTAAGACCCTTGTATTTTATATATTGTTAACTGGCTTTACAATCCGAAATTTTTACTTTTTAATCTAAAAAGAGTTATTTATAAAGTATTTGTATAGAGAATTGTAGCACCTGGATATTTTTTACTTGCACTTTGGCTCACAATTGACAAAGATATCGAGTAACAACCACACAAAAATAAAAATATCTATTTTTTTTTAAATTCCGTTAACAATATAATTTTATAATCTATAGCGCTAGTCGTAATTATTTAATTAATTATTCCTTTAAATTTTATTTCCTATATACCGGTAATAATTTCAATAATATTAGTGTACGTCTAGAAGTCGACATACTAGCATATTCATTATTGAAGAGGAAAATATATACACACATATGAATAGAATTAACCTATCTATATAAAAGAAATTTAACTATTCCTGATGTTATTGATAAAAATTGATAACACTAAAGCTCGTCCATAGCTACTAAACAAAAAAAAAGAAAATCGGTTTACAAACCGAGGAGAAAAAAGTAGTGAACTGTTTTTAGTATCAGTATTAACTAATTATTATGTACAGAATCGACCACTACGATTTTATTATATGTTTAGACTAGCACTGCCCGTGGCTCCGCCCGCGTTCAGATGACCAGAAACCAAATTCTTAGGTTTTACATATTATACTCTTACATTGCATTTTTATATTTTTCTCAGAAACGAGATATTTTTCCGCGGTAAAAAGTATCCTATATGTTGACCCGGATAACCAGCTATCATCATATCAAATTTCATCAAAGTCCATCCAGTGGTTTTTCTGTGATGCGGTAACAGACAGACAGACAAAAATTCTAAAAATTATAGATTTGGCCTCTATATCGATAATAATGTCTATTTCAATAAGATTTTCCAAAAAATTTTAAATGTACAGATTCGGTTTAGTTACAATTTTATTATATGTTTAGATTATTAATTAACCTTAGTAAAAAGTCTCACTGTGCTTAATTAACAAAGTGTTAATGCATGTGTTTATACAAAAAGATCTTCTAATAAGATGGAATGTACCGATTAGTCGATGACTAATGGCTTGAAGAATAAAATGTTAAATTCAGCGGTCTTCCTCTATGGCTTATCTACTTATACATATGTTTATACGTTGCATACTACTTAAGAGCTCAAAATGTTCTTGGTTTTATATCTCGTGTGAAGGAAGTTTAGATTTATATCAGAAAATTTATATTCCATTTAAAATATTTAATAAGGCGACATTTTGATGGTAACAGGGGGCCTCGATGACTCGTCTCGGAAATACATCTTATATGAATGAATCACTGTATAATTAATGTATATAAATAATTTATGTATGTATGAAAAATGAACAGTAAGGTTAATTCGTTTTGCGTCTAATGATCTCAATTTTTTCATAACAATAATATTAAACAAGTAAAAGTGTTAATAGTAAGACTGTAAATTTGTATGATTTCGGAAAGGACTAGCTATATATTGTATTCTAATATAGCTTGAGCGAAGATTGTGTGAAGAATTACCTATATTATAATATATTATAGAGGTGATCTTTTATTATTTTACATCAAAATCTAAACCAGAATATTTCCATTACCATTATAAAACTGAACAAAAATCAAGGCGGTCTGTTAGAAGTCTTTGCATCTGTCTTCCGTGTATTTAAATGGGGGTGATTAGATAACAAGTTATTTAAGACAAGATAAGGGTTAAACAAGAGGGGTGGCCTCAGTGTTATTGACTCGAGCAACTCGTCCAATCGACTACAAGGACGGTAGCAGGTGTGCAGAGATGATGTGAAAAAAGTGAACGACGCTTATAAATAGCGGGCCGTTAGCATGGAGTGTGGACTGATGAGTGCTTGAAACTTGTCTTTTAAATAAACAACTCGTAATATCTGTATTCGTTGTGGCTTCTCTACCTTTAACAAATTTAAAACTTTTATAAATATAGTTATCAGCCTGAGGTTTGTAATGAAACCAGAGTTCTTTTATTAATAAAATGTTGTAAAAAGGACATGTTTTTATCCGTCAGCCCTAAAAGGAGGGTGAGGGTGATGTTTTCCGAGTGTATGTATATTCTAAACTTGTTCTATACTACTTCTTGTATAAAGAGGCACAGGCTGACATTAAACATGCTGAAAGAAAAAGGATTATTTAAATATTTTGTTATTGTAACAATATGGTTATCAAAGCTCACCTTACCTTAAATGCCTCGGTAGTCTAGTGGTTAGCATGTATGGCAGCAGGGCCATGTGCAGTTATTGAGTGTTACTATCAAGAAATTTTCTGTAACAGCCCGGATAGCTCGGAAGATGGCGGTGTTATAGCCCCGTGTCTCGGAAAACACATAAAACCCTTAAATCTACTGGTCGTATTTAATAGTCATCCCACCGGCGTATGAGAGTGATAGGAATAGGAAGTGCACTTGTGTCTGCGCGCAGACGTCTTGTGCACTAAAATATCTCTTGCGCAGGCGGCTAGTGTTGATGAGATTTGCAGCCGTGGCCGAGATCGGTCGGGAGAACATTATACTTAATGGTTATCAGAAAAAGGATTAAATTAAAGGACCATTTTTAATTTATTTTTTAAGCAATTCTTTCAAAAGCAAGAGTTTGTGACGTTGTAAGGGGTAATCTCTGGATCTACTGAACCGATTTAGATGAAATTTGGTAAGAAGATAGTTTGAGACCCTGGGAAGGACATAGGATACTTTTTATCCCGGATATCATCCCTTAAGTGATAATGGGGATGAAAGTTTTTATGGGGAATCAAGCTAGGGACGAACCCGAGCGAAGCGAGAGTTAGTCGCTCCCTAGTATTACTGTAAATGTGTGTTTGTTGGTTGGACTTTTTTATTTATGCGCTTCAGAGCATCGACGTGATTCGTGCATTGACATTTGGGTATCTATAACAAGATTTACTAAAATCTATAGTTACTTCCAAGATAATGGTGCATGAGGGAATTTCTGTGAAATATTTTGTTGCCAAAAATTAATTCTTAAATATGTAAATTAGTTAAAAAATAACTGAGGATTTACTGTTGTAGTGTTCTGATTTATTATAATATACATATGTATGTATATTTGGTTCCCAAGGAGACTTTAATGTCAATGATGAGCGTTTATAAAGTAATGGCTTTTTAATCTTTAAATTATCATTTTGGGATATCAAATTCTGTATAAATTATACGAGAAATATATGAGAAATCTACATCGTGGAATTTGTTGCAAAACTTGATATTGCTCGTAAAATATAGTTTACTATCAGCTGTATAGAAAATTTAAAAAGGTCATATAAACTAATATTTTACAAGGCTTTAAAAGATTTTATCTTTATCTTTATAATCTTATAATGAAATGATGGCTTTATCGGAACCGGTTTTTAAGTTAAAGTCATGCATAGTCACATGTATTAGCCTTCAAAAATAATAATAAATATTGGCAAAAGCGGAATCAATATATATATATATATTTTTTTAAACTACACCGCAAGGTAACATATAACATGATCTACATATTTATATAGCAATTTCATCTACCATTAAAGATATTATAAGAACATTATCATTGGTTAGGCAGTAAAATAAGTATGACTACACAAATCGATTTATCGCCCCAGAAACCCCCGTATACTAAAGTTCATGAAAATCGTTGGAGCCGTTTCCGAGATTCAGATTATATATTGATATATAAATATATATACGAGTACAAGAATTACTCGTTTAAATATATTAGATTTACCAAATGGTGGGGCTGTCTATATGATGGTGATGATGATCTCCTAGCCGATTCCGGCCACGGCGGCCAATCTCATTGAGACTAGCCAACTGCGCAGGAGATATTATAGTGCACAAGTGTACGCGCAGACACAAGTGCACTCTCTATTCCTATTACTCTCATACTCCGGTGGGACGACTGCTCGACACGACCAGTGAGAGTTAAGGCGCAGGACAGACGGCTTTACGTGCTCTCCGAGGCACGGGTGTGAAACACCGCCAACTTCCCAACTCCGGGCTGTTACTGAGACTTACTATACAGAAAGACTCAATAACTAACTTGGCCCGACCCGGGACTCGAACCCAGGACCTCCGAGTGTGCAGCCGTACATGCTAGCCACTACACCACCGGTAGGCTGTCTATATATTAAATTATGAGTTCAAAAGGCACCTAGGTACGCACTTGAGCGAAGCCAGGATATGTCACTAGTTAATAATACATTTTCTGACTACACAATGTAACCGTTATACTTGTTATGAAGTTATTTTTAAAAGACTGGAACACACTACGAGCTAAAAACACTGCAAATTAAAGATCAAACGTGTATCCAGTTTGCAATTAAAATAATGATTGACTTGCCTTTTTGCTCTTACGGGAACTGTCTCATTGTAGGTACGAGTATATACCGCACTTTGCAGTACACTTTACTTTTGATGGCTATAATGCTGCGAGTGCAGAATGATGACCGATATTACCGGCCACTTATAGTAACTTATACATATATACATAATTCGTTGTCTCACTATTACAAGGTTCTATGTTACAATTTTAGTACTTATTTAGTTATTAATGCTACAATGTTCTATGTGTCATTAGCTACAGTTTTGCAAAAACAAACCACTAGATAGCGGCACTATAACTACAAAATATTTAATTTTACATAGTTCTATGTTGTTTTTTTTACGATAACAAAATAACGAAGTTCTATGTAAAAATTACTAAACTTCATTAAAATTAACATAGAACCTTGTAATAGTAAGCCAACGTAATATGTATGTAGGTATGAATAAATGAATATCATAGGTTAGGGTATTGACCCATTAGACTATTTATATATTTTGGAATATTTTTCTTCTTTGGAATATGTTACTTGATTTGAATATAGAATTTTACTGTAATTATATGTAGGTAGCGGGGTTTATTTATAAGTGACACTATAATGGTGCCCTGCATTTGTGCATGTCTATTACTTTCTTAGTCAAAGCTTATGTTCTCAAAAACTCATTAATCTTCATAGGCGGACAAAATTACACTTTTGTAACAGATATGAGTATAGCAACCCAACGACGCACGTAGAGCGTAAATGAAAGAAATTATTTAAAGTTGTCTTCTAATACTTAGAATTCATTTTTTTAATTTAATTTTAGGAATCAAATAGTGCATTATAAAATGTATTAAACGGGAGGGCTCGCTGTAAAGAAAACAAATGACGAATATTTTTATAAACTTAAAATCCATATATTGCAAATTCGCTGCTAGATCTTTTTTTTTTATTCTGATTATAATACAAAACTGCCTCGGTGATCTAGCAGCTAGTATGTACGGAAGCGGCAGATCTGGAGGTCGTGGGGTTGAGTGCCGGTTTGGAACAAGTTTAGTTATTGAAAGAAAGTCTCAGTAAACGCTCGGAGTTGGTAAGTTGGCGGTGTTTCACCCTCATGCCTCGGAGAGTACGTTGAATCGTCGCCTGATCTTTTACTGGTCCTTTTGAATTGGCAATTTATCGGGATTTGAGAATAAAAATAATAGAGTGAACTTGTATACTATGATATATCTGGCGCAGATAGAGGACTAACGTTAGTGAGATTGGCATGATGAGATTGGAAGATATTATTATAGTAAAAACGTTTCCTTAAAATCTTACACACAGCAAACATTTCTAACAATTATTGAAAGTTTTAAATAAAACTATCTTTTCGGATTTTTTCGCGGATTTATTTGGATTTTTGGTTCCCGACGTTTCGAATGCTTTACAGCAATCATGGTCACGGGCGAGAAACGTCGGGAATCAAAAATCCAAATAAATCCGCGAAAAAATCCGAAAAGATAGTTTTATTTAAAATGTAAAATATTCGCGTAAATCTAAGAAAGTATTATAATTATTGAGAACAGAGGAAAAACTACGAACATGTCTCCTTTTTTTTAAAAGGATTTTTATATTAATTTCTACACGAATTATTGAATACCTAACAACATACAAGAAACTTTCTCTAAATAAGATCTCATTGTAGTATAAAATAACTTCTATTTTATTAAGTCTATAGAAATATATTCCGTAGTATTTGTTATACAAAAAAGTCCAGACGAGTAGTACGTCGATTGTGCGTCTCGTATTACCGCTCTATTTAAATATTCTTACTTCAGACACACAAAAGCGTATATCAGTCTGAGTATATGAAATGATTTAAAAGATTGAATAACCTTTGGCAGGTGATTTCGTGCAGATGTCGAATGACCATTATCAAGTTTTTGAGCAATCCCTCTGCTGTAGTCCCTTTGAGCCGAGATGAATTTTAATTAGTTTTTTACATTCAGCATTCTGTCATATAAATTTTAATAGATGACTTGATGGACATTATTTTTTACTGTAGTGCTGAATTAAGTTCTTGACCCTTTTATTCATTAGGTTACGTTTGTGTTAAACAGAAGTAAATGAGAGGAAAAACAGTATGCTTTTAATAGCATTTTAGTTTTATATGAATTTTATATGGTATTTTTAACTATAAGACTGTTTTAAAAATTAAATGGGATATTTGAAACATATAGTTGGATTACATATACTTTATCAGAAGAAAAAAAATTATTATTATATATCACTAGCAGTGCCCGCGGCTCCGCTCCCGTTCAGATGACCAAAAACAAAATTCATAGGTTTTATATATTAGTATATTCTTACAATGCAGTTTTTGGATTTTTTCTCAGAAATGAGACATTTTATCGCGGTAAAAAGTATCCTATATGTTGACCCGGATAAGCAACTACCATCATACCAAATTTCATCAAAATCCCTCTAGTGGTTTTTCCGTGATGCGGTAACAGACAGACAGACAGACCGATATACAAAAATTCTAAAAACTATAGATTCGGCCTCTGTATCGATAATAATGTCTATTTCGATAAGATTTTCCAAAAAATATTTATTGTACAGATTCGGCTTAGTTACAATTTTATTATATGTATAGATTGACATATAAGGGGTAATTATAGCACAGATTACTCGGTATACGGCATATTTCTAACGAGATTTGAGAATTCCTATATATTTCTAAAGTTAAATATTTTTATTTTTTCAAACATAAAGCCTAACAAATCGTAAGTGACGTAATTACCATATCCAATTTCTATGCGATGATGTCCCGTGACCATACGCGGGTAACATTATTATATAACTAATGTAACGGAACTAAATAGACTAACTAAATTACAAAAATAATTAGATGACTATGTTACTGAAAGACCTTATGGCTTTTTATAGCCACTTTGCGGTTTGCTAGATAAATTTTCTCTTGCATTATATAGCGATCATTATTACAGAACCAAAAATTGTAATATTTTTCATTAAATCAACAATTTGAATTATTTACAACTAGCGTTTCACCCTCACTTCGCTCGGGTTCGCCCCTCGGCTTTTTTGTACTATAATGTGCATGTATTATACATATAAACCTTCCTCATGAATGACTCTATCTATGGCTGAAAACTGCATTAAAATCCGTTGATTAGTTTATCCGCTTGCATATGATCCGCTGTCTAGCGGAAGCGACTTCATTTTATACTATGTAATCAAGATAAGAAAACTAAAACTAGCTCATAAATTTTTAACCAAAATATAAATACGAGAAAACCTATATAAGTCTCAATAAACAAGTAAAACAAGATTTTCCAAGCCCCAACTCCCAATCCAATCACGATCGTAGGCACACGTATTCCCAGGTTGCAAGAATAACACGGGCGATGGAAACTTAAGAATCGAGTAGCCTTAACATTTCACTTCCCTTTTAGAACGACACGATGGTACAATGCACAACAGTATATGCTGACATCGTGTTTTTGTTCACCCTAACCCGTGTCGCTATTGTCCAGCACTTTTTAGGTTTGCAAATGATAATGAACTTTATGTACTGATATTTACGATTTCATTTTATTTAACTAATTTAATACAATTATCGTTTTAAAGTGACTCACAATTTTGGGGGTTCTCTGGTTAAGCAACGTGTAGTAAGTCTTATTTTTAAGGAATAAGATGTATTTTTGCTTGCATGCATCAGAAGAGGTTAGATTTTGAGTTAAGTATTTCGACGCCCTTGTTGCATTTATATAATGCCTACGGTAGGTCAAAATTGTGACACGTTTTATATGTTCGTATCGCAACTTTTTCATTTATTTTAACTTAACTAAAAGCATTTCTAAAGAGAATCAGTTTTCATTACTTTACGTATGTTTAAATAGTTGTTAGCAAGAAAAATGAACAGAGCAGTATTAATATGTAATTATTGTCCTAAGAAAATAAATATAGAGTATTACAAATTCTCTCTTAATCTGCTCTACCCTACATCGGAAAATGCATAGAAATGAAAAGGACATAATTTTAAACTTTCTACTGCATCTATAGATTTACGTGAATATTTAACACTTCTCGGATTCTCGGGAGAGACCCCTCCCGTAATCATAATTGCTGTAAATCATCCGAAACATCGGGAACCAAAAATCAAAATATATCGCTTTATATTCTTCCCAGCATTTTATTTTAAAGATCACTGATTTTAATTTAGCTTATCATGTAGTTTTAGTCTAAATTTCTTCGATATGATTATTAATGAAATTTACGACTTTATTTTATAGGCTATAAATATTTAATGACATTCTAGAGCATGTATGTTTATCTGTATATATTATGTTAATGTGTAAAATGTATGACCACCTGGACACATCATATGACTAATTGGCCAAAAATCCAATGTTATATCACTATACAAGATAAGCTTCTTTTGGTCCAAAACACGTTTAACGTAAAGAACAAAGAGTTATTAGTAACAAAAGATAGATCTTTCTGCTTTTGAAGGCATCCAATTTGATTTGAAATTATTATTGTACTAAAGACAAGATTTTCGTTGGTGTCTGGGAAAATTCCAAGCGCACAGTGCTGTAAGCAGCTGCTACGAGTAAAATAGATTTATACTAAAAGATTTGCATATTTACGTACGTAAACATGATCTAAAAAGATTGTGAGAAAAAAGATTAAAACAAGTCACAGGATTTTATGAAATTTAACTGAAAACTAAAATAGAGTGAAAATTTTAGTTTTTTAAGTTTTTTTTTATAATATACTAGGTACTGAGTGAAAATTTTACTTAATGTAAGCAATCAATGTTCTATTCTAAAATATCGTGAGAAATACAATTTTAGGCTTACACTGATGAAATTAAGTATCTAATTACGTATTTAAATATGTATTTAAAAGTTGAAGTTGAAATTATTTAAGTATGTATGTAAATTACTGAAGTAATTTAAATATAGTTTTTCAATGGAGGATTTTATTTTCGAGTAAATTATTATATCACTAACGTCTTACCCTCGCTTTGTTTGGGAGCATTCCTAGGTGTCAAACATGTGTCAAACTTCAGGCCATAGTCTTTATGTATACTAAACATGTTAATCCGATAATATAGATAATTATTAGCTAGCGTTAGCCATGTAATTTTTTTTTATTGTGATTTTTTTTGAAGTTTAATAGTTAAAGATCATAAAAATCGGTCTAGCCGTTTTTGAGTTATAAATGCTGTAACTAACCCGACTTTGTTTTATATATATAGATACTTAGCGAAACCCCCCAGCATTGTGTCAGAGGCATCTACTTAAAGTTTCTCCGTTTCTGCATGACATTGGCGTTTTGAAACCATTAAGATGCAAATTGAATTCGTATATGAATTAACTAAAAAGTTTTTATTTATACGATCTTATTCGTTTTTATCTCCAAGAATTTAGTCTACATCTTAATCTAAAACCTACATATATCGTGGGAACTAACATGTTAGTGAAGTAAGTAAACTCGCATGGTTCACGGTAGCGAAAACAATAGCAGGAAGGCTTGTCTCGTCACGGCTCGTACGCTTTGTCTAACCACAGTAGTTTTTGTCGCATTGTTATTTACAATAACTGCGTACTGAATCGGTAAATACGTTTGACGACCCGTAAAATGGTTGCGATGATAATGCAATATGATATGTGTATTATATTCAGTGTCTTACGCTCAGTGCGAAGCTAAAGCTGAAAGAGATAAAATAGAGTCTGAATACTCATTTTAGAAAAATAATATTTATATCCCACATGTTGACCCGGATAACCACCTATTATCCTACCAAATTACATCAAAATCTATCCCGTGTTTTTTTCGTGATGCCGTCACAGACAGGCAGACAGACAGTAAAAATTCTATAAAACTATAGATTCGGCCTCTATATCGATAATAATGTGTATGTCAATAAGATTTTCCAAAAAGATATTTAATGTACAGATTCGGCTTAGTTAGAATTGTATTATATGTATAGACATAGATAAAATTTAAGTAAAAAAGAATCTTAAATGAATAGTTTACAGAAATATATAAGGAAAATTGTAAGATTTTAATTTTTTTCACGTCTTCCTTGTGTGACAAACTAGACTATTTTTGGGATAGTATCTTAATGTTATATTTTCATATTATATTTGAATTAATAATGTGTCTGTGTACATTATTTGTGTACGCGAGCGAACCCGCTACCCTATCACAAGTCATTGTTCTAGATGTTTTTTTGTTAATAATAATATTATTAATAATAATTTGTCTTATATTACGATTACATAAAAGCTGACAAAAGTATATTACATTTGTTAAATTGACATAGATTTGCCTCTTCCTTACGCATAGCTTACTATTATTATATTTCGTTTGATGTATTTCTCAAAGATTTTTATTATGAGTTCTTTTTTTGACAATATTGAACTAGAAGACCAAGTGACATATGGATTCAAATGTAGTACAAAATAGTGTCTCCGAAATAATTTGTCAATTTTTAATGGAAATAAATACTGCAGCTATATTTTTGAAAGTAACAAATCATATTATATATATATATGATATGATTTGTTACTTTCAAAAATATAGCTGCAGTATTTATTTCCATTAAAAATTGATATACATAAGGAAGCTTAATCTAAGTTAACAATGGGTTTCAAACCTTCTCACAATTATCTGAGTTCTAGATAGCAGACACATATTATTTATGACATAGAACAATGTGTCTTTAACCGTTATCAATAATAGCATCTTACTATTTTAATATTGTGCCCTTTATTTCTAGCTACGATTTATTATTAATGTAATTGAACAAACTTCGTATATTCAAAAAAAATATTTTAGCATTTATAATATTAAAGTAGACATACAAACATACATAATACTTTTATCTTCGTAAGTATCGGTAGAAGTACTTAATTTTTTTATAAAAAGAAAGGTTGGTTGTCCCTTTCAGGAGAACGTGATCAATGGCATTATTCGATACCCTGTGAATTGCAATATAGAGACATCACGTTAAAGCATTTCTACCTTTTAGAGTAAGTAGTGTTTGATAGCTTATTTACTATTATTACTGGTTTATTTAAATTAGTATTCTATCAAAATAAATAAACAGGTCATACTTAAAATCATGTATCTATATAATATTCCTGTAAAGTTTTGTCAAAATATCTTCAGTACTTTTAAATATGTCTAAGCTTTATACAGGATTAAAATGCCCTGCCAAGATATTCTTCACCTCCGTTATCTGGGTAACAAATACGGGTACTGAGAGCAAAATACATTCTAAAGTTTACTTCCCATAACTTGAATTTTTCAGTCCTATAAATAATTGACATATGTAATGCCTGTATGTCTATAGGTACATAACGTACGATTATTTAAAATAAAACTATCTTTTTGGATTTTTTCGCGGATTTATTTTTGATTTTTGGTTTTGGTTGAGACAGGGGAGAGAGAGATGGGAGTCTCTCCCGTGACCGCTGTCGCTCGGGTTCGTCGCTAGGTACGTTTTAAATAGATTAAAATGTCAAATATTCGCGTAAATCTAAGAAAGTATAACGTATGGTTATTTAAAAACTGTTACAAAACATTATAAATATGGGTATGAAATATATTTCCAGTGTAAATAAGTTAGTTTTATTAATTTCATCATATTATGCACGCGTTTTTGAAGCTGTCTAAAATATTATGAAACCACAAATACTCCTCGTACCTATTAAAAGATGAAGCCATGATTTGAATTTTATGAGATATTTTAGCTGTATCTTTTTGTATTATCTATTGTATCTTTTTCTTTTATGAAAATCTCTTTGTGTAGATCACAACTGGAAAAGAAATGTGATTGTAGGCAAAATGTAGGATTAATTTGAGGTGTATAAATTCACATTTACCATACCATCTAGGCAGTGGTAGCCCAGTGGTAACGCGTTCGCTTGGGAAACCGAGTGATGCAGGTTCTCAGCTGTGAGACGGCTGAATACAAATTAACATCTTTATCTATTAAATGTATATTTAAAGAAAGTTAAGTTTTCCTAAATTCTATTTAAAGCTTCAGTTATCCATATCCATACTAATATTATAAATGTGAAAGTGTGTTTGTTTGTTTTTTTGTCTTTCTTTCACGTCGAAACGGAGTGACGGATACTTTTTATCGAGGGAGATCATCTCAGTCCCACAGGAAAATACGTTATAATACAAATCAAAAAGATATTTATGATCAGAATTACTTGAAACTTGGTTTTAATTCAATATAATTAAATAAATACGTGTTTTACCATATTTCGAAATTCATCACATAAGGGGGTAAAATATTCCATGAAAGTTACGAAAACTACATTTTTAGAGTTTTTTGTAGTTTTAGCGCGAGCGAAGCCAGGGGTTCAGCTAGTTTAGTATAATATAATGAAAACAGGTTAACATTTTCATTAACAATAAAAATTCTGGAAACATATATATTAATTAAAAATGGTTATTATAGAGATGATATTAAACCGTAGCTATTTATTTGCTTATTAATATTAAACCGTAAGTGGCATTCCATTAAATGATACTATAATAATACTAGCGACTGACCCTCGCTTCGCTTCGGGCTTGTCCCACGACATTAACCAATCTATCCCACGGGGACTGTAAATTTTTTCGGAAAAAAGTTACCTTTATGTGCTATTCCAGACTAAAATCTATCTCTGTGTTAAATTTCATCCAGATCTGTTCAGCCGTTCTGGCGTGAAAGAATAACAAATATACAAACATCCATCCTTGAAAAAATTTTCATTTATAATATTAATATGATTTTGAAGATACATATTTAGCCTTTTTGTTTTAAAGTATAATTATACGAATATTTGCGATGATATATGAGGTGTGTTCATATTGATTTACATATAATTTTTCCCCAATTTAAATAATCTTTATCTATTTAGCTTTTTGCGGAACATTAGTTTTAAAATGGCTACTTCAGAACTAACATTAACGGATTTTTTTTCTTACACAAAATAGTATACGTTTCAGTTTGTATTAGTTTTTGAAATTTATTATTTATACTCGTATTACGGATAGGGCTTTTGATCTCGATGTAATAAATCAAATATTAGAAAAATATATTATTCAACCCGCGGAAGAGAAAAAACAATTTCTTTCGCGATTTAACTTATGTAATGGATCTTCTTTTTTATTGAATTTTGCATATATGAATGTCACATTATGATAGAGGTGCAAACCTTCTATAAGCTATTTCAACGGTAGAAAACTTTAAAAAAAATTGTCTATCCCATAGTACATCAAAACATCATTACATAGTATAAAACGAAGTCTCTTCCCGCTGTCTGTCTGTCCCTATGTATGCTTAGATCTTTAAAATTACGCAACGGATTTTGATGCGGTTTTTTTAATAGATAGAGTGATTAAAGAGGAAGAAGGTTTTAGTATATAATTTGTTAAGTTTTTGTATACATTGGCTAAAATATAACGATATTTGTAGGAGGTGTCGGAAAAAAATAAGCCGTCTTGGAGCTTTCAACGAAAACGCTGCAGAAACCCTTTGAGATATAACAAAATAATGTATGGTAGAATTGTGTATCTTATATAGGTCTATAGAAAAGTCCGCGATGGCATATGTCTATCTCTTAAGGATAACACACTATATCCATTTTAATTTAAAACATACTAGTTTCCTATATTATACACATATTTTATTGCTTTCCGCTCACGTTACCATAAAATTAGATTGCAAATGTTTATTTTGAACCAATTCCGTCCCTGTCTAATATGTAAATTGCAGATCGGGTTAGCTGTGGATAACACGAGACTTGCGTGCGTGGCAGTTAATGCACGGTCCGGCTTAGTAGCACTAACAGTTTATTTGCATGTATATCCCTCTGTTTGTCCTTAAGGTTTATAACACACTATGGGGTTACCTTTAAATCAAAATTTATTTTAAAATATATCCGAAAATAACATTAAACATTTAAGTAATAGTATAAAAAATGTTTTAAAAGAACAAAATCGAAAGTGCATAATAATTGAGTGAGAAGACTTCAGCGACACCATTCAGACAAAGAGAGACAATAGCATTCCCAAGGAGGAGGGAGGGAGGGAGGGGAGGTCGTAAAACTTTTGCCAAATCCTATCAGCAGTACAGAAGATGTACTGCGCCGACCCCAAGTGATTGGGAAATGGGCAGGGAGAAGAAGAAGATGGGGTAACCTTTAAAATTTTATTTTATATGAATGGAGTGTTTCAGTTACAATTAAGTTATTTATGTATTGATTTTAAAACTTAAGATTGCTTCTGTATAATAGCTTCTTGTACTTCTTTGATTATATTCAAATCTTCTTTATCTTCTAAGCAAATTATTTTAAATATCATATAATTATGTGACAGTTATTTTTTTTTTATTTTTTTTTTTACAAAAAATATTTTTTCATCGATTAAATAATAAATTTTTAATATGCGTTTATCGTGTTGATAGTGTCTATTTTGACGTAAGTGTTTTTGCTATTAAGGTATTTATTTCTAGCATTCAAAGTATAATAGGTACATACATACCTAGTAGTTACATAATATGTATTTATATAATAGTATGTATATAAGGTGAAAAAAACATTGTGAGGAAACCTGCATGTCTGAGAGAACCTAGCAAGTTTTCAAAAGACATGTGAAGTCCGCCAACACGCACTTGGCCAGCGTGGTGGACTATGGCCTGGTTCCCCTCGTACTGAAGGGAGACCCGTGCCCAGCAGTGGGACGTTAAAAAGGGCTGAATACATACATACATACATGTATATAAGGGTATTATAGTATGTATTTGTATATATGTATTTTTAATTTTATTTAAGTATATGAATAGGTACTATTTAAAATTTAACTTTGTTTTATATGCGCTTTTTTGGCCTGCTATAAAACGTTTTCTCACGTCTATAGTATGACTGGAAGAAATCCCTTCAAAGACAAGTCTATATTTGTACACATTGGTTTCTGTATTATTTGTAAAACAAGGCATTAAAAAATATAATAACCTAGTAAGTACTTTGTGTCAATCCTAAATTCTACCCTAATTAATTAAAGATATTATATCCTAAGGTTTTAAGTTTTGCATAAACTCGGTTTAAAAAGAAGAAACGGTTAAATAATATGTATAAGTAGTTTAACTTGTGTGTTTATAGTGCTATTCGATTCTGGACGTTAGATATTGAAATATACATAATAAGTTTGGCCAAATATATTGTTTTTAATTTTACTACTGGAAATAAAGTTATAGAGAATTTCTTTCAAAAATACCTAATTAATACACATGGGACTCGAATTCAGGACCTGCGGATCTGCAGCTGTACTCGCTATCCGCTAGACAAACTATTTATCTATATTTCGTTTTCCATTGCGATATTTAAATGTGATCAAGGACTAATGTGCTATCTCGTGAAAATGACCAACCAAGAGATTAAAAGTTTTAATCAAAATCCAGTTGACTTATTCATATTATGTGGTGGCCGTTAATTATGGGCTCGGGCTTGTTATGTTTTTCTTTCGCTTTCGTTTCCAAATATATATTTTTTACTGCTGTTTTAAATGTGTTATATAATACATGTTAATATGGATATATATTTGGCTATGTGCTTGTTAGAGGTACAGTCCCGTTCCCCTTTTGGATATACTATCCTTAAACTGTTTGAAATAAAGTAATAAAATTAATAAAATGTATGGCAAAAATACACTCGAGCAAAGCAAGTGTTAGACTACTTATAAATATATAATATTTATTAATACTTATAATTATTTTCTTACTCTGTGTCTCAAAGACATGTCCTAGATACAACTAATATTTAACTCAACATCCGAGTTGCAATGTACACGTTACAATTACACGTTACACAGTAGCCGCGTAATTTTATATAACGGTATATAAGCAGGTGTTTCTCATTCTCGTAAATAATGAGATGTGAACGAAATTGACTGTTTATAAAAAGCTGCAATGATCGTGGGAAGCGCATAGTGCCCCTCTATCTAGCTCGAGTCGAACCAGATGTTAGCGTCTATAATAAGCCGTTGTTACTTATGAAAAGTACACGAAGGTTACTTGTATCTGCTTCTAAATAATAATAAATAATAATAAATATGTTGGGACATTAACACAGCACCATCTAGTTCCATGGTAAGCTACGTAGCCTGTGTTATGGATACCAGATAGTTGATACACTACACATATATCACTTTTAAATACATACATATTATAAATATAAACACCCATGACTGGAGTACGAACATTCGTGCTCGTCACACAAATGAATGACCCCAGCGGGACCCGAACCCGCGACCGCTGGCACAGCAAGTACAAACTACAAACTGAGCCAAACGTGTCGTCAATATGCCTATATGCTTATAGATCACTAGCGACCCGCCCTGGTTTCACCCGAAATACATTTATAAGGAAAAGTAAAACACATGATACATGTATCCATTCATACTTAATATTATAAATGTTAAAGTGTGTTTGTTAGTTTGTCCTTCTTTCACGTCGAAACCCAGTGACTGATTGGCGTGATTTTTTTGTGTGGAGATAGTTTTAGGGCTGAACATAGGCTACTTCTTACCGCGGGAGATTATCTAATTCGCACGGGAAAAACGTTAAAATATAATCCAAAAAAATATTTACGATCAGAATTACTTCAAACTTCGTATTAATGTTATTTAGTTTAGTAAATATTTTTTTCGAAATTCATCTTATAAGGGGGTAAAATAGGGGATGAAAGTTTGTATAAAACTACCTTTTTAGAGATTTTTTTGTAGTTTTAGCGCGAGCGAAGCCGCGGGTTCTGCTATTAATAATATATTTAGACATGTGCATAGATTATTAATTAAGAAATTATTTAATATTTAGAACTCGACCACGTATCATACATTGATGATCTTTTACCAGAAGCATTCATTCATGTTTCATCGCAACCAAAAGAATAGTATAGGAATAAAACCAAATACTATAGGTACTAGATATAAGTACACTAAAAAATCAGTATCGAAATATATTAGATTGGCTTTGCATCGGCTGGTACCGACTTCGAAAATATTTGATTAGGTATCTATTCTAAATGAAAACCCCCGTTTAGTTATTTTATACATTTTAGTGCCTGGAAGTTGCTTTTTTTTAAGTTTTTATTTGTCCATTCTTAGAGTAAACGTAATAAGCAAGTAATTTGTTAGAAGAAAGTTTTTAATAACATGTTCGATTAAGCAATTTATTTAAAAAAATAGTTTATTTGTTGATTTAAAAAAACCGCTTGACCGATTTCGATAAAATTTGTATGGGACCACCTGGGAAGTAGATATACCCTTAGAAACAAAAAAATCCAAATCGTTTCAGGCGTCTACGAGTAATCGGTGAAAAAAATACATAAAAAAAAGATTCCGACGAATTGAGAACCTCCTCTTTTAGGAAGTCGGTTAATAAACAAATCAAGAAAAAAAAATTACCTATTGGATCAACAGTTATAATTAATATATAAGATAATTATTAATCGTTAGACCTCCTGAAGTAGGAAGAACTAGTGGTTAAAGGCTTAAGTAGTTAAAAAGTTAAAAACAAATCATCATTGAAATTAAAACATGTATGCGTTTGTTTTAATCAACGTAGGTTATATTGTCTGTGGTTCAGAACTTCAGATATGTTTTTTTATAATGATTATTCCAATAAGATTTTCGAAAAAAGCATTTAATGTACAGATTCGACTCAGTTAACATTTTATTATATGTATAGGAAACGTTGCGAATAGATTGTAGAATGTTCAAAAAACATTATATTTAACGATTAGCTAATTAATATGGTATTCAAGTGATTTAAATATTAATGATTTATTATAATTGATTAAACCAATCGCAACTTGTGAACTATTATTTATTATTTATTTACGTTTGCGTTGAAGAAAAAGAGTGGGAGTAAATAAAATTGGGTTTTCCTATTTATATAATAAATGTGTATTATCCAAACAAACGATGGATAACAGACAAACAACAACAACAAAATAATGGTTGATTGAATTGAGTTAAATCTTAGCACAAAGGACTATACTCGTATGTACATATATATAGACTATGTCCTCGACTAACATAATAATGTATGTATGTATATATTACACTTTAATCATGGTTTTGCATTTTTGTGGGATATTTTTTTAAACGAAAAGGAAGAAAATACCTACATGATACATATTATGTCTAGTAATATTATAAAGGCGAAAGTTTGTGAAGATGTATGGATGTCTAGATGTCTGAATGTGTAGATGTAAGGATGTTTGTTATTCTTGCACGCAAAATCTACTTGATGGATTTTAATGAAACTTTACAATAATATAGCTCGTACATCAGAATAAGACATAGGCTATTTTTATCCCGGTAAAATGTATTGTTCCCGTGGTTACGTCTAAAAACCTTAGTTTCTCCCGTGACCATGATTGCTGTAAAGCATTCGAAACGTCGGGAACCAAAAATCCAAATAAATCCGCGAAAAAATCCGAAAAGATAGTTTTATTTAAAATGTCAAATATTCGCGTAAATTTAAGAAAGTATTATATTTTCATTAAACTAAAATTGTATTCCATGTAATATCTGATCAATTGAAATTAATAATAAATATCACATTGTATTTTTACGACCAGTGTCACAACTCCCATGAACGACTCGTATATCGGGTTAGACTAGTTTGGAGTATCTAGCATTAAAATTGTTCATTGAAATCAAAAGCTATACAAAGTTATATATGTATCATTTAGGTAAGTTGTTATGGTCAAATAAAAGATTATTTAAATAAATTAGAAGGAATTCGTAGAAGTAGATTATGTATTGCTGAGATACTCGTATCTATGAATATTTAATTAGGAATTTTTAATTTTTGTTGTACATCTAATCTACACATATAACAAAATTCTGAGTCAAATCTGTATATTAAACATTTTTTTTTAAATCTTAATTATACAGTCATTACTATCGATATAGAGGCCGAATCTATAGTGTTTAGTATTTTTGTTGGTCTGTTTATCTGTCTGTCTGGGAACGTATCGCGAGGAAACCACTAGACAGATTTTGATGAAATTTGGATGATGATAGCTGGTTGGTTAATCGAGTCAACATAGAGGATACTTATTACTGCGGGAAAATATTTCATCTCTGAGAAATCTATATTAACCGTTAAAAGGTTCCTAGGGACGAACTCGACTCGCTGGTTACTGTATAAATCGTGATTGAAGTAATAGTTTTGATTATATAAATTACTTGTTAATAATTCAATACACATACACAGCATATGCATATATATATATATATATATATATATATATATATATATATATATATATATATGCAAAAGCATATAGCTAAGCAATATTGCTATTTAAATTATTCACTCATTTGTAGAAATCTGCGATAAAGATTGATCGAATGTTTTTAATGAAATAAATTTAATTAACATTCCTTTCACAGATCGAAACCCTTATCACAATCGGGGAATACCGACGTATTTAAAAATACTTTAGTAGTTATTGAGATAGGCCAGTTAGGAAGAATTCTTTAATGAAATTCGTAGGTTAGCGATTTTGGGCTTAGAAAAATATCTTTTTGATTTTAACTTAACGAGCGTCTACTATTCCAACTCTCAAGCTAAAAGATAAGGCAAAAAACTACGGGTGGTCTCAGTTAGTAATTCAAAGTATAATCTTCTCAAACGTATCTTAATATATTTTATATTTGGGTGGTTATCCGTTTAATTAACCAATTTACAAGGCATGCTTTTTATTTATAATCTACTGGCGGACCCGAGAAGTAGAGGTTATCCTCGCGCTGAGAGGTTAAAAATGTAGGATTACTTATTATATTTTGTAAGAGGAAAATCCAAAAAACATACCTATATAAAAAGGAATGGGACAAAAAAAACTGAATCTTAGCGAAACAATATTTATAACTATGAACCATCCAGGTAACCCCATAAATACAGAAAAAATAACATCAAAATCAGTTAAGTCATTTATGAGGAGAAGAATAACAAACACACGCATGTTAGTATTCCATATATAAAAATATAGATCGATCGGATACCGTCATACAGAGGACTTGCAATTTTTGCTGCACCGGAGATTCAAAACTCGCACAAGGTGGATGTTTATTTACTTATTACTTCGAAAATATTTGATTAGGTATGTATAGTAAAAGAAAACTACCAATCAGTTATTTTTTACTTTTTAGGCTTTTGTTTGAAGTCGGTTTTTATTTTTTTTTGTTAAAAAGTTTTTATGGTAAAATAAACAGTACATATCAATACTTTACTATAAGGTACTATTACCTTGATAGTAAAAGGGAAAAAAGTGAAAGGAATGAGCCTTCTTTAAAGGATGTTCTTTCTGCATATTTGGTAAAGGAGAGTTATAACTGTAACCACTTTAGGCTATAGACGATCGTCTAAATAGAATATCTGGTTTGACATCCGCTTGAGAATGTTTGCTGGCTTTCTCTATCCCCTAATAGATATGACGTTGAGTTTTGCTAAATATAACTTGTCATAATATTCTTTAACTTTAATTAAATATTAATTAGATATGTTGGGACGTAAACACACAGCACCATCTAGTTTTCGTTTTCGTGCTTATTACATAAATGAATGTCCCCAGCGGGGCTCAAACCCGCGACCGCTGACACAGCATGTAGGGTCACTACAAACTGAGACAAACGTGTCGTCGACTCGTGTCGTTAATTGAGTTTATCGTAACATAAAATATTCTTATACTGTTCGCTTAAGCTAAATAACGTCATTAACTGGCTTTGCGTAACCGTTTAGTATAGCTAACTAGCATTGTCCGCGGCTCCGCCCGCGTTCAGATGACCAAAAACCAAACTCTTAGGTTTTACATATTAGTATACTCTTACAATGCAGTTTTTTTTATTTTTTCTCAGAAATGAGATATTTTCCTACGGTAAAAAAGTGTCCTATATGTTGACCCGGATAAGAGATAACCAACTATCATCATACCAAATTTCATCAAAATCCCTCCAGTGGATTTTCTGTGATGCGGTAACAGAAAGACAGACAAAAATTCTAAAAACTATAGATTCAGCCTCTGTATCGATAATAATGTCTATTTCAATAAGATTTTCCAAAAAAAATTTAATGTTCAGATTCGGCTTAGTTACAATTTTATTATATGTATAGATTATGAATATTCCAGAAGGTACCTTACCATACGTGCCTAATGTAAGAAATACCTAATAATAAATAAAAATAATAATAAAATCACATAACGTAGCAATAAAGTCGTTCTTTACGTATAATATCCTAAAATAATGCTTATCAACATTTTGAACAGAGAGTACCGAGAATAAAGTACATTCAAGATGTAAAGATTGTGTTTTTCTTCTTTATATTCTCAGAACCAGAAAAAAATGCTTTCATTCAACCTGGACAGAATTTATATTAAGTGTCCGTCTGTGATTTTAAAGCAGAGTAGCAGCACTTTCATGTAATTAAGCAAATAATATACGTATTGAGTGAACTATCTGGTTATTCTACGAAACAACAGCCTCAAGAGTCATTAAATAAAATTGTCTATCTGCTAGACCCCACTAATCTCAGGAACAGCTAATAAAATTATAACTGGATTTATACAGGTAGATTTTTACAGGTAGGTAGATGATTCTAGCGAGAG
The DNA here is from genome assembly GCA_947093115.1 of Brenthis daphne. Taxonomy (NCBI): domain Eukaryota; kingdom Metazoa; phylum Arthropoda; class Insecta; order Lepidoptera; family Nymphalidae; genus Brenthis; species Brenthis daphne. The sequence goes on along the minus strand of OX352474.1, from coordinate 6,875,591 downwards.
TGATGTGTTATTTTTTATCTTAGGATAGAAAGTTTTTTCGTAGTTAGTTTTGTAACTACGAATAAATAGGTTTGCAAGGTATTTTTATTCGGATTTTTTTACTGTATTTTTATTAGCGCCATGATTAATGCTAAAATAATTTGCTATTTTTATCCTACTGCGCAAGAAGGACGGTTAAGATTTTTAAATGCATATATATATATATATATATATATATATATATATATATATATATATATATATACTAGTGTACATTCATATATTTATCTATGTATAAGTCCATTTCTTTGACACAATTGATGGATGTTGGATTATAATAAGATGTAACAGGTAAAATTTTAAAGACGTCTACGAATAAATATTTAGAGGGAAATTTGGAAAAAATAATTAATATATGCTATTACAGTTATGTGAATATTATTTAGAAACTAGTAGGAAGCCGGCTTAAAAGTATTCATTTCTAGAGATTTGCCCTCGTTCAGCGACGTTCTAAGGCAGTCCTAAAGTACCACGTAGAAGGCCTATGAGCTACTCAAGGTCATAGTCAATCTGTATATTAAATTTCATTCAAATCCGTTTAGCAGTCATTGTGAAGAAGTAATAAACATACACACACATACACACCCATACAAACTTTATATTATACATTTTAATCCGATTACGTGAATTGCTTCCGGTTTTTTTTAAAGTGAAACTTCTTTAAAATTGTTATGATTTGAATCTCGATGAAACGAAAATGCGACACTAGAAAGAGACAAACACATAAATATATAGGATTAAGCCGGCGAGAGAATGAGATAGAATACATTACATTATGACTAATTGTGGCTATGGTAACCGTTATTATTGTCTGACAAATGATATAAAAATAATATTATATTCTTTCCGTATATGATATATATATCATTTTATAGAAATAAATATATAATTGTAATATGCATAACATGGCTTATTTAATTATTGATTTGTTTTAATTTATTTGCGATATTTGCCAAAGACTTTTTTTAGTTACGTCACATGCGAACAAAACCGCGAACAATATAAGCTTTATTTCTGTATGAAGTACAAACATATTTTCTATCTTGCCACTTAACAAGATTGACTCCATAAAATAATTCTTGCGACAAATATTTTTTTAAAAGTAAACCGGTCTATAATTAAATACGTCCATTGCTCTCGTGTATACGAGTGTCGAGTAGTAATTAAGAATTTTTGCATCATATTTCGACCGCGGGCAATCCGTATTAGGAGCAATTGAGTTGATAGGCTCAATTGGATACACTTGATTAGTTAAGGCGTCTTAAATGGAGCATGACGTTGAAATGTTACGATTATGTTTTGAGAATGAGATTGGATAGGGGAATGTTGGTATGGTGATATCACGGTGGTGTGATGTCATGTTGTATTTGTAGAAGGATAGCTGGCGACGTTTATTTAGGAGAAGAAAATCTATATTATATGAAAGTAAGTATATTTGGTTTTTTTTCATGGCTCAAAATGTAAAGAATAAAATAATTTTATGAATAAATTGATTGACTATAAAGTGATTAAAATTAAATCTGTGGATAAAAAAGACCGGTAAAAGCAAGGCGCTTTTTAAAAGTAAGGGACTTATAAAGGTAAAGAGAACCGATTTAAAAGTTTTTTTGCGTAAACTGAAACTTCATTTTCAGTTAGTTACTAAAGTTTGATTTTCATTATGGTATATGTAAATTGTATACATTATACAAAGTCTCGTACAAATGCGAGTTATGTCACGGGTATATACATACACGTAAACACATGTATAAATGTGGGTTTGTTTAATTTTTTCTCATTACCCGAGCCATTTATTGTTAGGTATGTCCATAATATTTACCTATAATATATACCTAGATAAGAAATATTTTAACAATATAATGTATAACATTTTCATCACTTGAACGTGATCGTCACGATGTAAGCGATATATATATATATATATATATATATATATATATATATATATATATATATATATATATATATATATATATTTATAAGACAAACACAGGAGAAAATTATCAAGTCAGCGAGCTGGAAGGCGTTGAATGTGATTGATTACCATTTTACAGACACTCGAGGTACCGAAGGATGTATTATTCGATACGGTGAAAAGGAAAAAACCCGTGATGAAATAGACTTTCTGGCATAAAATTATAATAATTTTGATACTTTGATAATTAGTAATTATTATAATATAAGTACTAAATTAGTTTTCCATATATGTTACATTTAGAATATAATATACCTATCTGTATAAATAAAATGTGTTTCTTTGAACGTTTGTCCTCTACAAATTCCTTATCCATTCATCCGATTGTGATAAAACTTTGGTAAATCGTTCTATCTATCTATCTGCGAAGGTTCCTGGTCTAAATAGAAAAAGAATATAGTATAATACGTAAGATGATGAAACTTTGTTTCATAGCTGTTTTCTCATACACTGTTGTATATAGGTATTTGTCTTTCTTTATGAAAATTTTAACGTTATTTGTTAAGAAAAAGAATTTGACTCACATTTATTCAGTCTATTTCCGCTTATCCTGATCTTTATTTGGATATATTCCCTACTACCGATTTAAATGTAAATTTTATGGTATCAAATCTCATCAGAATGTCATTGGAATATAATATACGATCTATAAATAATTAGATATGGCGGATCACGGCAGTGTATGACGTTCCTAAAACCACAGAACAGATGGTCGGTTAGAAGTGGTACGAAATAAAAGCAATAAAAGCGACTATTTTTTCTGATTTCGTATTTATCACGTGAGAAATCTGCTTTTTTTGAAATTCACAATTAGTGAAGTAAATGTAAGAATCTTCATACTGCACGTGGAAGTAAGTCTACAGTCTACAGTACTATAAAAAGTTATATGTTATTCATTTTTTTGCTTCAAACAGTTAATCTTGAGAACAATAACTCATCGACATACAGCGGGTGAAAATTAGTAATATAACATCAATATAATATATACCTATACAGATAAATAAAATCGAAGTGTATGTTTGTAGAAAAATAGAGTTTTTAAAATTTTTGTCTATCTGTCTGTTCATCAAAAATATGTTTGTTGTTGAAACGGATGGACTGATTTTGACAAGACTTTCACTGGCAGATAACTGATATTAAAAAGAGTAACTTAGGCTACTTTAAAAAAAAAGAATTAATGTTCCACCCAAAAAAATTAAAACAACCTACACTCAATCCGCAAAAGAACGCACGCACCCGAACGAAGTAAGAGTAAGTCGCCAGTTATAATACTATAATAACCATTCCATATATTTTCTGTTCTGAGGATTGGAATGACACGAGTAGTCATTTTTGTAGCATTAGGAAGTTTACACCTCGCTATTAGGTGTTAGTGTGGGTGTGTCGGATTAAAGGTGTATATTCAATGAACTGGTAACAAGTGACAAGAAAAAGATGATGACGACCGAATAGCTCTTTTAACACTTCTAAGCCTACAGCTTCTAAGCACCTTTTTATTTATTTTTATCTTTCATATTTCTAGCTTTTTCTATATTACTGTTATATAATATGTTTTATTTTATTTAACAGATTGAATTGCGATAATTTACTGCGTGTCAGTTTGTTTAAAAAATTAACTATTTATTTGTATTTAATGAACGTAACGAGTACGAATATTTCCAGCTGTCCTCAAAATATTTACATTTGTAATTGCAGGATGTTTGGAATTAACTTAAATAATACCTATCGAAAAAAGTTTTTAAAAAGAGTAAAAAAATCAATACACTAATATTTTAGAATTTATCTAGTTACTTAGTTATCTTTAAATAAATATAAATACGAGTATGTTGGGACATTAACACATAGCATCTAGTTCCAAAGTAAGCTACAAGGCTTGTGTTATGGATACCAAATAGTTGACACATATATAATTTTAAATACATACATATTATAAATATGGAGTACAAAAAATTGTACTCATCTCATAAATGAATGTCCCCAGTGGGACTCAAACTCGCGACCGTTGGCACAGCAAGTAGGGTCACTACAAACTGAGCCAAACGTGTCGCCAACCTCGTCGTCATCTTTATATGTATATCTTTTTGTATAGATTTTAAAATACATTGGAGTCTTAAATTAAAATGATATTTATGTTAATTTTTCCTCTTTAGAATTTAGTAAATGCCACAAATATGTATACGGATGTGGTCACAGGTTAAAGTTTGTGTACATAAAATAAAGAGTACTCTAACAATATCCTATTACAAGACCAAAAACGAGCGACAAATTAATTCAATATCAAAGGTAAATAGTCTCGTATATTGTGACCTTTGAATCTAATCAAATTTCATGGCTTTTGAATGGATGGAATTGTGAAAGTAAATATTTTGAATATCATTGAAAACCACAGGCTTTTCAATTTGTAAATATTGTTTATTGTATTAGTGCCGGAATGAGCTGCTTTATAATAATCATTGTCAATAAATAAACTTTAATAATAATTTATTTATTTACTAGCGGCTCGCCCTCGCTTTACTTGCTGTTCGCCTCTAGGAAAATAAAAACAAGCCTATCCCACAGGAACCGTACATTTTTCCGGGATAGAAAGTAGTCTATGTGTTATTCCAGACTATAATCTATCTCTGTGCCAAATTTCATTCAGATCTGTTCAGCCGTTCTGGCGTGAAAGAGTAACAAACGTCCATACTCACAAACTTGATAATATAATAATATATAATAAATACGGAAATAATACGGATTTATAATTGTGAAAATTGTTTACAATAAGAGTTTAATGTTGGAAGAAAAGTATGGTAATCGCTTGAACACGGTATGTTAAAACTACATACATACGAGTATAATACTAAAAATAATAATACATCGAAAATTGGCCAACATTTTTTTATATGTAACTTTAATTAATTTCACTACTGTATGAAACTTACTGTACCAAAGATAATTTATAGTCGCCATTCAGGCTATAAAATGAAGTCAACCGACACTTTGTACCAATTAAATATAGATTTCATTAAGAAGATTATTATATAAGTTATGTATATTTTAATGTATAACTTAACATACAAAGATATTTTTATTTTTCAGAAGAAGAAGCAGAACTCAATTTCAGGACTTATATTTATGTAAAGTTGAAATATTTTCGGTGGCAGTTTTTATATCGCGTTGTCCTATTTAAACTAAACAACGTAGACTGGCACATTAAAAAAAACATCAAATGAGAAAGGCAAGTCTGTTTTAACGAAATTTTTACTATTTGGTTTAAAATGACATTGGCTATTGTCCTGAAAAAAGAAAGGATTCATGCCGTATCCGGAGCCGGAGATAGAAGCTGTATGGGTTTTTTGGCACAGGGTGTAGGGAGGCAAAATGAAGTGAGTCCAGATCGCTAGTCAAATAAATAAAAGTAAGCATGTGGTACAATCGAGACAAGCGTCCAGCATCGTCCGTTCACAAAACAAACTTATAAAGTAAACACTGGCGTTGATATTGGAATTTTTGACTTAACGTGTTTTACAATTGCTCAAGTTCTGCATATATGTATATGGAAAAGCTTATCCTCAGACATTAAATATGATTGTTAGAAATATTTATTCTGGCATTATTATTTATCAAATAAATACTTAATATATCGTATGTACTAAATGTAAAAAGTTGTTATATCTTTTGAATTATGATAAACTAGCGTTTTCCTGCGGCTCCACCCGCATAGCACTTTAATCACCAACATATCATATACTAAATCCTTCTCCGAAACACGCTGCACCTTATGGTATGAGTATTATTCCGATCGGTTCGGTAGTTATCGCAGTATAACCGAACAAAAAATCGGCTCTCCATTTATTAGTATAGATGATAATGATGCCACCCTACAACATTTTATAACTATAATTTAATGCATACATTTTATGAGCAATAAACTAGTACATATACATAATTATTTATTTTGAAGAATATATTAACGGTTACCTTAAGGTATCTTGTGAATGTATTGTATGGAAAAGTTAAAAGATAATGACCAATTCGATGTAACTTACTTGTACAAACATTCGTGCTCACCACACAAATGAATGCCACCAGCGGGACACAAACCCGCAACCGCCGGCACAGTAAGTAGGGTCACCACAAACCAAGCCAAAGGTGTCTTCTATTATGGTTTTATGTTCACATAGGCTATATTAAGTGATTGGTTATAGATTTGCTTAGTTTATTTAAGATGGAATATTGTTTAATAAGGGAACTTGAATGTGTTTATAGCTAGTCATTCTGGACTTAAATACTTACTATATCTTACTTTGTGCTGCTGAATCGTTCATAGTTTATTTCACAGATAAAAATTATATTGTAGATATTATTTTTAACGTTGCGTTTCAATATATTCTTTTCAACTTTATAGAAACAATATGAACAATTTCAAAAAAATGATATTTAGGAAAATTTTGGAGTAGTAATTGTTATGTTACTCGTAAATACTTTAAAATCTGTCTTGTCAAAAGCCTATGTATGTAGTATTTTACAGGCAGATGGTGTTCACAGAGGAACAAAATTTCGATGCCAACAACATCCCACAGAGACATAAAAGTTAGAATTTTTGACGGAACTCGTTGTGAATTCTGTTTGGAATTCAGAGATTTTTGTTATTTCAGCCGCGCATTTAAAAAATATGTTGAATGTGTTAATGAGCAAGTAGCATATTATGGTTAACTATAAAATTCAAAATGAAACAAATTGTACTTATATTTTAAATTCTCGCACTTTTCCCTTACCAACCAAAGATATGATGGAGAAACTTCAAGCCCCCCTCTAAGAAAGATTTTGTCTCTAGAATATAAGCTATGCTATATTAGAATATAATATTAAAGCTGGCCCTATGTACGTTTTAAATCGATATTTATTGTTTATAGTGTGTGTACTTTAAGTAGTTGATTTTTCACACAAACTTTCAACCCCTATTATCTCTAGGTATACCAAAATTCATCAAAATTGGTTCTGCAGTTTGGCCGTGAAAATGTTACATCCCGACGGACAGAGTTAATTTCGCATTCATAATATTTATATGGATTATTGCGTATTTCATCTACTTTGATTCAGGAGTTAAGGAGGAGAAAAGATGAATACAAATAAATATGAAAACAAACATGTTGGGACATTAACACCCAGCACTATCAGTTCCATGGTAAGCTACACAGTAGATAGTTGATACACGACACATATTATATAACTTTAAATACATACATATTTAATAATTTTAAATACATATTATAAATATTTATGACCACCATGACTGGAATACAAACAGTCATGCTCATTACATAAATGAATGCTCCCAGCTGGACTCGAACCCGTGACCGCTGGCATAGCAAGTAGGGTCACTACAAACTGAGCCATACGTGTCGTCAAATAAATAATATACAAGAAATATTGACAATAAGTATAACAAAAGCAGCAATAGGATAATGGTATGACATTATAAGATTTTAGTCCACTTGTCTTACCAAAATACCCATAAAATTAATGCGTAACTAAAAAAATATTATTAGTAAATGAACAAACACCACATGTTGAGAATCTCAGCTGGATTTAGAGCAATTTGCGTATGACTTATTCAGATTATAAATTTTCGATGTATCAACATGAATTATTTTGTAGGTCAACAGATGGAAGACATTATATACATATAGTACAAATACATAGATAAAATGTTTACTTATGATACTACGAGAATCATTAAAAGAAGCTTTCACAATTTTTGAATATCTATATATATAAAAGAAAGTCGTGTTAGTTACTTCGCTTATAACTCAAGAACGGCTGAACCGATTTAGCTGAAAATTGGCAGGGAGGTAGTTTAGAGCCAGGAGAAGGACATAGGATACTTTTTATCCCGTTCGACCGCGTTCCAATTTTTATGATATTTTAATTTTTGGATTTCTCTTAGTCCGGAATAGGTAAGTATTAAAACATATAATTAAAATGTGAGAAAGAAAGATTTTTTCTTTTTATATCTATTTAAAACGTACCTAGCGACGAACCCGAGCGAAGCGAGGGTGAGCCGCTAGTAATTTTATAAGTAACTAGCGGACCCGACAGACGTTGTCCTGTCTACACGTTTTTAATTTGAAAATTTCAAACTTTTTTAATAATTTTTTTGATGAAAATTATTATTCAAATTGTGAATCTAAACCATTCCCAGATCCCCTTGAACACACACAAAAAATTTCATCAAAATCGGTCCAGTCGTTTGAGAGAAGTTCAGTGACATACACACTCACAGAAGAATTATATATATAAAAGATACGAGTATATATTAACGTTTTAAAGTTTTTTTTATTAATTTGCAATAAATAAGTTATACGTTCGATTGATATGTTTTCTCTTTCTTTTTATTCAATTTCCCTTTTGAGTTGGATCCATAAATAAAATATATCACTTAATTCTTTGTTTTTACCAGAATAGGGGTGCGGCTTTTTATGTTATTATATCGACTGAATGTGGTTTGCTTCAATTAAAACCAAAACCCACATTATATGTATTACAGTATAAAATTGAAGTCGTCGTTTTTGGCGTAGTACCCTGTTCTAGATCACAGTGGGTGAACGTAATTTATTCGTATAAATGAAATAATACTAAAGCATTATAATCAGCAAGTAGAAAACGTAGCTAATGCCAACGTAAAAGATAGTTATCGTCTTGGGAATTTTCATCTTATTTTATTGAACAATTTTGCAAAATATTTAGAAGGATGATTTATACAGAAAATTACTATCTGGACACGTACGGAGGAAATAGTATCACGATGCAATATAGATGGGAAATTACTGTGTATATTATATTAGTTTATAAAAAGCAATTTATTGCGAATATTTAATATGACAATATTTCTACACCGTTATTAAGTTGGTCATTTGTTAGAGAAGAGTAAATTGTAAAAACGTACAAATGATCTCTGAATATTAAAGAAGTTCGAATATTTGAAATCCTATTATCAAAACCCTTATCAAAAAGTTCACGTCTCAAAAACTAATACTAGCTTTTAAGCTTTCAGTATTTTTTTATGATTTTTTTTTCAACTTAAATGTCATAATATTCATCAATAATATATATTATTATTCAACAAGAGACTAACCTTCGCGTCACTCGGGTACGTTCCTAGGTACATAGTAGAGGCTTATATGTTACTTCAGGTCATAATATATTAAATTTCATCCAAAACCGTCCAGCCATTTCAGCGTGAAGAAGTAACAAACAAACATACACACATACTTACTTTCGTTTGTCCGATATATAGCATTTAAAACTAATCCAACGATCAAAAATATTTATTTATAAATCTATGCTAATATTATAAAGAGGCAGAGTTTGTTTGTTTGAACGCGCTAGTCTCAGGACCTACTAATCCGATTTGAAAAATTCTTTTTGTATTAGATAGCCCGTTTGAGGAAGGCTATACATCACGCTACTACCCAAGGGAGCGGAGCAGTAATCATAAATGACAACAAATCAGGCAGACTTCCATACACTATTGTAAAAGTGATGCTTATATGTATTATGTTTAAATGCTTTAAGCTCAGAAACTTTGGTCAAATACTCATCTTGTAGAGGCATATACGTATGTATTGATCAAATTTATCGCGGGTGAAACCGCGGGGCACAGCTAGTAAATAATAAACTTAAAATGGCTAGTTTACTCGACAGGTGGCACACGCGACATACATAAGTACGTACAAACGCGTATATACTATATACATAAGAAATAATAAGTAAATAAACATTTGTTTGTCATAATTTTAATTACAGTGCCGTGTATGTATTTAGTTTTTTACTTTGAATAAAATTCTTTAAGAAAATACCATAATGTTAGCGTGTTCGGTGCACATTGGCAGCCTGTCGTGTTGTTGCAAAAATTAAAGAAGCATTAGGTATGCGATAACATTGTATGGGAAATTACTGCAGTTCTCGTGCAAATACGAAATATCTGAAACTACTAAATAACTCCATAGATTAAATCAGAAATGGCGCATTTGTTTTTGTTATTACTAACAGTACTCGTGAATTATATGAATATAAATTGTGACATTTTAAAAATTAGAAAAGCAAGCATTAAAAAAATTGTATAATTATGAAACTTAACGTCTTTAGGCTTGCAAAGTACAAAAAATACTTATATTCCTTGTTGTTCTCTAAGTATTAAAATATATAATTGATATGTTGAACATAGTCAAAAATGTAGTAAAATGCAAACTTTACCTATGTATGTATGTTCCATAACCATAGCATATTCGTCCATGTCGTAAAACAACAGATCGGAAAAAAATGTTAATAAGTTTTATCACATTAAGAATGTCCTTAGGTATAGAAAATTATTTCATATATTATTGTATTACAAAATACACCGAATTTAAAATCACTTTAAAGTTAATTATTCTGCCCATATTTTATTTTTTATTTTTAGGACTGTGGTTTCTCGTGGACTTTTCATTAGAACAACAATCACGGAAACTACTTAACGATTGGCGAATATATAGCACAATATATACATATGTATATTCTATTATATGTATACACAATAAAAACATACTTCCAAATTGAGTACCTTCTTCTTTTCGAAGTCAGTTAAAAAGACAGACATGATATATTCACAAGCAAATTCTATGTTTGTATATTTATATAAGATTATATGTATAGATTAACTTTAAGTTCAAACATAGATTCCGTGAGTATTTGCTTTTACTATAATTCCGTTTATTTCGTTATTATATTGATGATGAGTATATTGCAAATATCCCACCGAACAACCACACAGTACTTCTACCTTAGAATTTTTTATTTTAAGCATTGTATAGATTATAATAGACACCTAATAAACCAGTTTATGTGATAGTTAAATCAAATTCCGTCACACATGTGATCGTGTGATCTTAAAGTGTCACAGTTAATCACCATATAGAAGCGCATAATATGAATCGTTCGCATCGGGTACATTCACCGCAATCATAGCCTCAATTACGTTAGAACTCGACAGATCTACAGTAGGATCTTAATGCGGTCCATTCCTTCAATCGGGTTGATGACCGATAACCACTCCCGACTTGTGTGCACAGTTTGCAGTGTTTTGCTTATCAGTATAACGAACGCGGAAACTTCACCTTATCATAGCCTATAGGTCCCGTTACAAAGTTAAAGCGAATGAAATGTTAAATGGTCGTGCAATAGTTTATTTCGTTATATGTTGTATTTAGACAATATCATATATTTATAAACCAATCACTTACCACGCGAATTCATACTTGGCCAGCGTGGTGGACTATGATTTGATCCCCCTCATATTGAAGGGAGGCCCGTGCCCAGCAGTGGGACGTTAAGAAAGGCATATATGTATTCAATAATACTAGTGTTCGCCCAGTGCTCAAAATTCGACCATAATAAATTTTTTTCTTAGCAAAGCTCGTCAAGCTACTAAAAAAGGTTGACAAACAGAGAAGAAAAAGATCCTGAACTGTTTTTTCGTTGATATATAGATTATTTTTACCAGCTTACATTATATCTAAAGAGTATTTAATTATCTACCTATAAATATATTTAAAAATAATACAAGTATTTTACTTCAAAATATAGAGTCACTAAACGAAATGTCAAATGGTATGAGCAATGAGCATTGGTTTTTTCTACTTCATTATACACATTTTCATTGATACTTCATGAACGCTTCCCAATCTTTACCTCCAGTTCTGAGGAAATTATCCTCAAGAATAAATAATGTAGTGTAATCTACTAATATTACTCTTTAAAAGTAATTTGAGGTTTGGGTCTAATTTACCTTTTACTCCCTTATGTTCTATTTCTTATTAATAAGTTAATTTTCTGTATTATGTGTAAAACTACTTACTCTGGTATATAGATGTCATAGTAAAATGTACCATATTGTATACATAATACATATACCAAAATAGGAGCTCACAATAAAATATTATTCTAATGATTCTTTCACTAGAACAATAAATAGTACTGACTTCTACAAAAACATTAAACTGCATATGAAAAAACGTTTTCTTCCACTAACCCCTAATGTTTTATAAGACATCTTAGTAATGTCAAAATATTACTAGAATTAAAAAGTTTTATGTTGTATAGGTATTTAAATTTAATCTATTCAATAAATCAAAATTAATCTATAATTTCTTATGCACAAAGTAAGGTGCTAATTTTATAAAATCTCGTATTAAATATTTTTACATCATCTACATAAGTCTCAGACTATCTTAGTGTAAGTATATATGTTAGTGCACAAGCTACTTTCTCTAAGTCTATTTCTTCTCTACGTTTGGTGGAATGACAATGGTTGGTGAGAGATTAAATGCTAAACCGATGTCTAAGTATGTTCGAAGTATGCACGAGAATACAACACCGACCAGCTATTCAAGTCTGGGTTGCGAGTTGCAAGTTGCAATTAAATAAATTTATTGACAGAAAAGTCCAAAAAAGTACTCTTAATCGACCTCCCCACTTGCTCCAGCTCAAATCTAAGACTCTCGGCTCTGGTCCATCTAGGCTAGCCAAAATACGAACTGTAAACTAACCTATTCCATTATTAGGTTCAAATGAACGTTGAAATATCATAAGTTATTTCGTTATCGCTTATACAATATGAAACTCTAGTATTGATGTTTACCTTTGGAGTTTGTCGTTCGACAGCTTTGTAAACTAATATTGAACCGGCGTATTATTTATTTAATGCAAAACGGCAAAATCGTAACGGTCAATTTGTTTATATACAATACAAAAACCGTAATTGACTGCCAATTTTAATAAACAAACAAACTTTTTTAATGTTTTTAATAACTTTTTTTTACTATCCTTTCGTGAATTATTTTGCTGTTAGGTTCCGAATGATTAGAATACTTGTTTTGAATGTTTTTACAGTAAATATTATCATTAAACGTTATTTATTTAAATTTATTCAATGGGGTAACAAGCAGAGATGCGTATTTCTTTTGCTAGCTCAACTATTTTCGTTGTGTTAAATTTTTTTCTCATGATTACATGATAAAAATAAGATTTTATATAAGCGAAATTTTATTTCCTATATTGGCTTATAGTTGCGTAATTATATTTTTATTCATATTAAATAGATTTTTTATTTATTTAAATAACAATCAATTGATTAATACTAATGTTAATAAAAACATTTTTAGCTTTATATTTAATTAACTGATACGTATATACTATATAATAATTATAAATAAAATATAAATATATATTTTTTATTACAATATACATATTCTGACGTCACTGACGTCGTCTCTGGCGCCAATCTCACGCAGAAGATCTTTCACCAGTTATAATCAGACGCAACAGCTTAAATAAAATTTTATAAATGTACATATATGATGATTATTACTTATATATAAAATTGTACAATAAATAAATTTGGATTAGAATGTCGTACTGCTTTGATCCATTAATTTCCATGTTTAGGGTCTTGGCAGCGCTGGATTTACACTAGGGGCACTCGGGGCTAGTGCCCAGGGCGGCAAAATTCGGAGGGTAGAAAATTTTTTTCTTCGCGTTATCGAAAATGCTTTTTTTATTTTTTTTTATTAAATGATGAAATTCCAATAAATGAATAATTAAAAAAATACTTATACATTTTTGAAAAATTTAAATCCTGTATAAATTATTTCTTTGCATTTAAAAAAAATAAAAAAATGTTACTTTATCGAAACTACCTAATTTATGCAAAATTTAAATAATAAGGCGCATTTTTTACTATGCCCAGGGGCGGCGCTAAGGTTAAATCCGGCCCTGGTTCTTGGAGAGAATTTACAAACATTTTTCAATTGGAATACGATTGAACATTTTTACAAAGTATTCAGATTAAAAGATATAAAGAAATTAAGAATAAAAATATGTAAATTAATTGACGCGTCAGCTGTTTGTTAAGCAAAAGCAAAATAAATATTTTGACATCACTTGCATGTTGTGCTTTGGAAAGCGCCGCATTTAAATTGACATAGCTTTTTATATTTAAACAAGCATTGCCCGCGGCTCCGCCCGCGTTCAGATGACCAAATACCAAATTCTTAGGTTTTACATATTAGTATACTCTTATAATGCAGTTTTTGTATTTTTTCTCAGAAATGAGATATTTTCCTGTGGTAAAAAGTATCAAAGTCGATATACTCCTGTTCCAGACAGTACCTACCCACTATTTTACGAAAATGATTTCAAAAATTCAAAAATGGCACCAAAGTACCTTACAATATGTGTTGATTTTCATTTCTAATCATTGAAAAAAATATATTATTATTATAATTTTATTTAAAATGTCAAATATTCGCGTAAATCTAAACAAGTACAAAGAAACTGTATGAACATATTACACAGTAAGATAATGTTCAGGTGTAAAATTTTAACAGATTAAAAGTGAATTGTTATATATGTATTATTTGATCTGCTTTCGCACCTCAGCGCCTCAACTGATTGTTGAATCGTATCCCAGTGTGTGGACATAAGCGGTTTAACCCGATGGAACCTGTACTTTCCAAACAAAATAATGCTGTGTATACTTACACTTCATGGATACGAAAAGCAAATGACATTTAATTTTTTTACGTAAAAATAAAAAATAAAGTCGCTTAATGTTTTAAAGTTTTAAAAATCATAATTTCTTGCAGTTTTCTGTAAAGCGAGCAAAAACCTTCTGGCATAGCTTGTAGTTCAGCAATATGTATTCAGCCTTTTTTAACTTCCCACTGCTGGGCACGGGCCTCCATTCAGTATAAGGGGGATCAGGCCGTAGTTCACCACGCTGGCCAAGTGCGGGTTGGCGGACTTCACATGTCTTTCGAAAACTTGCTAGGTTTTTTTTAGACATGCAGGTTTCCTCACGATGTTTTTCCTTCGCCGTAAGGCAAGTGCTGATCATGTTAGAAATGTTTCGCACATGAAAATATCAGAGGTGCCCGACCCGGGATTTGAACCCGCTCCACTCGGTTTCCCAAGCGAGCGCGTTACCACTGGGTTACCACTGTCTTTTTTGTTCAACAATAGCTATATAATAATTATTAAGTAACCAGATGACCTTTAAAATATAAATAAATGTAATATTTGGCATTGGATTAAGATTTTCTGATTTCTCACGATCATAAATCTACTTTTATATAAATATTCAGATTTTTTAAATGTACTATGAATTAATTATAAACGTAATCGGCATTTAAAATATAAGGACTTGTGGATATATGTCACAAACATGTATTATAACTTTGAACTTTACGAATATATTAATAATTTATTTGTTTAAATATTTAAATCGGTGATAAATATTAATATTGTATAATTAAATATTATTGAATTATATGTATTCTATATATAAGCAATTAAAAAGATTTTTTAAACAAGTATATTATACGTACATCGCTTAAATAAAAAGCTTACAAAAGCTCACAAAATCCTTGAAGACACTTAAATTAATTTAAACCGGGGACATGATAAAGTATTGTAATGGAGCTTGATAGGTTCTCAGTCAGAGAAATTGTAGTTAATTTTTAATAAAACAAAGGCAAAGATCTCATCCTGCTTGCATCGTTCACACGCCAAGGAACACGTGGGGCTTGTTCCCACCGACATTACCGATTTATGCGGGCATATTCTGCAGATTCTTTGTACTAATCGAAAGGTATATTGAAAGAAATTTCATTGTTTTTTTTATATAATATGGCTAAATAAGTTGGGCTACGTAAAAAATATAGAAAATTTCATTTGTTTTTTAAAAGATATGTGAATTTAAATGTAAAATTAAATTAATTTGTCCGCCTGTACATTCGAAACAATTAGTTACCTTTTACGAAGCCCGTATGATAATTTACAAACTTCCGAACTTCAAACAACCATCTTTTCTGCCTGATTCTCTGGCTCAGTGACACTAAGATTTGTCGAGAAATGGTTAATGTTACTGCTACTAAACGAATTTTGATGCGACTCACGTATTTTTTTTGGTTTTAAAAATATTACCAGGATAATTTTTTCCCCAAAAATGAAATGATCCTACAAGAATAGAGTTTATATTTATATGAAAATCGTAAGTACGCGAAATATAACTTTATTGATTTAGATTTCAGATGTAAAGAATCGTATTTTACCGTCTGAGAAAGATAGTCGAGAGGTACTACTCGTAGATAAAAGTATGACCAATATATAATATTAAAGTTAGGAAATTCTTTGAAAGTAATAACTCAAATAAGTGGGTATAGTGATAATATTAAAAAAAACTTATATTTTATTTTGTAATACGGGGCTTAGAATTTTATAATTATTGAAGAGTAGAAAATTTAAGGATTGTATAGAAATGATCACTACTACTTTAAAGATTATAGAATAACTCTTGTATAAGACCCCTTATTATTTCTACAAAATATCGTATTATGGTTAAAATTAAACAACTCGAACAATGAAGTAAAAGAGGAAGAAATTTGTACCCTCACAACTATATAAAGCAGATTATCCCATTAGAATTGACATATGGGTATCTTTTTATTAGATGCTATGTCATCGCATATCACCACCGGTGTCTCTGAGAGGTGGAATAAAATAAAAGATTAGAAATATGTCGATAGGATAAAATGCGAGTGATGTACGAGAGCTTGTTATCTATGAGGGTCCTCGTTATTCAACGGGAGATTCCAATTTAGCTTCAAGTTTTTGACGAAAAATAAAGAAAATGTAACAATGTCGTTCAAGTATTTTAGAAATCTTTTTTTTTTATTTTATATATTTTTAGTGAAAAGATAGAGAAAAATAATTCTTTCTACAAGTTTTTATTTAACTTAAGGTGTTATTATGTTAGCTTGTCCGTACAAGAAAATTTACTTTCTGTGTTTGTGCTACAAGCTCTTAAAGTTATTTACTATAATAGAATGTTAGGTACAATAAATAATTATTAATATCCATAAAGATATTTATTTTTTCAGTGATTGACTATCATCGTCTCCTAACATCGTGCCTACACATATGTAGTTTACGCAGTATTTCGATTGATCTATTTTATTATATTCATCTATATAAATAGCATCCATCAGCACAACCCAAGCAATTATTATTTTCGATTTAGTAGGTACTTATTGTAACTGAATTTTTGAATTAAAGATTGTCTTTAAAAAGGCTTTTTTTTATTAATATATCCTCTCGTCCTTATTTTCGCAATTTATCTGACATAAATAACTATTAAAAATGTATGTCTGTCTGTTTATATCCACTACACTTAAACTAAATCGATTTTCACAGAACTATTACCGGTGGCTTTTGGTATAGTACTATGTTTATCCTGTGGTATAAAATAAATTCTTATGGTATAAACGAAAAAAAAATAACAGTGAAAATTTACTGTCAAATATGAAAGTACTGTCGCATAAAGTGGGGAAAATATAAGAGTTCCCACGGGCATATGAGTTTATGAACTTTTTGACACGACATATTAAAGTAAGAGTACAAGTCATTTTGGTTCATGAATAAAGATTAAAAAAATTGTGTCGCCTTACCTAGCATAGCTACTCATAAAGTACTAAATACTATTTTCTTTAAGTTCTGCCTGGGCGACCAAGCTTTGCTCGGCGTTTTTTCGGAAAAGATATAAAGACATTTTCCTATATAGATAAACTTAAAAAGCAAAACCTTGTCTAAATAAAAAAATAATACAAATTATTAGACCTGTTTCCGAGACACGAAATAAATTTATCTATTTACAAGAGTTGCTCATTTAATATTAAATATTATGAAATAAAATAATAAGTCATTAGATAAGCAAACTAATTTTGCAAATGTTATTTTATGGTCTAATAAGAATAATAAAATACTTTTATAAATCAAATTTATAAATCAACTAGCTGTACTCCGCGGTTTCGATCGCGTTTTTGTTTAATTATAAGCATCAGTTTTACAATAATGTATGGAAGTCTGCCCGATTTGTTGACATTTATGATTACTGCTCCGCTCCTTTGGGTAGTAGCATGATGATATATAACCTTCCTCAATAAAGGGGATATCTAATGCAAAAATAATTTTTCAATTGGGATTAGTACTTCCTGAGGTTAGCGCATTCAAACAAACAAACAAACAAATAAACAAACTCTGTCTCTTTATAATATTAGTAGATATAGATTATATAATAAAATTAGAAGGTTAATTGAAACAATTTATTCTTAATTTATTTTTAATGTATTATAATGTCAGAGGGCATTAACATAAATTATATCTAATTAAAAAATATGCTATCTTTCAATAAAACTAACCTTTTCATCGAAGGAAACAGTCTATGGTAAAGTGCTTACACTCGATT
This sequence comes from Brenthis daphne, assembly GCA_947093115.1. Classification (NCBI taxonomy): domain Eukaryota; kingdom Metazoa; phylum Arthropoda; class Insecta; order Lepidoptera; family Nymphalidae; genus Brenthis; species Brenthis daphne. Next base: position 6,857,250 of record OX352474.1, on the reverse strand, counting down.
TATACGAATCATTTTGACCGGACTAACGTTATCTACTGTAGGTCCAGCCAGGCTTGTCCGAATAAATTGCCAATTTTGACCTGTGCTGGCACTCTGTGTTGGTTTAATGTACACTAGTATATATTTACGATCACTACTTTACAGTTAGAATCTATGGTTCTATTTTCTGGACACTTTTACTAGAAACATTAGGTTTTGCTCGCATATTTTATTGTTCATCTATCCTTTGTATATGAAATCTAGACTTAGTAAATATAATAATATTAATACGACGACACGTTTGGCTCAGTTTGTAGTGAACCTATTTGCTGTGCCAGCGGTCGCTGGTTCCAGTCCGGCTGGGGGCATTCATCTGTGTGATGAGCACGAATGTTTGTACTCCAGTCATGTGTGTTTACTGTTTATATTTATATGATGTATGTATTTAAAAAGCTATATATGTGTAGTGTATTGACTATCTGGTATCCATAACACAAGTCTCGTAGCTTACCATGGAAATAGATGATTCTATGTGTTAATGTTCAAAAAAAACCTTAAAATAAATATGATTCGTAATTTTAAAAGTAACCTTTTATAGAAGAGAATTCATCAGTATATGGAATACTAATGAATGCTCTAGTTCACACTGTTTTATTATCACTAAAGTACCTATTCACCTCCGCCGGAATGCTGTGATTGTAGAGCTCCCTCTCTGATAACAATTTCAAAGACCCTTCGGCCTTCACTCTCGTCAGTTAATTTTAGACTTAAACAACATGATTGTCTAATAAGACATAAATATATTTCGGAGGAGTATTTAGTTACCTTTTGATGCTAGAATGTAAAACATTATTTTTATTTAGTCATTATGTTATTTAGTTTAGTTTTTATTGATTTTAAAGTAAATTCAAATTAAGAGCAGACAGAGGCTACGTCTCGAACGGGGTCGGGACGCCATCATGGCATTCGTTGAAAAGATGTGAATTAATAAGTTTGGTTGATCATGACGATCATTGGAGAGTTATGTTTTGATAGTTGTAATGTATTGAGAACCCGCTACTCAATTAAACTATTAGAATTATCGCTTCATATTTATAGCATTGTGGACGACACGTTTGGCTCAGTTTGTAGTGACCCTACTTATTGAACCAGTGGTCACGGGTTCGAGTCCCGCTGGTGGCATTCATTTGTGTGATGAGCACAAATGTTTGTACTCTAGTCATGGGTGTTTATATTTATAATATGTATGTGTTTAAAGTTATATATATGTAGTGTATCAGCTATCTGGTATCCATAACACAAGCCTCGTAGCTTACCATGGAACTAGATGGTGCTGTGTATGAATGCCCCAATATATTTATTATTATTATTTATTATTTCCCTTATTAAATTGTATTGAGCATTAATTCTTTATTATTTGAGCCCTGATAACGCACACAAGATTAATAACCACTAAAGATGATGGCGGTAGAATATGGATACCACGTCATACATGTACGTATATACATTATACATGTATGTTTGATACAGTACATTGTACTCCTTTTATTATTATTATTTCTATTTTATTCTTAACATTTCATTATTTAATTTATTCATATTAAGAGGGGTTACCGATAGATATCCTTAGTACATATGAGAAAATAAATAAATAAACGTGGGTCCCAGCCTTAAAAAAAAATTAAAACTTGGCGTACCAACTACATATTACATTAGTTCTTTTCTAATTTCAAAGATTCTTCTTTCTATACCTATCTTCTTTGTTTAAATTATATAAAAGATACATAATATTTTAAAATTATATTTCTATCTATTTATCTATCAGCCCTTTTTAACGGCCCACAGTTGGGCACGGGCTTCCCTTGGGAGGGGATCAGGCCATAGTCCACCACGCTGGCCAAGTGCGTGTTGGCGGACTTCACATGTTTTTCGAAAACTTGTTAAGTTCTTTCGGACATCTAGGTTTCCGATTTCTGACGATTCACGATGTTTTCACCGTAAGGTATGTCGCTTCACTCGGTTTCCCAAGCGAGCGCGTTACCACTGGGCTACCACTGCCTTAAAATAAAAAAATATATATTTACTGTTTGTTAAAATATATTAAACAATTTTGCATACTGCCTCGTATTTTATGGATTGAGTGTACATGACATCGATGATGACCGAATATTTAATTACAAAAAATGCTTAAAAGCATATAATTGAAGAGCGCCAGCTTGTTGTGATATGAGCGACATCATTTATTATGAAAATTTGATTAAATAATTTTAACATTTTATTATGAAAATGCCATTTTCGAAAATACACTATTTTATAACATAATGCTGTATAAATAAAGCGATGTTAGTTTTTCGTCGGTTGCATGCAATAATGTGAAAATAATTCACTAATAATAAGGCATTTGCTTTTTATAAGCAATTTGAATTGTAAGAACCAAGTTACTATTATTTATTAACAAGAACTTTTGATGATCAAAGTTTGTAAAAACTAGCTTTCTGCTCTCATGTACACACTACGTAAGCCGTTATTTATTTTTAAATATTTCGTATATAGATTTTGCTTTGCTACTATTTTATCATAGGTATGTATAGATACAATATTATCTTACGAAAAACTTAAATATTTAATGTTTGTTCAGTATCTGTTTAATTTACATTAATATTTTTAGTTATTTAATAATATTTAGTTATTTATTTGTCGTCTATTACTACTCACGTGAGCAAGCTCTACTTGCTTTAACCATGGTTTAAGGCAAAGTATTTTGATGCAGGATTAACTTTAATCTTAAACGAATTTTATCAACAGCATTAAAAAAATTATATTAGCGATATAAAAGTACTTCCTTTTTAGATTTGGAAACCGAAATACGAAATCAGATAGTTTGATTTTAGATTTCATTCATATTTTAGTGAAGCACATTTAAAACATCAAAGAATAATATGTTTTATAAAAATTGTTGTAATGAACTTTTCAAATCAAAAAATATTATAACTTACTAGCGACTTACTCTCGCTTCGCTCGACTGAGTCTTAAGGCAGTTTATATATTTTGTGTTTAAAATATTATATACAGCTAGCACAACCTACTGGTAAAAATTAGTATTAACTGTAGTCTATTTGTTACTCCAGGGTCTCTCTCTGAGTAATAAGTTTCATCCAAATCCGTCAAGCCACACACAATTTTTTACACTTATGATGTCTGTATATCCATATAAATATTATAAATGTGGAAGTTTGTGAGTATATATGGATGTTTGTTACTCTTTCACGCCAAAACGGTTAAACGGATCTGCATAAAATTTCGCACAGAGATATATTATAGTCTGGAATAACATATAGGCTACTTTTTATCCCGAAGAAATATACGGTTCTCGAGAGATGGATTTGTTTTTTTCTTTTAGAGACTAAACCGAGCGAAGCGAGGGTGGGCCGCTAGTTGTAATATTATTAAAAGAAAAAGTTGATAATTTACATAATATGGAATAATCGGTTTACACATTTCGTAATAGACTGTAGTCAGGATCTACGATGTAAAGCCTAACTTCCTATATCTGCGGTATTATCGATAATGCCCTTATTTCCTCATTAGCTTTCACCGCATAATGACGCTGATCGCATCCCGATAGCAAGTAATTATCTTCAAACACCCTCTACCACACTATCTATTGTGGCCTCTGTGTTAACCAATTAACGGTAAATTATGCACGTAAATATCGATTTGTGCTCATATTTCTAATCGATGCTTCAAAAAAGAATTTAACTTTGAACAATAAATACATTTTCAAAGCAGGATTTCTATTTATAGTGCCTATAGGCACTTGTTATAACTAGGGTTCGTCTAGTCATCGATGTTCGATCATAATGATCATTATTAAAAAAATTATGAAGAATTCACGCATGTATATAAAAAACTAACTTTTTTCAAAACTTTATATTGATAATATTAAAACTCGTCAATAACTATTAAACAAAAAACAAAAAAGAAAAATTGGTTGATAAACAGAGGAGAAAACGGTACTGAACAGTTTTATTGATGCCTATTTATACCTACTTATAATTATATTAATTTTTAATGCTAGATTATAATATCAATAATATATTTTTTTTGTCTCATAGTTAGAAGGCTAAGTAGCACATTCAAAATCCATGCAGTTTTAACAGGTTTGGGAAGGAAAGAAGAACTAATTGTTCTTCTCCGTAAGTCAATAGTTTTAGTCTGACGGCAATATATAAAAAATACTTGCTGGGGGTCTCGCTACGTGTACGAATACATATGTATGTATCATTTCTACGACTTAATATTACTAAGCTCAACTTGTTTCTATCTTTTCAGTTAATATTTTTAGTTTATTTTTTTAGTTTTTTTTTGGAATTATTTTTTTATTTATAGTTTTAGCTTTTCAGTCCATTAGATAAATTGAGTTTTATTCAAAAATTTGTTATACCAAATTATTTTTAATCACAAAAGCTTAATATATTGTGTCTTAAAGCTTCTTATTTCACTGCTTAATCTAGGTAGGTCAAGTTTGAAAAAAAAATTGAAGACATATATTTTCGCGTGTATATTTGTTTTTTTATACTTAATTATAATTTACCCTATAACACTTATGTCATCAAGACTACTTTTTTTTTAATATATATATATATATATATATATATATATATATATATATATATATATATATATATATATATAATAGGTTAAACAGTAAACACATTTCCCTTTTTTGTACTTTGCCACAGTCGGTTAATAAACGAAACACAGCGAGAAGCTTAACCGTAATTAAAGACATATTGGGTTTCCATGTTCTGCTTACATCTCATTCGTTGTGGTGGTCGTGAACTTTGAAATGGCGTAATTTAATAGCTATATTAATTTAACACCCACTTTTAAGAATCATTTAAACTCAAAATTTAAGAGGTCTCGATTTTAACAAGATCCAATTTCATCTACTCTAAAAAGCCGGTTTCGTAAGGAAATAAACTAAAAGTTAAAAATTATAAGTGATGAGATTTTGCTTCTAAAAAAATAATATAACAATTTTATCCATCAAAAAAGTTATATTTAAATGAAATAAAACATGGGTAAAATAGGAATTAATGTTGCTTATGAATTGTATATTATATATGTAAAATGTGGTTAAAACGGAATCTTAAATACTTGAAATATATGGGATATTCAGTTGAATTGTGCTTAGGAGTGAAGAAGGAATCTCAATAATCTACAGTCTCAGAATATCAGAAGAAAAAAAAGCAAATATCCGGATCGTTTAGATTTGTTCTCAATATGACCAGATATCATAAAGTGATTTAAAATTTTGGGATATTCTATTTAATTATAGTACTAATGACTTAACCTCGCTTCGTTCACGTGTGTATTTATAATATTATACTAGCTACTCACCCTCAGAGGAGATATTTTTTTGAAGTAAAAAGTATCCTTTATGTTGGCCCGGATAACCAGCTATCCATCAAAATCTGCCCAGTGCCCATTTTCTCGTGATACGGTCACAGACAGACAGACAGACCGACAGAAAGACAAAAATTCTAAAAACTACAGATTCGGCCTCTGTATCGATAATAATGACTATTTCAATAAGATTTTCCAAAAAATATTAAATGTACTGATTCGACCCAGAATTTTATTATTGTTTAGATAAAGAACGGCATCTTCTGGGAAATTGAGTTCCTAAAGGCAGCGGATGTGCTACTCTAAGTCATATTTCTGTTTATTAATTTTCATCCAAATCTGTCCAGCTGATTCCGTGAAAAGATTCACATTTATAACAGTAGCGTCATTATTTGTGTTCTGATAAGCCATACAGTCTCTAGTTTTTTTCCTAAACTATAATAGTCTTCTTAGTTCTTTAATATACACAAAATATATGTGTACGAAAAATCCTTATTTATATTCATTAAAAAATATAAAAAATATTCATAATTACATTAAAAAATGTTGTTTAATCACCATTCTAATAAGAACCCAATAACCTTTTTGGCCTAATATGATATTCGGACCTAACACGAAACACACACAGTGTACATTACAATTTTATATATAAAAAGTCTAAACTAAAGTTAATTTATATAATACCCATTCAAAATGAAATGAAATTGGTGCAACTACTTTGCTAAAATTAGAGTACTTGAGCTAAATTGCAACTTAATTGTGGTATTCCGTTAATGGAAAATTTTCTCGAGTACAATGTACAGTTAAGTGTACGATGTTAGTTAACAGACTAATGTAATAGAATTCACCATTTTATTATAATCTTTATTACATTTTTATTCAATTTATGTTGTATTTATTCAAGCGTCTAACAATGTTTTGTTTTTTGTTTTTTATAATTATTATACTCAATCGCTCGGGTTCGTCCTTGATTCCTCATATAAACTTTCATCCCCATTTTTACCCCCTTAAGGGATGATTTCCGGGATAAAAAGTATTCTATGACCTTCCTAGGATCTCAAACTATCTTCTTACCAAATTTCATCTAAATCACAAACTCACAATTCACAAACATTACCTCTTCATAGTATTAGTATATAGATATTTGTGCATGTACAATGTACATATGTAGGTATATATTTATGCATATACTTAGGACTAGCATGGCCCGCGGCTCCGCCCGCGTTCAGATGACCAAAAACCAAATTCTTAGGTTTTATATATTACTCGTAGTATACTCGTACTCTTACAATGTAGTTTTTGAATTTTTTTTTAGAAATGAGATATTTTCTCGCGGTAAAAAGTATCCTATATGTTGACCTGGATAACCAGCTATGTACCATCATACCAAATTTCATCAAAATCCCTCCAGTGGTTTTTCCGTGATGCGGTAACAGACAGACAGACAGACAAAAATTCTAAAAACTATAGATTCGGCCTCTGTATCGATAATAAAGTCTATTTCAATAAGATTTTCCAAAAAATATTTAATGTACAGATTCGGCTTAGTTACAATTTTATTATATGTATAGATATATATTTATGTGTAGCAAGTACCCCGCCTACAATTTTACATACATTATTACTCCTATGCCTTGAGGTTGCTTTATGAGATCGCTTATAAGGACGCCTCCTGTGCATCTTCTATTTATGTTAATTTTTTTTGTGGTGTACAATAAAGTGTATCTGACTTATGTTTTAAATTAATACATTTTTGATAAATTAATTATAATATATATACATCGATATATATATATATATATATATATATATATATATATATATATATATATTATTTCAGCGAAAAGTGAAATATAAACTAAGAAGAGCAAATTTAAACAAGTATTAATGTATTTATAATTATAATTTAAATACAATTTTTGACTGATTATTATTTGGAAAATTTAAATATATAAAATAATAAAGATTGAATTTATGTTAAAATATTTTATGGCTTTTAAGAGGCAGTTTTTAATAATAAGAGAAACTAAATCACTTTCTCGGTGAGTTTCAGCAACCCCAGATTCAAATTTTTACTTTCATTCACTCCGTTAACTACGATTGTACCCTTTAAGAGGACAAATAAATTAATAACATGGTAACCCTCATCAATCTTTAAGTCATTAAGCGATTAGATAGAAGCTTTATTGAATAAAATCGATATCTGCCTCCCACGCTACACCTAATTCGATTCAGAATTATTATCGAAATCTTAAAAACTTTTTGATAATCGCATAAAACTTAATTTACTTTTCGTAGCATCTACATCATCAATCATCAGACAAAGTGGGTTTGACATGACTGTATCATATCAACTTTAATTAGATTTCACATAGATCAAGACAAAGGTATTATTTATTTACTTAAATTTAAATATAGCTGTTTATTTATTTAATTATATTATGTTTATTATTATTTATTACCAATACACTTTATTTATAATTAACACGTTAAAATAGGTAAAGACTATACGAGTATGTATTAGTTTTAACAATCTTATTTCTAAAAAGAAATCCCCTGTCAAATACTGTTTGAAATCGCAAAAATATATTACAAGAAACAATTTGAGAGTACTAAAAATTCCTCTCTTCATGAGTAAAAGGAGAGCATCTGGGCGGGTGGCATTCTAACGAGATTATGTTACGGGTACAGATGGCAAAAGTGCGAGTCTTTCTTTTTATTTTAGTCCCTATTGATAAAGTAATAAGGGTGGTTATTTGCGTTTTTATTGTGCCGTGCGTACAGGCATTCTCAGCTATAAGATGGCCTAATATTGTTGGATTCAAGTGCTTTGCCTTTTGTTCGTCTTATCTTGTGAGTTAAGACAGCTTACTGTCTACAAAGTCAGTTAAAGTCACGTAGGTTCATGGACATGGTAAAAAATTTAAATTGTTTAATTTTCTTACTTCTGCTGTACTTTTCATATAAAACAGCTGTTTAGATATGTAATTCATTATACCAATTGGTCAGTTTTTTATTTTTGCTAATATTTTTATTACAGTGACAGCATTTAATGTGACATCTTATTTAATCTCTAACCTCAACCTATAGTCTTCAATAAAATCTGTATGAGCTATGCAGATTTATATAATACGCAAATCTAACCCGTGACTTTGGCATAGTAACTTATGTCAGATGTATGCCGAGCATCGCCCACGATTATGACGATATGTGAGTGCTATTTTCTTTCATTTTATTCATTTAATGGTAAAATAATGTAAAGGTATGTAGACAGGGATAGTGTAATTTCGAATTATTAGTAGAATTTTCAGAACAATATCAGTAATATCTCCTAAAATCAAACAAACAACTTAACCTCTCAGTTATGTTTTCTAGATAACACATTAAGATTTCAGTCGAATATAATTTACAGCGGCTCAAAGATCAGTGTATAATTTATCCTTGAAGCGGTGACGTAATATACCCGCAGAAATTATAACAAATGCATCGCATAAACAGCAGCCAGCGGCAGTGGGTGATCGTGAACTGCCACGCCTAAACTAAGGTTTCACGTCGAACACTATAGGTGAGATATAATTCTCTTACAGATAGATTAATATCACTTATATGTAATTTTGTTTGTCATTTATTTTTAAATTATGTAAAAAAATTATATATATTGAACCAGCGACTCACCCTCACTTCGCTCGAGTTCGTCTCTAGACACGTTTTAACGGTTAGTATAAATTTCTCAGAGATGAGATAATTTTCCGCAGTAAAAAGTAGGTATCCTATAGTATGTTGACTTGCATAAGAAGCTATCATCATATCAAATTTCATCAAAATCTGTCCAGTGGTTTCTTTTCTTTTGATAAAGCTTTTCCAAAAAAATATTTAAAGTACAGATTCGACTCAGAATTTTATTAAATATCTATATGTATAGACAAAAAATAATATGAAAAAATATTTAAATTTGCAAAATGATTTCCATTTTAGATTAATTAATATTATTTAATATTTTCTATTGTTTAGTATTGTCATCACTTTTCTCTTTTTAGACGCTAAGGGGAAAGAGGATAGAATACATACTACATATTGATTTCGTATTCAGTAAGCCAATAGGTGTGTTGTGCTGTTGAGTGTTGGAACAGTATCTAATATCGTAATTATAATAATTCAGTCCTTTTAAAGTCAGCGCTTTCTAGATAGAGACTTTTGTCTAATAATTAAATATTTATGATATAAATATACTAATAATTAAATTTTATTAAAATATATATACTAATAATTAAATATTATAAATAAAAAAATATTCGTGATATTAGTATTATGGAGGAATCGAAACCACCGATATTCACATAGTTTTCTTAAATAGTATAATTTCTCTTTACGAGCAAATATAAATAAATATGTTGGGAAATATAAATAAATAATATGGGGGAGCTTTGTGTTATGGATACCAGATAGTTGATACACTACACATATATAACTTTAAATACATACAATATTATAAATATAAACACCCATGACTGGAGTACTAACATTCGTGATCATCACACAAGTGAATGCCCTCAGCGTTACTCGAACCCGCGACCGCTGGCACAACAAGTAGGGTCTCTACAAACTGAGCCAAACGTGTCGACGAATATTAATAATATAAATGCTATTTTTATCATTTTTGTAGCCCATTAACGCTGTGAAACTTTAACCTTAATGGTTAAGGCTCTGCATAAATAAACAACCGCGTAAATCGCTCGCGGAGGTGAGCGTGCCGACCGAGCGCTCGCGCATCTGGCTTATCCATATTTTTAATATGTATGCATAGAATAAGATACGTACTGATATAAAAATCGGATTAATTTCGACCATAATACATAATAATAAAATAATGTCCTTTTATTTTTTTTCTCGATTTAGACTACAACGGCCAATTTTATTGAGACTAGCCCACTGCTCAGAAGTGCAATATTATGCCTTCTTGTGCATTACTATTCAACACGAACGGAGAGAGATCAGGCGCAGGAACAGAGGCTTTCCATGCACTACAAGGTATAGGAGTGAAACATTGGCAATGTCCTAGCTCTTACCGTTTACTGAGATTTTTTTAATAGAAAAACGCAATAACTACACTTGTTCCGATCCGGGATTCGAATCCAGGGCCTTAGCTTAGCCCTTAGTAGCCAGTATAGACTAGACCAATTCAAGTCAGTTTTGACCGTATCACTCATAATTCTTTAGTGTTTTTTTTATTTGATTATTATTTTATTACTGTACAAGATCATTGTTTTTATATTGTTAAAATATAATAAAAATGGATATTATAATGAAAGAATACTCAATTATGATATTATGATATCTTACAAAGGAAGAATAATAGAAACATGAAAGAAGGTTATTTATAATGAATACATTTTTATTATTATAGTAACTTATTATTTTATTGACTAGAAATACTCGTATAAGAAAACGTAGTTTAATTTAGTCCAATGACAATCTCAAAATGATCATAAAATTGAAGATATTATTAATATTATTATTTATTAATAGCCTGGTGCTTTGGTGTATAGTTTGGAATCTTTAAAACAAAAATGAACTGCGGAATCAAAGATTAAATATAAACTATAGAGGTTTTGTATATATGTATTTATAATCTAAAAGGTTTTCTGCATTTAAGAGGTTTTTAGAAGGTTTATTTACTCTGGTTAAGTAAGTATTGGTGTCAGTCGTGACTCGTGGCCAAGTCAGACTTGTGAGTGTCAAACGATTTCCTTGCTTGAGCAATGCTACGCTGTTTCCATTTCGTTGACCGAATAGCTGTTAAAGCGAGGTGTAACTTCAAGCTACTACTAAATCGTGCCTAGATATCAGATAAATCTGAATTTTGACCATATTTCATTCCTGAAAAGCTAGTTTTCAAGAAAAAACTTATATAAAGTTAATATAATTATTGAAATGAAATATATTTCAATTAAAATTTATTAACTCTATAATTCTACACGTTTGTCTCAGTTTTTAGTGTTCTACTTGCTGTGCTAGCGGTCACGGGTTCGAGTTCCGCTGAGGGCAGTCATTTGTGTGATAAGCAGGAATGTTTGTACTCCAGTCATGGGTGTTTATATTTATAATATGTGCATTTTAAGTTATATATGTTTAGTGTATCAACTATCTGATATCCATAATATAAGTCTCGTTGCTTACCATTGAACTAGATAGTGCTATGTGTTGATGTCTCAACATATTTATTTATTTGTACTTATTTTAAAGAGGTTATACTTTTATATTTATGTGTATATATAAAAACGCAATCGCTGTAAGGATATGTTAAAGCTACGAGTAGCTCGTTTCCTTTAAGTTTCTGACGAGATTCTAGTTTCTAGCCTCAGGCTTAACCTTTAACATGTTTAGGTTAACTTTTCACGTTATCTCTCGCATTTTTGCATCTAAACCACCATAACAAAGTCTAGAATCTCTTTGATGTCAATGTGGTAAGTACGTAAATTAAGTGTTTAGTCACCATGATATTTGCTGCCAACGAGCGTTTGTGACCCGCTCTACCAATGACGTCTGAGGTCTAGTCCAGTTCCTAAAGCACCATTCTGTACAGTAAACGTGCCGATTCCCTCTTGAGCCGAAGCACATGAAAAAATTCCACTGAGCCCTGACAAATAGGCAAGTTTGCTTCGTCTAACATTAAAAGAGCATTTTAAATTATAACTATACTAGAGACTAAGGTTTTAGACGTCTCAAAAATAGTTTTATTTAAAACTAGCAGAACCCGCGGTTTCGCTCGCGCTGAAAATCATCCCCTATTTTACCCCCTTATGGGATGAATATCGAAAAATGCTAAAACACGTATTTATTTAATTGTATTGAATAGCTTTATTTATATAGGTATTATTATAAAGTGTTTCCACGTAGGAATGGTATAATCTCCCGCGATAAAAATAGCCTATGTCACTCTCTAGCCTTCCAACTATTCCACACAAAAAATACTCCAATCCGTCAATCGGTTTTGACGTGAAAAAAAGACAAACAAACAAACTAACAAACACACTTTCACATTTATTAAGTATGAACGAGTAACAAACATCCATACTCACAAACTTTCACATTTATAATATTAATACGGAATATGCAATAAAATAGGTCACACAAAGCAATTTTAATCACTCTTTGTGCTATAATTATTAAATTACATAATGGTTTCAGGGGAATGGATTTATATTATATTGATATTTGAAGATAATAAGCATTTATATTGACAACAAACTAATAACATGTACGAAGATTAAAATATATTACAGGTGATTTTAAATTATAATTTAAAATTTCATGGAAACAGTATTAAATAACACGGAAACGAAACAATGAAAATTTTATATTGGAAGGCTGAAATAGCAGACTGACGTGATTGACGTATAATGTTGTTTTTTAGTTTGCTTAACTTGACAATAAATGAGGTAATGACTGTATTTTTTTTATGAAGAAAAAGTATCTTAAAGAGTTTATGTGACAACTAACATCCTAAGAAATCTTCTTAACTTACCGGTAGAAATAGTATATTTTTTTGGCTTTTTATAAACTATCTAAAAATCACTGGCGTCAAAACGAGCTAGTAGACCACAGATTTTCGCCAATGTCACGTAGAACACAGAGTAGGTAGGTTAGTAATAGGTAGTAGTAGGTTTTATCAATTACTAGCGACTCACATTCGTTTCGGGCGGGTTCATCCCCAGGTACGTTTTAACGGTTAATATGAAATACAAATCTTTAAATATCTCGGCTTTTCTGTACTATAATGTGCATGTATTATACATATAAACCTTCCTCTTGAATCACTCTATCTATTACTCAAAACTACATTAAAATCCGCTGAGTAGTTTAAAAGATCTAGGCGAACAGACAAGAAGGCGAAGAGAAAGCGACTTCATTTTGTACTATGTAAACTATATAAAATAAATGACAGCTATACATAATATGCATATGGTTATTATTATATTTGAAGGAGAAAACAAATCAACAAACAAAATAATATGTACATTATATTTATTATATTAGTATGTATTTTCATTAATAAACATTAAAAGTACTTTAATATATTCATTTCAAGTTATTGAATCAATGATTGTTTTCAATTGGTATTTCAGCAGAATTTTGGCATGAAAAATGAATGCTATGAATCATGAAGTGCTTTATCAAAGTAAAAGGGTATTTTTGGCACCTTTGCCTCCAACTTAATATTCACTACCAGGAAATCAATATTCTTTTTCTTTTTTATACCAGTTTCAGTCGGCTACTAAAATTATTATTGGTTCAAAATATCATTTTTAACCGTCTTCCAAAAAGGTTCTATATTCGTCTGTACGTATTTTTTTGTTTTTTTTTTGTGTATGTTCATTGATATTTTCGCCAATTGTGAACCGATTTAAAAAAATACTTTTTAGCTTGAAAAGGTATACTCCCGAAATGGTCCCGTTATCATCAAGGCAGGATCTGATGATGGAATCTCAAGGAAATCGAGGAAAAACTAACAATGTAATAAAATCTTACAAGTCAATTTTGATCCTTTTTCTGGTTTCCGATTGAGCTGAAATTTTGCATACTCATGTACGTATAGTAACGATGCAATAATCTGGTACTATTGAGCTGACCTGATGATGGAGTCAGGAGGTGGATAGTGGAACTCCTTAACGAACAGCAAAGATACGATTTTTTCTAATGGATTTAACTATAATATAGCCTGTTCTAAACTCCATCATGACATGATTGATGCACCCAGGGTTGACTTCCGGCGAGGGAACTCCTCAACAGTAAATAGTACAGACATGAGATTTTTTTGTACATGCATTTATATTAAAATACTTTCTTCTTACTTTGCTACTACTGCGTCTACACTAAAAATGCAAAAATAAAAACCTAAAAAAAAAATTAAAACTGACTTCAAAAAGATTTTATATATATAAGTAAATGAAAACTACTAATCAGTTATTTTTTACTTTTTAGTGCTTTTTTTGAAGTCAGTGAGTTGGCAATTGTAAATGATTTTATTTTTTTATAAAAATTCAATGCATGGCATAACATAGTAATAGTATATATTATAATAAAATGAGTTGAAAGTTTAGTATTGCTAAGTATAGAGACAAAGTAAATGACTAATTACGTATTTTATACTACTAAATGCTCTTTACTATTCTAGGCATTTTAGAGTCTATATTCTAAGTTTAACTCAACTTTTTTTAGGCAGTGGTAGCCCAGTGGTAACGCGCTCGCTTGGGAAACCGAGTGAAGCGAGTTCAAATCCCGGGTCTCGCACCTTTGATATTTTCATGTGCGAATCATTTCGTTGTTTCTTCTGATTTTCTCGAAAACGATATAGACTTTGTCAAAAAAAAAATTATGGGACCATCTTGGGAACTACCTTAATAGAATACAATTTCAAGTAAAGAAATCGTTCAAGCCATCTCTGTAAAGTACATAAATAATACATACACGCGAACATAGAACCTCCTCCTTTTTGAAAGTCGTCTAAAGATATCTTGCACCAAATTTTCGTCAGATAGAATTAAATTAGTACAAAACTTGTTTACAAATCTGGGTATTTTGTATAGGCATGTAGTTATCTTCAACTTTAAATGCATAGAGCTTTCACTTTTTAATTAAACATGGTTGGTATGAATCTAACATATCGTATTGAAATCTGTATTTCACATATTCTTGAAGCTTTTTCTACACGATTCCCCAGTAAAAGTGTTATGTTTTTTGAGTGTATCTTCCTTTTACATATTATTATATTTTACATATTAATATATTATTATATTTAGGGTGTCGCAAACGTAAATAAAATGGCGTTTGTGAATTGAGAAGTAGAAGGAGAATACAAAATATTTTTATTATAATAACATGAGTATCAAAATTATAAGGTAATTTAATAGCATTTTTGTTTGTCTATTTCAGGAATTAATATGCAGTGTTTTTTTTTGGACTAATGACTACTCTAGGTGCCTTTTGGGAATCGATACAAAAAGATTGACTTTTCATTATACGCTCTAATATGTATGTATCTATTCATCTTTTTGCAAATGATCGGCGAAACTTTTTTGCAAAATGTGTATTACTAGCATATGATAACTAGATAGTTCAGGTCATGGACTGTCTGAGTACCACACTGTCTCACACACAGACACAGACAAACTTTCGTATATATAATACTAGCGGCTCACCCTCGCTTCGCTCGGGTTCATCCCTAGGTTGATTCCCCATATAAAGGTTCATCCCCATTTTCACCCCTTTAAGGGGTGATTTCTGGGATAAAAAGTGTCCTATGTCCTTTCTAGGGTCTCAAACTATCTTCTTACCAAATTTCATCTAAAGTTATTCCAGAGATTACCCCCTACAACGTAACAAATTCATAAACTCACAAACTTTACCTCTTTATAATATTAGTATAGATATAGGTATAATATATAGTATGTATATATAAGCCGAGACAAATCACCAGAGGGCCTTACACAAGTCTGCCAACGTTTTCAATTGCTATGCGCTCATATCTGATCACCATTTCATTATTGACCGGAAACAAGCTTCATTTCGCTGGACGTTAATTAAAACAATTGGATGGAGCCCACGCTTAATAATTTTGTGTAGACCTATTACATAAATGATGAAAGAATTTGTGTTTGTTTATGCGAGTTGTTTGTATATGGAACTTTAAATGTTTTAGTTTTTGTAAGATACTATTAAGAAGAGAAGATGTCATTTTACAATTGTTGAAAAATAGAAATTTAAAATAATATATGGATATAAAATACTAGCGACTTATTGGGAAGTGTGCCTTTGTGCCTAAGAGTAGCCTATGTGTTCCTCATACACAGTAAATAAACATATATAAACTTTCACATTTATAGTAATCCGATTATTTTTAATTTAATTTAATCATTTACTTCAGGCAATATTTACAAAAAGACCTTAAATATATAAATTTTATGATTATATGTCTTTACAAAAACTTTGTACTTTCAATATAATTTTTAAAATTTCTTCTATTCTTCAATGATGGTAGAATAACATCTAAGCCTCCTGATTAGAAGAAGATTACTATGAAATGTTTGTATGTTTCATAATTTTTTTTATTGAAATCACATATGTCTTATTTACTTCACGTTTTATACTATATACTAGCGACTCACCGTCGCGCGCGTCGCTCCGCTTGGGATCGTCCCTAGTAACGTTTAAACGTTTAGTATAGATTTCTCAGAGGTGAGATATTTTCCCGCAGTAAAAAGTATCCTATATGATGATCCGCATAACCAGCTACCGTCATATCAAACATTAAAATCTGTTCGATGGTTTTTCAGACAGACAAACAGACAAAAATTCTAAAAAGTATAGATTCGGTCTCTGTATAAAAAATAATAATGACTATTTCAATAAAATTTTCCAAAAAATATTTAATGATTATATTTTACTTAGCTAGCATTTTATTATATGTATATATATATATATATATATATATATATATATATATATGTATGTATGTATTCAGCCCTTTTTAACGTCCCACTGCTGGGCACGGGCCTCCCTTCAGTACGAGGGGAATCAGGTCATAGTCCACCACGCTGGCCAAGTGCGGGTTGGCGGACTTCACATGTCTTTCGAAAACTTGTTAGGTTCTCTCAGACATGCATGTTTCCTCACGATGTTTTCCTTCACCGTAAGGCAAGTAGTAATCATGTTGGAAATGATTCGCACATGAAAGTATCAGAGGTGCGAGACCCGGGATTTGAACCCGCTTCACTCGGTTTCCCAATCGAGCGCGTTACCACTGGGCTACCACTGCCTTATATATATATGTCAAATAACAACGATAAGCTAAAAGTAATGTGTATGGGATTTTCTCTTATTTACACGATACTTCAAAAGCAATTTAAGAGTCCTGCAATATAATAAAAAATCAATAAAAAAAAAGTAATAATTAAGTTATGTAGTATTATTACATATAATTAAGTATTTTTTGTGATTTCAATGTATTTTATTTATTGTAAATAAATATTAAACGGTCATATATTAAATATTTAAAAGTTATTAGTATACATTTAGAGGTGTTATTTTTTCTTATTAATATGAAATCACCGTATAACCTATTTGTGAATTCGGCCAAAAATGTATACTAAAATTATTTTATATCCATGTATGTATGTAGGTTCATTGTTATATTAAATTTTAGCAAATCATACCTTCTAATAATAATATAAGTGAGCATTATCGAACCGAAGACCAACCATTTATTTCCATACAATTCAATGTAAATTAACGTCAATTGCAGGTGTATTTTGTATTCTAATAAAATGATAAAAACCAAATCGTTCAATTAAATTAAGAAATTTTTTGATCGGAATGAAATCATTGGTACCTAGAGATAATCACCGTTTAAATTACTAAATTATATACATTCGGGTTTAATCGTAACTTGAACGGTCCCCTCGAGCAACGCGCTTCAAAAGCTGCGTTCAACGGAGCTATTCATTAAACTTTTTTTATTCATTGTGATTTGTGGCTAACAATGACGATGACAAACGAAGACGCATCGTCTTGAATTGTACACGCTATAATCAGTCTTTATTACAATTACTTAAAAACCAGAATGGTATGTAAAAAATTAGCAAAATAGTAAAGATATGGGTATACGGGTATATACAGCTTATGCCATGGTTGGTTGTCGTTAATTAAATGTTAAACTAGCGCTGCTTCGTAGCGTTGTTTCGTGTGCTATAAAATATATTTTCTACTCTTTTCCTTTACCTCATAATTATAATTATTTCGTAAAAAATATTGTCTCCAGAATTTGCTTCTTTCAAATGATCTGTTAGCATTTTGCGTAGATTATTTATCGAATAATTGAATCAATTAAGTGCTATTATATTTAAATACGTCTGAATTCAAAGGTTATATGAAAAATGTTATATGATATTATCTACACAAGTAACGTAAAGGTGAACGTGGGCGGCGCCCGACTTGACGTGACGGCGAGTGGGCGAGAGTACCGTTTATTTTAGTAAAATAATTAACTTTGCGTAAGGTAGTCTGATATTATTATCACTGCCCTTACATGGTTCAGTGAGCTAAATTATTCTTTTAATATCTATGCCCACAAATGTTAAGTGTTTTGTCACGTTCTAGGCTACACTTTATTTTTATAGCAACTGCCTGTCGTAGGATATTTATATATTTGAAAAAGGAACTAAAAGAAAGCGTGGGTAGGAATTGCTAAGCGAGAGTGAATAGCTATTGTATTATAAATGACCTGCGGCTCCGTTCGCGTAGCACCTATTTATGTATAATGGCTCCGTTGGTTTAATTATGAAATTAGATCTCTTCTCAGTCTCTACAGATTTTTAATATTAAAACGGGCATAGGAGTATTCGTGGGATGCGGCGAGTATAACATAACAAGTCAGCAGATTGGGATAGGGAGAAGTTTTACCCGACTGTTAAGAAAGGTATATGTTTTTCGCGCATTTCTTGTATGTATGTATGTTTCTATGTATTTTTGTAAATTTCTTTATTACCTCGTATCTTCCAAACAGCTGGATGGATTGTGACAGTTAAGGTATCTTTACATTCGTCTCAAAAACCCAAGTATCCTTAGATAGGTGTTTCAAAACTTCCTTTAACTCCTACACTCTTCATTTTTGTTTTTCAGAGTCTACTAATAAAGTACATTTTTTTATAGTACAAAGGTGACTTGCAAGTATACATACGGTCAGTCTAATATCAGACTGATGAAGCGGTTCTCCTATTCTATACATTATAATGTTCTCGTTTATGCCAAGTAAATTTCCTTACCGAAGGAAAAGAGGACGGACGGAACGCATTTACTTATTACTAGAAAAGTAATAATATAGGTACTTCAATATTCAATAATATACGAGGGTATTCGGCCTAGTCAGCCCATTAATGCTAGTAACACTACCAAGGCAGTACCAAAATGGCATGTTTTGTCTTACCTAAACCATGACAAATATCTACATGATCAATCTAAATGACCAACACAGTGTGGGTGAATTGAACTCGTGACCTTTGGCGCATTAATTCTACTCATGCTCCACTGCGGCGTAACGGTCTGCTGATGATGGACAGATGTCATTAACTATGAAAATAGATTTTGTCATATGGAACAAAGGAGAGAAATTGTATATGTTTATAAATTTATATGGTAGATTCTGCAAACTTTGTACAAGAAAACTGTTAAACAAAACAATTTTGTGTATAAGTTGTGTATCATTGTGTGCCCCGTACGAGGTCGATTTAAAGTGGACTACATAAGTAGGTCTATTATATTTTTTAATTGGTTGGCCTTGGCTGGTCACGATAATTTTTATTGTCATATGATTCATTGTACCTACTGGAATTTTATGCATATATAACTATACATAAATGTCGATAAATATAGCGAGGGTTGCAAAATATATACTTCTAAGTCAAATTATATTTAAAACAAAAATAGTACAAAAGTGATTTCGGTATTAAACTAAACCAAACACAAATAACCATAGCGAAAATATCGCATTAATATTGTAACAACGTTTGCTCTACTTTAAAAATATATATATATTTTTTAATTTGAATGAGTTACATCAACAAACTAGAGCAATGTAATGAAATGTAATTTTAAAAGGCATTGCTAGTATTTTACAACATAAAACTTGAATAACGAGATGCTCGGTTGAAATAAAAAATATCTTCCCTGAGGGTGCTAAGCTGATATTAAAATATTTCTTTTGTTGGTGACAAATTGTTTGACGTCAACTTTATGCGGCATTCGTTTTTCAACCATTGTAGGGTTGGCGATATAAGTTTAGGAGATTTGGCATTAACCAATACTTAAATAAAAACATTTAATATTTACTTTTTACAAAACTAACATTATTGTAAAATATATAAGGCTAATATTATGTTCTAAATACTTATACCTTAAATTTAAATTAATGTTTCATTAAAAAAAAGATAAATTATTAATATTTAAAAATCACTAAATATGCTGAAAACTAACAGTTGCGTCAATCCCAATAACTATCTCTGTGTAAAAATTACAACGATATACATAAATATATGTATGTCCATTACCAAGTGAAAGGACAACTTATTATATTCGAACCGACGAAGAAAACCTCAGAGTTTGGTGAAATAGTACCTAAGTCCTAGTAGACCTAAGTTTCTTCTCCAATTCATCTAGTGATTCTATGGGTTTTTAGAATTCCATAAAACTATACTTAAAACTTGTGCATAAAAAATATAAAGAACATTACATATTAATAACATTTAAAACGGAAATATTTTAAAATAAGTTTAGCCTTAATAGTATTTTAAGAGTATTCGCCTTTCACTTTCGATCGGTTTTGCAAATCACTGTCTTGATTAAAATTAAATTGAAACAAATGAATACTATGATAACATCAATGAACACGATTTAAAGGTAATGATTGGATTACGAAATAATATAAGGCCAGATTGTAGTTGTAATTAGAAAATTAGAACGTTATCAGATCATATGGTAAGAGCGCAGTTGTAGAACTTTCAAAGAGCTTTGTATGAATGTGTGTGAGCTTGTTTCATTTAAACGTTATCGCAAATTGAACAAGACGATCTGAAGCTTGGCGCAATGATAGCAAATTTTCAAGATGTAAATAATTGTTTTGTAGGATCTATATACCTCGAATATTTACCAGAATTGAAGTTTTATTTTGATATTCCTACATATAATATGTACATATTTTTTTATAGTATAAATGCACTCATATAAAAAGTTGATAGTGATTTTCGCAATGAAGTCTTTGGCTGTATATGTATAATGGTACGAAATCATATTATAATGTTCAGTAATTACTGAACTTTATTATTATATTAATTTAAAGGTTTAGTCAAGTTTTACAATCGCTGTTGCGATAAAAAACAATGATGGAAATTACAAAGTAATCGAACGTTTATTCAGAGTATAATAATATGCTCTATTATTTTGTGTTATTTTACTGATTTCGATTAAAGAAAGTAATTTTGTTTTCGAGTTAGAAATACATGTTAGGAATACATAAATAACAAGATATTACACAATTCTGTTATATATAACTTATCGTATATCATATAACAATTGGTTATAATTTTAATAGTACTATTTCACTGAATTTGAGTGTAGTTCTGGAACATAATAACCAATTATATTCAATATGTCTCTAGCCGTAGCTAAGTAATATTACAGTACATTCAAACGCTAGTGCTAGCTACTGCTCTAATTAGATGCACTGTGGCGTCAGTGAGGTCAATGCTACACCACCCTCGATTATATACGTAATTGCCACTCTGCCGCGGTCTCGCTCTGCTGATCGCCACACGTTTTCATTAACTTAATTTTATATTGCTGTTTTACTATGAAATACTTTTAAAAGCTACAGTTTAGTTCTAAGTCAGACATTTCCTCTGTAATAGATAGTTAAGTATTATTACGGATGTAAATTGAGCTTAATGTTACATGGTTAACCAGTCAGATTTATTTATTGCAGCTGGAACATAGAGAAACACTTAATCTGTATATTTTTAAATAAATATACATACATAAATAACAGGAAAGAAGTTTTCACATAAAATAAATATACTTATATATCAATGTGGAATTTTGTTGATGGTTATCGATGAAATATATGTATGGATCTCCACATTTTAATCCACATTTTTTTGGTCGGATATTATTGCTGTTTTTTTTTTATATATATAAACACATCGCCCCTTAATATAAATAATATTAAAATGTGCTTTTAAGGCTCAAATTAGACAATCCTTTGTTATTCTGTAAATGTGTATTTTTTTGTGCTACTTTCACTATGTGTTTTTATATAAAGGGGAATCATTATGGGGAATCAATATCAATAGGTGTAGGTATATCCTTATTCTAAATGTATTTGTAACTGAAATCGTGTAACCATAGCGTTGTAAATTTTGTTCATATTTGAGAAAAATAATAAGAATATAACGTATCGATTATATTACACACTTGCATTATACGTTACACAGTGAACGTGTAATTTTGACCATAATTTACCGCCGTCCCCGGCCCTGCCCACAAATACGCGTGGATATTGCGCGACTACTGCGTAATTATGGGCGATCTGTCAAAACACTGTTACGGTAATAATAAAGCATTTTATGCTATAAAAAAATCACCTGTCGCACCTGTATTAACATATTTTATCTTAACAGCTATATGTAATACATTACCATATACATTAAATTTTATGTTTAAGCGATTTAGTAATGAATAAGACTATATATCTTTACTGTGGCTTTGCACTCGTTTTTGTTAATTTTTCAGTTTATATTTTACTAGCATTGCCTGCGGCTCCGCACCCGTTCAGATGACCAAAAACCATTTTTTTAGGTTTTACATATTAGTATACTCTAACATTACAGTTTTTGTTTTTTTTCCTCAGAAATGAGACATTTTCTCGCGGTAAAAAGTATCCTATATGTTGACCCGGATAACCAGCTATCACCATACCAAATTTCATCAAAATCCCTCCAGTGGTTTTTCTGTAATGCGGTAACAGACAGACAGACAGACCGACAGACAAAAATTCTAAAAACTATAGATTCGGACTATGTATCGATAATAACGTTTATTTCAATAAGATTTTCCAAAAAAATATTTAATGTCCAGATTCGGCTTAGTTACAATTTTATTATAATAATGTATAGACAAGTGACTCATCCACGCTTTTCTCTACACATCTATAACACTACCACATACAAATGCAGAAACACAAAAAAGAGGTTTGGTTAAAATATTTAGTTTTAAAAATACATAACAGTTTATCAAATTGGACTGGTAATTATAAAGATTAGCTTTCAAAAAAAAATATTACAATGAATTCCTTTCCGCAATGCAATGTCAGAAAAAATATTTTACCTATCTAATCATAATGGTGAAAAGTGGATAGTGACATTATTACCTTAAAATACGATTGACTGGTAGACGCTGGACAGCTGTCATTCTGGTCATTAAGGTCGATCGAATATACGTCGGTCAATCGAAGTTTAATTTATAAAATGTCCAAACCAAACAACTTTTATGTCTCTGAATTGCTCTAGATAAGAGTAATATTGTAACTTATACTGTAAAACGGATACAAACGTGTGAATATAAACATATACTTACACATGTTATGTACCTAATATTGTAATTTTAAAATTAACTCCTTTTTAAAGTTATTTAAGTATTTAAGTAAAATCTATAAGTTATGAAAAAAGTTTTAACTGCTAATTCACTGAAGAAAGCTTTTTAAAATAAAGAATTATAAAGATTTATATGAAAACTGAAAAATTATTGTACTTTAAAAGATAAATGTCATAATGCTACTTAAATATTTAACAAAGAATATGAATTTGACTTGAGAATTTAAAATTCAAGAGGACGTTTTACAAGCCTATTATTGTATTGAAGAGTCCCGTTTAACTCCAACTGTTTTAATATCGAAACATTGTCTCTTTGACTTACGCCCAACGAATCCCGACTTTCGACATAGAATTTAATGATACTAATGATAAATCTCGTTCTTATCCGTTTTCCTAATCATTATTCAAGTACTGCGGTGTCGACCAAAGCCGTTACAGCGTGACACTAATTGATGAATCATTTTATTGGAATAACAGACAAGTTTGTTATATAACATTAAGCTTGCTAACGATTATTTTATCTTTTTTATAGTCTGAGATCCGGCGTTTGGAAAAGGTACTCTCATTTCATTTTTCCATTAGATAAAGTAGGAAAATAATTAATTATTACTGTAGAATTGAAAGTTTTAACTTTTATCTGTGATTTTTTGACATGTTTTTATTTACCGCTCTCGTCTTAATGTTGGACTACGCAATGTTTTGATTTCGATCGGAATGGATATATTCATAATTATAATCATCATATTGCTGATTGTGTAAATTAACGTTGGGCGATATTCGTATCTTGTAGTCTCGTTTGACTGAGCAATAGTAGCCCGATACGTGCTCTATTGTGCTTTATTTTAATACACATCTATACTTTTTCTGTAAAAGTAAAATAGTTTTAGGTTAAGCACTTTGGAATTTAATGATGCAATAAAACCTTGTATATGAAGTATAATTGAAAAATCCATTTTAGGACGATATTACAGATCTATAAATGCGTCTCAATTGAAGTTTCTTTTCATATTTACTTTGTTTTTTATTTAGTATATAGATAGAATGAAGAATGAGTTTTTTTAAGTGGATCTGAAAAAACAAAGCCAGTTTGGCACTTGTTATGTGCTTAGATAAGAAATAAACGTGGATATAGTGAGAAGAATTTAATGATACAATATATTTAAATTACAAAGTTTTCAACAATTTCATTCAAATGAAGGGTTGCTCTAAAACATTACGAGAAATTATTAAAATTTATTTAAATATAATAATTTATTCTAATTGATATTATAAATTCAAAAGTGATTCTGCTTGTCTATTTGGTTATCACTTATCATAGTTGAATCAATTTTAATAAATTTCGTATACATAACTGGAACTATGACTTATTTAAAGATATTTTATTGTGTGAGAAAGGATGAAATATCGTATTATTTGATACGTCTTTTGATTAGGAATTTCTTATAAAATTTTATTTCTGTTATAATGATATAATTATAGGACGAAATCGGGCTTTACATTGGAATACTTCCTTAGATTTACGCCAATATTTGATATTTTAAATAAACCGGGAGGGACTATGTTAGCTGTAGAGTATTCGAAAGGTTGGGAACGAAAATATATAACAAAACCGCCACAAAATCTAAAAATATATTTTCATTAAAAATGATTTTTACCTAGACATAATGACATAAGATGATATATAAGATATATTTAGGTATTATATAAGATATTATCTTATAAACAAATTATGTCAATAAGTAGGAACAACTTGAAAAACCGTTAATAATTGTAGCTGTAAACACAGCAGTACTACGCGTAGCGGAGCGTCTATGCGGTGTCAAGTTGACAAGTTAAAAGCAAAATCTATTTATCTTCGGTCGTTTTTTTCTTTTCTGACTAATATTTTTTTCTGGTACCTTTTCCCTGTACTCTATATTGATAATACTTGTTAGGTACACATTCTTTACTTGACATCACTATATATATCTTCCTACCGTCACATCCTAAACTCCTTCGATAGTCCTTTACCTGGAGGTAGTACGCAAAAAAGCTTCAACGGCCGCGTACGGCGATGGGACGAGCTCCGCATTCTCCCCATCAAATTTAAGACTACGCGTCAAAGTTATCGTGCGAAACGCAATAAACTATCTTATTTTACAATTACAAACTTTAAACAAATCACCCGGTGTTGTGTGAAAGTGATTGGTATACGAAACGCGACTTAAGAACCCACGCGGGACAACGGCGAACCACGTAGTCCATCCACCCTTTCTATCTTTACCCAACAATACTTATTGCATTGTAAATACTTTGAAACGATTTTTGTGAGACATACATACTCGTATGTACGTAAATAATATATTGTGTATTTTAGTAATATACATAAGTACCTACGTATTTAACTTAAAAAGGAAACCATATAGATTTTTCACTAATTAAAATAAAAATGTAGGTATAAAAATGAAACAATAATATAGTACATTATGTAGCTTTTTTGCACGTTTGGAAAAAATTATGAGATAAAAATTTTTACAATGCGCGCGCACACCGACGGCCAAAAAGCGACATGATGAAGTTAGCTGCATTTCTTTTACAGAGAGTTGTTATATACGGGATGAACACTTTAACTATTTTGGTGCTGTTACGCCAAAGAAGTACATATAACTTTAAAACACACACTCCTACTTCGTTCCAAGCATCTTTGAACACACGATTGGAAAATATATTAAATCTTGATTTAAACTCTACAGATTTATTGAATTTAAATTTTAGATGAAAGGGAAAAAATAATTATGTAAATTAATACATATTATCCGCATTTTAAAGCAGCCCTACCACAGTTTGATAACTGAATTTTAGTACCTTTTAATGTTATCTCTTTCTATTAACTCTTATCTATAGTTAATTGAATGTACTTTAATTTAAGGCTGTTCGAACTAAAATAATTATGTCATTTGATTTTAACATCTCCGAGCATATATTTATTAGTTCTAACTAAATAGAGAGTAAGTCTGACTTTTACATGAAGTATTGTTAAAAAAACCATTATAGGACGATATTACAGATCTATAAATGCGTCTCAATTGAAATTTCTTTTCATATTTATTATGTGTTTTATTTAATATATAGATAAAATCGAGAATGTGTTTTCTTTAGCGGATCTGAACAAAAATATACAGTTTGGCACTTTTTGTGCTTAGCTAGGAAATAAACGTGGATATAGTGAGAAAAAATTAAAAATATACGTATGTAAATAAATTATTTCTTGCAATAACATAATATTAATATAGCATTTAAATACAAAAATATATGTCATTGTGAATTAAGAGCAAGGCACATATTCACCCTCCCCATAAAACAACTAAAAGGGACGACCTCTTGAAGAAATGGTGCCGCGTCGACAGGACAACGGAGCACGAATGTATGAAGCTACAAGTATGTTGTTTGAAGAGGATGAAGTGATACAGGATACTTTATGTGAAAAATATGGGTCTTTCGTTATTGTCTCCATATTTTTTAGTAGCTACTGCCAGTGAATTTGTTCAGTTTTCTTAAATTCCAATTAGATAACCACCACTGAAGACTGTTTTTTTTGTTTGACTCCTATTTAGTTTTGATTGTTATTTTTTTATCAAGTGCGATGTTCCATGCAGTGCCTGGTCACGTGTTATGTGTGCCAGTACGGGCGTGAACCAAGTGCTCAAACGATTCTGGGTAGCTTGATGTACTGATTCACGTTTATCTAAAGAAAGCAAAAATTTCTTATTGCTCTGCAGGTGTTGAAAATGAATTTTTATTTTATTTTTTATGTATTGTCTTTTGTAAGTCTGTTATATTATAAAGCACGTTGTGACACCACACAGTGTTTTGTATATTTTTAGATGTGAGAAATAAAGTAATAACAGCTGTGTGTCCATTAAATAAATAAATAAAATGTAGTAGACGTACGTACAGACGAGTAGGTATATGTATATAGTAGCCGGAGCAAAAGTTGTATGCTTACATCGAATTTACTAACTTTAGATTAAGTTCTATTTTATTATTCTACCCTCCGAGGTGAAATTTTTGTAGAAAAATGTCGAAGTTTCTTATTCACAAAATAATTATATATATATATATATATATATATATATATATATATATATCCGAAATTACTATATATCTCCCTTTTCAAAAAAATAAAAAATTCAAAGCTACTATACACATGTAGAGGATATATTTTGAAGTAAAACATTTTTAGGCGTGACTGAGAGGTAAGTCAATACTCAATACATTGGAAAAATGAACGTAACGGAAGTGTTTTGAGGAAATGAGAACAAATTTATTATTAATATTTTAAAAAAAATATAATATTTATATTTGTATAATAATTATTATATATAATAATATATATTTATTATTAATTATTTTATAATAATTATTACTCATAAAAATGAATAAATATGTTATCAATTTTAATTAAAGCTATAATGACTAACTGTTGCCACTGTAACCGTTGTTATTGTCTAATAAATGATATATAATAATATATTCTTTCCGTACATGAATTCTACAAACATATAACCGTAATGTGTTTAATATGTCTTATTTAATTATTATTGATTTGTTTTAAATTAATTGCGATATTTGACTAAGAAGTTTTACTTCAAAAGCGAGTATAGGTGTGTTGTTGTTAATACCAATGCTGGCCACATTATACATTTTTTCCTCACATACTTTACAAACCAATATCGTCTTGGAAGAGATCAGCTTCTAAATAATGAGTTTCTTGCCTTACAAAGCTTTTGAAATGGGCCGAGACTCAAACTCAGCGCTGAGTATTTTTTTCTATTTGTACTTCCTCTCTAAAACGTATTTAATAAATAATTAATCTAATTAAATAATTTGATCAAATATTTTTACTAAGTATTACTTTTGTTAATTTTGTAAATTAGGACCCCGATTCAAACCAAATTAAATAATACATAACTAAACCTTAAGCTTAGTTTTTAACTAAAACTAGTTCTACTATTTTAGTTTACTCTCATTAAAAAGTAAAATATTTGCCAAATATAAACACGATTATACATTTCATGAATATCTCATATCACCTTCTTTCTGCTTCGGAAAAAATAATACAAATACAAAATATATGTTGCAGATGTTATTTAGCGGGATTTATCTTCGCTACGGGAGTAAGATATGTACGTTTCTTCATGAATAGTTAAACTGGGTGTCGTATCACTTTATGTAAAACGAATAAACTGGTTTACGAATCTTCACGTACAGTGTAGGCAAAGCTGCCATATAAAATTAGTTACAAAATGTGTATTAATAAATGAAATGTAATATAAAATGTAACTTATAGTTGGTTTTTGTTGCAGAGTATCTAAGGTTTTTTTTAAATAAATAAATAATAAATATGTTGGAACATTAATACACAGCACCATCTAGTTCCATGATAAGCTACGAGATTTGTGTTATGGATACCAGATAGTTGATATACTACACATGTATAACTTTAAAGTTTATATACATATACGTTATAAATATAAATACCCCTGACTGGAGTATAAGCATTCGTGCTCGTCACACAAATGATTGCCTCCTGTCTGGATTCGTACCCGCGACCGCTGGCACAGTAAGTAGGGTAACTACAAACTAAGTCAAACGTGTCAAAAGGTTCTTAAAAGCTTTCTAGATTTTTTATATCATGTTGAAATATATTTAGTTACAGTGTTCTTAGACAAGATAACATTGCTATCTACATGTGCTATCGCTAGTAGAAGTCTAAGAAATTCATCATTTTCTAATGGCGATATCGATTATAGAAGAAAAAAGATTCCGACCAATTGAGAACCTCCTCCTTTTTGGGAGTCGGTTAATTAATTTCATCTAAGGCAACAGACCCTGTTTGGGGTTGGCTCGCATGTGATTTCTATCTTATTTATAAATTGTTATTTGGTGAGATATGAAAGAAAGAATTAAACTGTACCGGTTTCTCCGGACCACTCTTATTTTAGAAAAAAAAAACTTCGCAAGAAGAATAACCAATGAATAAGTGATAGATCGTTATAGAAAATGTTCAATTGGCTACAAATGCTCTGAAACAGTCATTTAAAAAAAAATAAGGTATTTTAAACCTACCTCCGTCGTGTTTTATTAATTTACTCGAGAAAGAAGATGACGAAATAACTAATTGTTTTTATACTATAGGCATTTAAGTTCATTCAGCTTTCGTAAAGCTTTTCATGTGTGATCCTTTAGGGCTTAGACAAAACCCAAAATGAAATCATCATGATATTAAATCATCAACATGGTATTTTTATATATTTTTTTAAATTTATATCCATCAACTATTACATTGAGGTCTTGTCTAAGCTTATCTGAAACTTAAAAAATGATACGGTGTCCAAAAAAATCTACATTTTTAAATTTATTTTTTACAAATTTAAGATGATCGGTCACACCATTTTTTTTTATGCCAGTACCAGCTCTCCAAAGCAATTGCTCCACAAAGCCTCCTATCTGGATCAGGTGACCACACACGCTGTAACAAGTTAGTCTTTTGAAGTTCTTTAATTCGTTTGCTCGTTACTACGGTATGTAAATTGGAAGTGACAATAAAATGCAAACCAAATGATTGTATATCTCGTAGTAGTGGAAGTGAATGTTACTTTTTACTGTATGTTTGGAAAAAAGGATAGCTAAAAAAGGATAGCTAAAAAAATTAAAAATATCGCAGAAAGGGTTTGGTCCATAAGGTAGTTTTCTATTATTATAATAATATAAAATAATTTTCTATTTTATTTTAATTTTCTAAGTAAGTTTTCATACCTTTTTGGCAAAGAACCCTAAAGAAAACTGAAAACTTAGATATTATTTGAAAAATTATAATTTGTAAAAAAATAAAATAATAATAACAATATATGAAAAGAGATGATTTTTTCTGATAAGTTGTAATATATAAAGTACTCGAACTAAAACTATAAAAAATGGTGGTTCAGAATAAGAGCTGTACTTAGTAAGTCTGCAAATGTTTAAGCGTTCTAGAGTAAAATAGCGAAGTTTTTCAACCGCATCGCCTATTAGTGGCTTTTATATGGAAACTTTTGAAGTTGTGGTCTGATAAAAAGTTAAATGAAAGATATCAGGGGGCTTGCATGAGATGCGGTTTGGACCGGTAATATAACAGTTTAATCTTCCGGTGTGTATGGTCCATTTTAGTATATGATTATATTATAGAATAAAATTTTATATTATTGTATCTTACAATGTTATATAACTCGCTTGATCATTGTTCATTTTCATTGGCTTAGCAAGAAAAAGATTGTATAACAAAAGCAGATTAGTTATTATATTTTAATCGTTATCTGAAATATGTATCTATATCTATACATATAATAAAATTCTAACTAAGCCAAATCTGTACATTAAATATTTTTTGGTAAACCTTATTGAAATAGACATTATTATCGATACAGAGGCGAATCAATAGTTTTTAGAATTTTTGTCTGTCTATCTGTCTGTCTGTGACCGCATCACGTAAAAACCACTGAAGGGATTTTAATGAAATTTGGTATGGCGATAGCTGGTTATCCTGGTCAATATATAGGATACTATTTCTACTTTTTATAAAACATCTCCGAGAAATCTGTACTAAACGTTAAAACGTAAGTAGGGACGAACCCGAGCGGGGCGAGGGTAAAATTAAATTAAGTGACTAATACTAAAATAAACTATATTGTATATGTAAGACTATTACTATTATATACTGTAGACGTAATAACTATTAACTTAGCCATCGATACATAGATGTTCTTTATTTGAATTTATATGTACATGTAGTTAAAATTTGACGAAATTTAGTACGATAATGTTGAAAACGAATACTTTTGTATACGCAATTAAATAATATTATTTCTTATTTTATTACTTATCCATACTTGTTTCATCTTTCACTAAAGGATTTATAAAAGCTCTTTAATAAATTGAATCTCATAAATTTCAAAGCTTTGTAGTAATTTGACACGGCTATTAAGCTTTTATAAGGGTTTTAAGTAAATTATTAGGCCTGTTACTTTTAATGTGACACTATTCTTGCATGAAACTTTTACATACAAAATTGACTGTTTGTAAACAGATCTGTTCTACAAGTTACTTAATGGTTTATGTACAAACATATTTTCTTATTATTATATTATTATTTTTATATAGAAATATCTTACTGGTGGTCTTTTTCTTAGATATGTTGGTTGAATAAATTTGTAACTTACTTTTTTCTCCGCAGTTTCGTTCGTTTGATAAATAAGTCAATAAAAGCTTATAAAGCTTTTTACTGATTTCATTTACTTTCAAACTTCAATAAACATTAAAGTTACAGTTTATTTAATAGTTTTTGTAGAAAATATATTGGGTAAGAATAATTAGGTATATAATAAGATTACATTTCCTCCGCTTGACATTATATAATATTTTTTAAATTATTTTAGATTTATTATATAAGCTTTTAGTCTTTTTAATACATTATATATAATAGAGAAGCGAAACTTTCTAACAGTCATATTGAATTAGATTAAAAATATTCATTTGCTCGAACTTCCTCTGTTATATGATATAAAAAATGTTTCCACACTCTTTTGCTGTATTAAAAACATAATCTAGTTTAATATGATTTAACATATCCTCAATTCAATAATAATTACCGCTTTCAAAACGGCCTTTCACTACAACACTTTAATATAAATTTAATTGTACGAGTGCGCTGCTTGCTAGAAACCACACCTATAAGCTGTGGTTTCTCTGCATTATTTGTCGGCGACTTGCGCATTTATTAACTTGGTCTAAGTTTGTCACTTTAGGCGATTTTTACATTAAATTTACTAAAATTTAAATTCAATACAATGAAAATATTAATATGATATGACTTGATATAGTAATTACAGTCTATAATAAATATTAGCAGTATAAAGCTCTCTTCTGTGATTTCAGTCATGTCGGCCAGTTTCTCTGAGACTAGCTATCTACTCAGGGATAGTGCACAAAAGAGTGAGGATACACAAGTGCACTCACTATGCTAGCCCTAACGACCGGTGTATGAACTTTCCGAGGCAAGGGAGATTCTCAACTCTGGGAGTGAGAACTGCTTAACATGAAATCCCAATAATTACACAAGAGCCGAACCGAGATTCGAACCCAACACCTCATGGTCTGTAGCCGTATAAAGTTACCAATATGACTAGACCAATGAGGCTTATAATCTTATGAAATACTGACTTGATATTACTGTAAATTATATTACATTTATAAAGGATGATTCTGATTCATCAATCCTTTAAGTAGGTTTCTTTTTCTTAACTTCAGAAAGTTAAAGAATCAAGTCGATTTTACACGAAAAGACGTTAAAATAACACCATTTTAGACGAAATTCGTTTGTAACATTAACATAATATTGTGTACATTTGTCGCATGAACGAATTAGAGACTGGACCTGACATAAAATACAAATGTATGAAAACTAGTTCAACCAAGTGACGCATAACGCACACAAAGATTTTATTACATTATTATAAACACTGATACACAATACAATATTTCTAGTGCTTGAACGTAATCGATAAAATACATATATCGATGAACCAATGAATGACATTTTAGACATTGGTTAGCATAGTCATCATATTTTACATCTTTTAATTTATTCTTCTTCTTTTAATTTTAATAAATTAAAATAAATGAATTAAAGAGGCAATAATAATGTGTCAAATAATAATTATTTTTTAATTTGATTTATATAAATACGATGGCATTGATGGCAACATTCTGTTGGCCTATAATAATGTTAATGAACAAATGAATATCGGGTATATATTCCATTAATATATAATAAATATTATTTTGTAAAGATTAAAAAAAATATTAAGCTAATTTAATTAAATAAAGTGATTTTGTTGATTCTGTTATTGAACTATTTTAATTGGCAATTGATTGTCTCGGGTAGTTATAAAAATGTGACACCGTCCTAATATTGCTCAGTTCTTAATAAACATTTGTGAAATTAGGAAAAAGAAAAAGAGATTGCAAATTAAAGTGAGTGTTGGATCGTGAAAGTAAAATAATTAGTGCAAGTGGTAAAGTGTTTTATTACAAATCGCCAACCCAGAAGTTTAGTGCTAAAACATTATTGTTTGATTTTGTGTAATTTATGTGTTGAATTAAAATGATCTTTATTATTATTACAATGGAATAATATTCCAAAGTATATAAATGTGGAATAAAATAAAATAAAAAATTAAGTACACATACTAATTATAATTTTTGCATTTATATTTTTATTTGATTTAGAAAATATTTTTATAAATTTATTGTCATCAGATTGTAGGATACTGTGGTAAAAGTATTTTATGTTATTGTACTGTACAAATAACACAATTCGTTTAGTAATTTCGTCAAATATCGATATATTTTTCGACATTGTCAAGCACTAGTCGATGTCAAATGGACTCACTCGACAGTTTAGTCATTTGTTCTGAATGGTATAATCCAGGGATTTTATGGTGGTTGTCAGATGTCAACAATACATAGAAATATCGACTATATTTAACATAGTTGGATAATATGACATTTTATTTTACATTTAATTAAATTGTGTGATAAATAACAATAAATGTAATAAAATAATGTATTTACAAGTGAAAAGAAATACTGCTGCTTCCGCCGTTATAGTTTTTACATCATTTAACAGAACATTTAGTCATTTTTGGGAGATGTTTTGTTGACAAATAAGTGCTTGAGACTGACGCAAAAAACAAACGACCAAGCCTAAAATCTCCTGGTTACTGAGAAGACCGATAAAGGTACGTCCACTTTTATGTCTAGTCCAGTGGTTAATTCGTTCATGATTTGTCGTAATAAGTCCATATCTGTATATGTATAGTGTAGTTGTTTGAATTATATCAAAATCAGTATTCGTAGCCTAGATTTTTTTTTGAATTGTAAAGTACCTACTTCAGTGCCATATCTCTTTTTTCTGAAAAAAAAAACAAAAAGTTATGTTTATTCAATATGTCTTATATCTGTGTATGTATGTATAGTATGTATGTTAGCCCTTAAAAATTAAGCCATTAGATTCATTTTTAACCGACTTTCAAAAAGAATGAGGCTCTCAATTCTTCGGAATCTTTGTTTTTCAGTTCAACACTTGGTCCTAATGCAATTTAGTTTCAGATTAATATTAGCACTTAAGAATGGGTTGCGTCTTATAGCTCCTTAGATCTATTTATCTAAATAGCGGTATA
This sequence comes from Brenthis daphne, assembly GCA_947093115.1. NCBI lineage: Eukaryota > Metazoa > Arthropoda > Insecta > Lepidoptera > Nymphalidae > Brenthis > Brenthis daphne. The sequence continues at coordinate 6,822,407 of OX352474.1, read as the reverse complement.
ATACTCCTTTGCTTTAGTACTTTATGTAAGTTTTACTAAATGATTTTGAACAATGTTACAGATCAATACAAAATCCTTTAAAATATTTTAGATTGATTAAAATAAATACTTGATGAGATTTTATTTTATAACTAAGTCGGGTTTTAGACTTTTAGTGTTTTTAAGATTTAACTTAAAATCACGTATTTTAAAATTAAAAATTATTTCTTTTACGAAGGTTATTTCTTTATATAAAATCATCCTAACAACAGATTGTACTTATTAAATTGACAAAAAAATCATGTAACATAAGGCAAATACATACACCTGAAATGAGTATCTCTTCAATTATGTGATGATGTTCTACTAGCCGATTCCGGCCACGGCGGCCTATCTCATTGAGACTAGCCAACTGCGCAGGAGATATTATAGTGCACAAGTGTACGCGCAGACACAACGTGCACTCTCTGTTCCTGTCACTCTCATACTCCGGTGGGACGACTGCTCGACACGACCAGTGAGACGCAGGACCGACGGCTTTACGTGCTCTCGGAGGCATGGGAGTGAAACACCGCCAACTTCCCAACTCCGGGCTGTTACTGAGACTTACTCAATAACTAAACTTGGCCCGACCCGGAACTCGAACCTAGGACCTCCGAGTATGCAGCCGTACATGCTAGCCACTACACCACCGAGGCAGTTATCAATTATATAGTAGGTATAAGTATATCAAAATAAACACATTTCTTATTCTGAATATAATATGTACACATTAAGATCATGAACCTTTCTTAAGCATTCCAGAGTTTTTAATCTTTGCAGGGGTTCCGTATAAAGTAAGTTAAACCCTATAATACTAAATTTTAGCAAATTAGTAAAATTTCCACCCTAGATACTCTCAAATTACATGATATAGTTAACTAATGAATGTAATGTGATGAATATAAAGTACTAACACTTTATAGTACACATTGACAATTGACATTTTACTAATGGACAAGTTTAAATTAGGTTTAATAATTTATATTTACTATTAAAATGGTTTTATTATCTATACAGTTATAAATACGATACATTTTCTTTTAGATAACTCAAACAATTTCAACGTAGGGTGTGGTCGGTATCACCGTGGCCTACCACACCCAGGTTCAAAGGATATAAAGGTATTTGTAAATATTATATTGCAGTAGTTTTTACTCGCGGCTTAGCTCATGTTATACCTCGATAAAATAACTTATTACTTTTAGAAACTGTGTAAAAGTTTAATATCCTGCATATGAATGAAAAATCTGTTATGATGTTTTTATTATAAACTTTCTTATATTTTTTCCTGTTCTATAGTTAATAAAAATAAAAATAAAAGATATTCGTTTAAAATAATTAAAGTAAACGCAGAGCAATCTCCGTTGTAAAAGAAATAAAAACACAAAACGTTAACAAAGTTATTCTAACATAACAAAGAAAATTACTTACGCTTTTAAAAATATTAAAATTCTTATATTTGAGTATTGCAGTTGTTTCTAAAGTTAATTAAAATAGCTAAAATATATACAATCAAAGGGGAGAGTCTAAGTTCTTCTAAATGTTAAATTTTCATAAAGCTCACTAAGATATTTAATTGAGCTTTTAGTTATTATAAGCTTTCATACATACATGCTGTAAGGTAAAATGTATACACTTAAAAAGATTTGATTTATTGAAATTACTATAATATTTTATTGATTTGCTTATATTCTTAGGTAAGTAACTATATTTGCTAAACACTTGCCGTGGTATCTAATTATCGTTAGACCAGCTCGTGACTGGGCGCTGTCATTTGTGCGCTGCCTCGTTGATAATGACGAGTGGATATTGCAATAATTCAACTTGACTATGATAAATTAGTAATTTATATTTTGTAATAAAATTCAGTTACTATATACTACTATATTTCGAAAAGCTGTAAGTGATAATTGCTTTCACAGTGTATATTATATTGCCGATTGGAATACATAATTCTGCATATGAAAGTTTAGCCCGAATTAACCTTATTTAGGCTCAACTTAAATATTATCAAAATAGATTTAGTAGAGTTACTGGGTGTATATGGTGGGTATGGTGGTCTGGTGGTTCGTCCCACCGGAGTATGAGAGTGACAGGAATAGAGAGTGCACGCTGTGTCTGCGCGTACACTTGTACACTATAATATCTCCTGCGCAGTTGGCTAATCTCAATGAGACTGGCCGCCGTGGCCGGAATCGGTCAGGAGAACATCATAGTGGGTACCAATAGCATAGATAAATGTTTAATTTTTTTTAACTTTAATGAACAAAGTACCTTATAGGAAAATACTGAATAGGTACATTTTTTTAAATCGATCGATAATGCAAGAAATGAGTCACGTGAGTCTTTCTTGCATTATGCAACTAATGTTACTGAAATAAAATTGTAATTGTATAATTTTAAAGTCAACGTTTAGTTTAGTAACATTTTAATCGATATAACAGATTAAGATAGAGTTAACATTTTACACTTCAGTCCGGGTCATGATAATTGCTTGTAAACTAACAGGCAAAATCACCAACAATTAATGGAAAAAGGTTATAAATAAAAACTACGAATATTATTTATAAACGTAAATTTTAGTATAACCAATTAATATTTAAATACTAGCGACTTACCTTTGATTCGCTCGGGTGCGTCTCTAGGTATTGTTTATTTCTTTTGAGCAGAACCATAATTCATTTTCTAAAATGAAAGTAGCCTAAGTTACTCCTTATAACATCAGCTATTTATCTGTGAAAGTACCGCCAAAATCAGTCCAGCCGTTTCGGAGATTAGCGGGAACAAACAGACAGACATACAGATAGACAGACAAATCGACAGACAGACAGATAGACACAGGTCTGAGGCTTCTTATTTCCGAACTGGCAGTTGACTCATGACGTTCAGTAAAAAAAATATAATGATTTAATGCTGAATAAATTATTTGAATTTATTGTAAATTTTTTTGTTCTTTTTTTTTAAGAATAAGTATTCTTTTAGTACAAAACACATTAAAAACTAAATACAATCTGAGCACAACTTATGTTATCTACTCTATGTCTTCCTTTCACACGTGATCTACATTTCGAAGGGGACATTTGAATATGTGTCATAGTAAAATCAAAGGTCGTTATAATTCCACGGGGGAGGACGTACTCTTACAATACGTATTCAATAACATCCATTCATCCTATTTTATATCGCAACCTATTTTATCAAAGTCATTCTTTCAATTTCTTCGTGCTCCATCTGGTATTCAAACGAGATTAAGTCCTTGGAACATTGTCGCACCAATTTCAATACAGTTACAAATTCTTTTTAACAATTTTATCAGTATAAAATGTACAGTCTGTCGTTTGTTACTTGTTCTAAGCGGTGTCGGACTAATATTATATATGCCAAAAATTGTATGTGTATTAATTTGTCTGGACTAATTTGGATGAAATTTACACTAATAGGTTAGGGGCCATTTATTAATTACGTAAGGGTCCCCAGTAGGAGGAGGGGGGGGGTTGAGGGGGGGGGGTTAAGAAAATCTACATACCCTTATCTTTAAGTTTTTTATATTATACTTATTTTTAAGTTTTTTATAATTAATATATATGTTAGTTTTAAGGTATATATGCTATGGGCCTCTGTTTACATAGATAGATAGATAGATAAATTCTTTATTGCACAAACAAAAAAAAAAGAAAGATTACAGAAGATAAAAATAAAAAATAAATAACAAATAGGCATGCAAAGGCGGTCTTATTGCTACGAGCAATCTCTTACAGACAACCTTTGGTGAAAGGATTAGAAGAATCGAAGACGGGACGGTACAATTAACACTAAATACAGACATGATGAACTACGTTTATAAACATGAATACATACAAAAGACAAAAATATATACATACACGTATAATATATATGTACACAGATACATAAATACATACATACATACATATACATAAGATACATAACTACATATGAATACATAGTATATACATATATACTTAATAACTAACAAGACAGATAATAATTAGTTAGACGATGTTTAAAAATATTTAGTGATTTTGAATGGCGAACATCATGGGGGAGCATATTCCATAGCTTTACAGCTTTTACGGTAAAAGAATTACCATAGTAATTGGTGGTGCAAGATGGTAGTTTCCTACCTAAGTTGCAAACCAGACACGTCCGAACCTAGAAAATTAAACCGTTCCTTTAAGTAAGAGGGAGTAGTTGGATTATAAAGGATGGAGAAAAGGATGGAAAGGACGTGCAAATTGCGCCTAAATACATATTTAAGATCCCTATGTAAATATTGCCTGAAATAAATAAATAAATAAATAAATAAATAAAAATATCTGGGGCGGGGAGGGGGGGGTAAACCCATTCTTACGTAATATTTTACTTGCAGGAGGGGGAGCGGCGGGGGCGGTCAAACATCGTCGAAATCATCCTTACGTAATTGATGAATGGCCCCTGATGTATGAACTGAGAAATATTAGGTATCAACAGGGCGCACCTATAAATATAGGGAGGGTAAATCAAACAAATTAATAATAATCAAATTTAACGCATAAATACTAACTTAACTATATGAGTATGGTAAAATATGATATATGGACCTAGTATATAATATAGTATCTAATTTTTAGTTTTGTGTGTTTACAAATACAGGTACTGCATATGGAATGATTTCGTTATCAAAAGCAAAATTTAAAATTGAAATACAACGTAATTCTCATGCCCTTTCACTACCGGACAATGAGTAACTGGCAAGGCTTCAAGGGTGCGGCTGTCGTGAGGTCACGCCCATTCAAATGTGGTTTAACTAATCTGCATGAGCGCTTATCTGTGATTATATTATTTTGTTTTGTAATTTTTAGAAACGTAATGGCTTTGTTTGACGCTACTACCTTTATGGATCCCGTAACTCAGATATTTTGTCGTCTCAGCGCGTATGTGACCAAACGATTAATTTAGCGAAAGAATTTTTAGTAAAGAATAATTTTCTTTTATTTGTCAATTTTATTAGTATTAAATACACATTTTACTTTAAAAAACCATAAAGATATATTTTATCCATGTCATGTACAATGTAGGCCTACAATGTAAAATAAACCTACATTATATAAAACTTAGATTTTTTTTAAATAGAGCAAAATCTCTACTGAAACTACAACAAGTATTGGTAGTTTAAATAAATAGACACTAAGGCGACGATATATCATTTATAATATTGAGTCATTATGATTAAGCATATAGTATGTTTGTGAACGAAAAATTGCCAACCATTTGTTAGTCTTTGATTGCAGCTGTAGTTAATTGTCAGAAACCGATCCACTACGTTTTTAACTCTCCAATCATACTTCGGAGCTTATAAAACTTATAAAAGATTCCGATATAAAACAGAAATGCCGTCTTAATAAAACTCAAAACATAAATGTTTTTAAAATTGAGAAATTATTTTAAAGAAGGTAAGTTGGGTAGTTTTAGTTAGTTTTTGGAATATGGAATATTTTCGGTTCCACGCGTTCAGTTAAATATTTTTTTCAGAACAATAATTTAATTAAGCAGAGTATACACTAAATTATCATGTTAGATCATTTTATATATAGGACAAAAGTTAATTCTTGTAGATATCCTATTAAGTTAAGATTAAAGTAAAAGAAAAAGTTAGTGATAACTGTTATTGCTAAAATTTGGATGTTTTACACCTGTATATAGGATGAGCTACCACTGAAGATAATTCGTAGAGAAATACTCTACGAGTTGGGCGTTTTAACAAAACGAAACTTCACCTCGAGTAATCATTTATAAAAATTGCTTAGGAATTTGGGTGCTTAATAATAATGAAAAAATTTGACACTTATAATAAATTATTTTTACTATAGCGTGGGCTAAGCATATATAAATATAATAAATAAATAAATATGTTGGGACATTAATACACAGCACCATCTAATTTCATGGTAAGCACAAAGCTTGTGTTATGGATACGAGATGGTTGATACACTACATATATATAACTTTAAATACATACACATTATAAATATAAACACCCATGACTGAAGTACAAACATTCGTGCTCATCACACAAATGGATGCCCCCAGCGGGACTCGAACCCGCGACCACTAGCACAGCAAGTAGGGTCACTACAAACTAAGCCAAACGTGTCGTCACTGAGCCAAACGTGTTGTCAAATATAGGTTAGGTTGCCTTTTTAGGTTTAGTATGTATAAACTATTGACGATATAATTTGCAAAACTAAGCAGTATTATATATAAAATTACTTAACTAAAAATTATTATAATAATATTCACCACTTTAAGGTTCTGCAGACTTGGCCAATTAAAATTACAATCTATAACAGGAAACTTCAAATTGTGTCATAGTCATAGTATATCATCCCATTTCTATATCGATTATAGTTATCTATACATAAATATTGATTGTAGAAAATCAACTTGTCTTAAGTCTAGTTACAACTATTTTACTGTACTACAGATGTTAAAGAAAACGTCGATAATTCTAATATAAGATAATCAAAATCAAGAACACTAGCAGTACCATATATTTTAGTATACATTATGAGTAACCTTTACTATACCTATCGTAAAATATAATATAGGCAAAAATTTTAATATACTATCAATAAATGAAGCAATATAACTTAGAGGGATGAAGAAATCTTAAGAGAAAGTAGCCACTGGTAGGCGGTACAAATAGACGTCAATTTTAATTGGATGTTATTTCCAAACTAATGAGTTTTGAGTTCAATCGGCGCTTTAAAAAGCTTAATTATGTTTATTCGAAGTCATTAAGTGAACCAGTTCGATTAATCGCTCCGAAGTTCATAGGAAGCTGTTATTGTCGGATCAATAAAAATATAGTTTATCATTTCGATGTTTGAAAACTTTAAGCGGAAATTGTGATATTAATCTAAATATCTCAATAAGCGATGAGAATCGATTGCGATGCAATTACTTTTTATGTTATTATTAACAAAGTGGGTCAAATCATATTTCGTTTCGGCTCGTCACTTGAAGAAAACTTTTAAAAACCTGCACTGTTTTATTTTTTTACAAATAAAATAGATTAGATGTTCTTTTCTTGATTAGATTTGAAAGAAAATTTATCTTGCTAGTACATTTTTTATATATCGAGGATATGTAGACCTAATCTTAAATTCTTAGAAAAATCTTAATCTTATTATTATTTTAAAAAAAATATATTATTTCTACAAATCATCAATGGTCAAGACTGCGTAACATACGCACAAAAAAACATAACCCATATCTAGAGTACGGTAAAATGAAACTTATTTGTCATAACTTCTTAATTTGCTAAATGCTTTTTCACGGAATAATTTATATATTACTACAATAAAACTACAATAAATGTCTAAAAAGATATTTTTAGGTTTCATATAAACTTTCAAAAATAGAGGACATATTATTTTTATCTACTAGGACTATATACTGGACTAAAATAGGGGATTTTACCCCCTTATGGGATGAATTTTGAAAAATACTAAAACACGTATTTATTTAATTTTATTGAAGAGCATTAATACCAAATTTCAAGTAATTCTGATCATACAATATAAAGAATATAGTATAGTAATCACACTTAATTTAATTTCATTTAATAATATGAAGGGATTAGAACTTCTTTCCGTTCGCAACATAAAATTTTCGAAACTTTGTTACTGATGCAGAACAAATTAAAGTGGAACTCAATTACGCACAGTGAGTCTGCAGTCGGTCACAATCGATTAGAAGAAAAAGAAATGATCACGACGATGCCAGGTGGTTAGACAGGAAACGGCAGGACCCGCCACTGCGCGTCGAATCAAGCATGTCAATGTTAATTAATCGTTTAAGAAGCTTAAAGAAAATTTTATGCTACATAATCACCTAATGCGATCATCTTAAAGCGACGAAGGCATTTTTGATAAAAAAACAGGTCTGAAGAACTGAAATCTGATTGAAATTATCTATCATTTTTAATTGCTTTAATAAGACTAAAACAAAAAAATAAGAACCAAGTAGGTTTTTAACCAGATAACAAAACTAAACTAAAACTGAACGGGGGTTTTCATCTACTGAAGATACAAGTCGGTGTCGATGTTGTGTAATTTATATTCTTCATTTAGAGCTTTTGTTTCAGAATTTTCATATACGTGTTTTCAGTGGAGACTTTGATAATATTATCCTTACATTATTTTAACCTTAAAAGGCATTTTTTTATGCCCTTAAACTTTTTTTACGTTAAAAAGTTGCCATAAATCCCTCGATTTCCCAAGTAAAATACATACTATCTATGAAAATCAGTCAAGTGCAATAAAAATCATCTTTTTATTTTTTCTTTTCATCATTATGCATGCGGTGTTTATCATTGTAAGTTGTATATTGTAAAACAACATCGAATATTTGTGTATGTACATATAACAACTTAGATAAACTAAATAAATAAATACATAAATTTAAAACAAATCCAACAAAAACTTTTATCGATCTATTAGATAATAATTATTCAATGATTACGTAGCATGTGTTATTTTATATGAACACAAAGCTTTATAATATCGACACGTCTGTCAGGACATTAACCTAACATTCCATGAATGTTAAACATGGCTGAGTAAGTTGTAGACATCTCACTGCGATTTGCGATTCAGGTCTACAAGATGTATAGGTACTTATATACATAACGTCTTGTCAACACTTTTTGTTTATTTTTAATCTCGTGAATGGGAAAAATATTTGAATTTATTTTTAGCTGAATGGTGAATAAGTTATTTAATTTTCATAGTTGATGATTTTGTGTATTTTTATAGTGTATTCTCTACACTAGTAATATAAAGTTAGAAAGATTAGAACTAACAGTCAGATTAAAAAAATATCTTATTGCAACTTATAGAGCATTTACGAAGCAATGTAAATACTTATCCAAAATCACTATGAATCTAAAGGTGGAGCAATTATATATAAATAAACTATGCGAGCGGAACGCTGGTTTGTTATCATAAAAAACCTTAAATATCTATATACAGAAATACAAATGAGATGTTGTTCATTGGTACTAGAACTTGAGAGATTGATTGATTATTTTTTAATGTAATAAAATACAATCTATAAGCTTTTTAAGGAAAAATTGACCGAAAAATTGAGAATATTGGAAAAACTTAAAGTGCTTTCTTTATGGAAATGTTGTATAAGCTTAAAGATTTCAAGTAAATTTATTTAAATTTACACAGAATAATATCTGACGGTAAAGAAAATCAAAAAAAAATATACCTTGATATATTTTTTAAATTTATTTTTAACTTATCGTCTATCTACTATAACTTTGTAGTAAATTAATTGTACAAATGTCCATAATGAGACTCGCTTTCAACATAAATAACAATTAATATAATAATATTCGGATGTAAATAACACTATAAAGTATAATATTATAATCGTTTATTTAATAAACAACCTCCAACAATGTCATAACAGTTTTTTCTGACTGGAAGAATTTTAAATACATATTTATTAGTAGATCTATAAACTTAACTTAAAATTTAAATACCATCTAATATCACAGATAATATTTTATAAGGCATAACACTATACAAAACAAACTAGACGTTGAGATTGCGTTTAGTAAAATTAGTTTTTAAACGATAGTATTAAATCATAGCTTCTTTATTTACGAACAGCTATATTCTCATCAAAATTGATCTAGGAAACTAAAACATGTAGAATATAATTTTACATCAATAAAGTTTTATGTATGTTACATGTATGTACACAATGTAAAGATTGTTAAAATAATATCACAATCTAAATCATTTACAGCATAACTATTAGACTCCTACGTATTTTCAATTATAAACTAATAAAAAAATCATAAATACATACTCATTTTATAGGAATGTAAAAATAAAATGTAGGCTATAAAATCTATTACAAAAAAATTAACACTCTTCAAAACTACCTCGGACAGAATTTGAAATGAGGAAAGAGGAAACAATGCAGCGAAAGGAACCTGAAACAAACAGAAAAATACATAATCATGAAAAGAATAGATAATAGGTATGTATTTCCAAAACAGGAGGAAAAAATAATCAATATTTTAGTTCAATAGTAATATATTTTGCTTTTTAAATGGTATAAATTTTAATGCTTATATTAGAATTACTAATGATTGTGTCGTCAACAGCAAAATGGTTTAATACAACTTACCTAGTTGGATCATATCTGATATCGAATCCGGGAACGTTTATAACGTTCCAACCGTTCTTTGAGTGGGAGTAACTGAAGGATATTTGGTCACGGAAAGTTTCCGGTACCAAGAGTTTCATTTGCTCCAAGTGAGAATGAAATTCTGGCAGCCGAGTTAAATTTGTCTCCATAATATGCTCTGAAACAAAGTTATATATTTATCTTCTGACTTCATTTAAGTTTATTATCTGCAGAACTGTAGATTTAATAACTATTACAAAATAAGATTCTAATTTCAATTCTTGACTAAATAAAATATTTTATTCGTCGATATGTTTGAATCCGAGTATTAGAGTACAATTTATTTTACGAAATATTTTAGACAATTGGAAACTAAAGACTTGTAAAGCAATTACTAAGGCAAAAAGCTAATAATAATGATGTGTTGTCATACATAAAATTATATTATAAAATATTAAAACAAAGATTACAAACCTATAATGTAACCAATTGTTACATCATCTGGTAGTCGAATACCTTCACAGATGCTTATAAATCTGCCACCACTAAAAACAAAATTAATAATTACTTGTTTGATCTTACTGTTTGAATTTTTAAATCTAAGCGGGATAAATTAAATTGTCTTACCTTGCCACTGGCAACATTTTTAAAGCTAAACTTTGGCTTATGCAAAATCCAGCGCCACCAGTCGCGAACCAGAATGAATATAATAACTGAAACAAATGAATTCATTTAATTTCGTTGCACTAACATTAAAATATAAACAATTTTTCCCGAATATTTTATATTTACCTTACTAATAAACTTCCTATATATTTTTACGGGTTCATAGACAGACGTTCTTCCGAGATACCAATCATCTTGGTGATTATATACCTGCAGGACGCTGACCAGCCGAGGTATGTTGACGTAGTTATCATCGTCGAAGTGACAGAACCATCTGCCAAAATAAAAATATTAAAAATTTGCTTTTAAGAAAATTAAGTATCTAATTTAACTGTGAAATGAAATATCCGTAACAAAATGACCCAAAATTATTGGTTTGCACTTTACGCTTATTATTTTAGCAAAGTGCAAGACACAAAAAAAAATCTATCAAACGACTCCATCTTATGCGTACAAGATGGCATTAATGAAAATGACATAATTGTGTCTTTACGGTCAACATAAATAATTTCTTCAAGAGCTTCAGGTACGTCATTTAAAGGTAAAATTGGCCGTGCGGTATAATTTGCTGATATTACGTTTTGAGCAAATAATAGCTGCGCCCGCGCAATCTGAGACCGTATATTGCAAGATGGCGTACGACAAATGGTTGCATACAAAGTCATAACATGGATCCAATTTCTGCATATCGAGTTTAGTGGTTAACCTTGGTATCTTGTTGGGGTTTATTAAAAATAATAGTGTCTAACCAATGTTTCATAAATATATATGCTGCGCAATAAATATTCAGAAAACTTATCGATATTCCAAAAAGCTGTAGTATTTGGTCACTTGAAAAAGTAAAAGTTTGTGTTTTAGTACAGAATTAAAGTTATAATAATGAGCGGCACGATTATTCTAACAAAGAGGTGCATGTAGTCGCGGTCGTAAATATCCTATGGGATTAATGCTGGAGTCACTCCATGCGAGTTCCAAACCTCCACGTATATCGGTACATCTCGTAAAGTGTAACTAGAAACGTAGAGAATTTAGAAGAAAGAGTCTTTGACCGTACCGCTTGCGATACGATCGAATTCTGAACTGAAGAAATTATACATGTAATTACTTACATGGTACACTAGGTTTTTAATAGATGCATCGGGATCAAAGTCATTTTACTTGAAATTCCTATGAATTTAATGCTTATTCATTAATAAAATAATCATGAATGTGGTTCATTGGCGAGGATCTCACGTAACTACACAAAAAATGATGCACCCGAAATATTAATTATAAAAAACTCTGTATCGTGTCGGTACAATATATTGTTTATAATTTTTCAAATAAATAATGTTAGTGAGTTTGGACGTAGGGGCATTGTCCGAAAATACAAATTAGATTTTGAAAAGCATTGCACTACTAGGTACTATTTAAATATTAATTAAAAATATTCTTTCTTAATTTTAAGCTTAGCAATAATAAATTTGTACTATAAAATCGGAAGTAAAATACGCAGTTTTGTATAACGAGTGAAATTAATAAAACCAAAAAGTTTTAACACGATTTCTCTTATAATTTAGAAAGCATCATCACTTTACTTTGTAATATACGATTAAAGCTAATGTATAACCATAGAATATACACATATAGATAAAAATAAGGTTATTAGCAGGTTTTTAAGCATTATAGCGTTGTATAGAAACCACATCTAGAATATATTTTATATGAATGTGATCCATTATCTCATTATACAAGTCAGGATATCCACCTGAGGCCAATAAAGAGAACGCGCCAATCCCGCTTAGAATACAATTTAAACGCAACTTTTACAATACATTTTTATGTGCGTTTATAATGTGATTTATTTCTTTTTTGTGAGAATTTTAGACAGTCCTCCTCATGGAATGAGAATTCGACAAAATTATATATAATTTTTTTGTTACTAAGCAAATTATAAAGTAACTTCTAATCTCTTAGGGTCCTACTTATAAAATCAATTTTTATTGAATAGAAACTTTCATAAAAAGCTTTAGCCGGCTCCTTTTATTCTATATCAGGTTTTTATTTTGTTTTCATGATAACAATTATTTTAACGCATTTATATCTCAAAGGACGTGAAATTATAACCTTAATTTTTAAAACCAAAATAACTAAAATAAAACAAAAGCTCATAAAAAGGCACGGACAAAAGTCTGTGGCGTTTGCGTACTCACCCATAAACAACACATAAAAGGTAAAAAATATATCGTTAGAAATCTTTTACATCTACTTAATGCCTTTAGAGTTAGTTTTTGCCTCAAAGTTTTAAATCTATGTATTCTATAAAAAATCCATCAGGATCATATTTGATTTAGAGCAGTATTTTCGAATCATAGTATAGTATAGTCATAAAGGAGGAGACTTAAAATATCTTTACCTATTATTGTCGGTTTTAATTACTCCAAATATAATAAAAACTCAAAAAAAAAGAAACTGACGTCCAGGCACTAAAATGTAAAAAATAACTAAACGGGGGTTTTCATTTAGAATAGATACCTAATCAGATATTTTCGAAGTCGGTGCCTCCTCCTTTTTGGAAGACGGTTAAAAAAACTTCGAAACATATATGTATTAAGAAAAAACACTTCGTTATGGAATAACTACGTTTAAAATTTTGAACTCGGTGTAACTTTGGAATTGAAACTTATCATGATTAACATCGTATTATGTACAATGTACATAATATCGCTGTCCCCGAAGAATAAAAAGATTACTGATATTACCATAGTTTTAGTGTTAGCTTACATTAGACAGTGATACCACGTATATAAGCATATTAACAAGAATAGAATGCCAAGTGATATTGTTTAACGTTAATTTAGTCTGTATTATTCGTTATATATTATTGTAAAGCAGTAATGCAATACTCATACTACAAAGAATAAAATAAAATAAAAAAAAATAAAATAAAAAAATAAATAAAAATCTTTATTTGGAACAAATTTACAAAAATCAGAACATTGTACGATATGGACTACATTAGTTAAAAACTGTGTTGTAGTCAATAACGCCCACCTCCAAGACATTTAATTAATATTAATACTAGTTCCAATAGCTTACATAGAAGTAGTTATAAAAGGTAGTATAGTTATATTTGCAGACATAGATTCTAGAATTAAATACAATAATATATATAGTATAATGCTGTGTGTGTGTGTGTGTGTGTGTGTGTGTGTGTGTGTGTGTGTGTGTGTGTGTGTGTGTGTGTGTGCGTGTGCGTGTGCGTGTGCGTGTGCGTGTGCGTGTGCGTGTGCGTGTGCGTGTGCGTGTGCGTGCGCGTGTGCGTGCGCGTGTGTGCGTGTGTGTGTGTGTGTGTGTGTGTGTGTGTGTGTGTGTATGTGTGTGTGTGTATGAGAGTTGTGACTGCCACTTAAGTAAGTAGATTTTCAGTATCTTCATAGGTAAGATCCTGTAACCAAGCGATAGTTGCACTTTTGCAAACATGTAGTGTCTTAGGAAATATATTGATAATTTTATTTATTCTATTATATATATTTGAAGAAAAATAATAATAGTGTCGTCGACACAAAGCCAATCGACTACGATGGGTTTCACAAACTATATCAGATCTACGTTTATTGTGAATTGTATAGTCCTTGTATGGTGTTTGTGAATGTTTGCGTAGTATAGTATGTAGAATAAATAGTTTCCTAACCGATAATACCCGTGTGACTTTATATAGCTCATCGGTAGGATACAGCATGGATTTAAATGTCATGGTTTTAAGAATTGTTCTTTGAGCTCTTTCAAGACGAAGTAATTTAGTTTTTCCAGTCCCTCCCCAAGCTGTAATACCATAAGATAATATTGATTGTGCAAGAGCAAAATATACATTTTTTAACAATGGGAAATCCATTAAAGGTCTTAGTTTCTTAAACACGAAAATCAATTTTCAAAATGCTAAGTGTTATTACTAAATAAAACCAACAACAGAATTTTAGTAACTTTTTTTTAAATTCTAAATATCTTCAGTTCGGATAACCTTAGTATAACGTATCACTGAGCTTTTTTTAATCTCTCTACATCTATTGCTTAGAAAGTTAAAGTCCAAAATAGGTTTTTTTTATTTTTCCTGAATAATGGTGCTTTTGCAGTCATCATTTTATTCTCCGGGGGCGGCGATATGTTACTTGTTTTGTGAATAAGGTGAAAAAATAGTAGCTGAATGGTAAATGAATGATGTAAATTGTTAAGTACATATATAATCGTAATATATCGTACAATGTGATAACATTTTCATACATATTTTATTGCTAATAATAATACATTTTAATAACAGAATTTAATGAGCATGAATAAATAATATGGTTAAGTTTCTATGAAGAAAATTACTTTATTGTTAAACAGCGAAACTGTCAATGCAGAAAATAAACAACCTTATCGTAATGCGATATGGACTATAATGCCTTAATACATTTCACCGTTAGTCTTAATTTTATTATGTTCGCTTAAAAGCATTTAATTCGAAATAGCAAATTGGCAATTAATTGAATGATCCTGCATTTTTATTATTTTATAACTTATAATTTGAAAGGGGAAAATATAATTAAACTAAATCGACAGTAATTATAAATAATATACCTACTATTATTTATAAAAGAGACAATATATCTTATACTAGTGATTCCATCCGGATTTACTCGTACTTAAAAAGCTTAATTTAAAAAAAAGCTTATATTATTTATGGTAGGCCGGCTTTAGAAGTTCTCCAAAGCACAAGTATATATACATAATATGTATATAATACCGCCAATTAGGCAGTGCTAGGCAAGTGGTAACGCGCTTGCTTGGGAAACCAAGTGAAGCGGGTTCAAATTCCGGATCTCGCACGTCTGATATTTTCATGTGCGAATCAGTTCTATCATCATTACCAGTTGCCTTACGGTGATGGAATCATCGTGAGGAAACCTGCATGTCTGAGAGAACCTAGCAAGTTTTCGAAAGACATGTGAATTTCGGGTTGTTATTGAGAATTTCTGCGCATAAAAATCCAATAACTACTCTTAAATGGAACCGGATCTCAAACCCAGGACTTCAGGTTCTGCAGTCAAAAACATAGTGTCTACAGACCAAAGAGGCTGTCACGTAAACTATTAAAATATTTGCAAGAACCTAGAACAGTATGTGTCAACTTCAACTTCTAAGTAGACACAGAATAGGAATTTACGTATATATTTAACGTACATATATTCTTGTAAATGAAAACAGAAGCGAGAAAACTTTCATATTCCATTAAGTTTTCGATATGGGTGTTGTGACACATTATGTCCTGTTATATTATATCTGATGTTTGACTACGCCGGAAGCCGTGGGTTTGATTTTCTTATGGGGTCAATTTTTAGGAGGCTCAGCTATGGGCGACGTTGGGTGGTATTGTATATTCTAGCATCGATCTCGGCAATGACAAGGGCTCGACAGCCGGAGAAGGAAAAAAAATGTAAAAACATTTTCTACTGAACTGAGATGTATCACACTTTTCTTGCATGGGGTAGTAGCAAAGCATATTCAGAAAGAGACAAAAGGCATATCACATAATAAGAAGTGAAAAAAATAATATAATACCTAATGCAAATGTGGGAAGTAAAAAACTTTCTATAGTCATTTTACTTATAATATCACTTAAAACAAATACATGAAAATAAAACGAAGCCGAAGTAAACCTAACAAAAACATTGTTAGGTTTATGTTTACGCGTAAAAATTATTGTGAGCCCAAAATAATATTAGGTGAGCTCTCAAAAAACCATTAACTGTGTGTTTATTTAAACCTGGAGGTCTCAGATTAAAGGGCCCACAGCTTCAATAGTAGTGAGAAGCCATTGCCTTTGATAACTAAGTAAATTTTACAGGTAGTTGTATGGAATCATTATGAGGCGTTTAAGAAACTGAAGTATCATTTGAACGCTATTTAGCTATACATACATGATTTATTCCCACTTTGTATAAGAGAATTATAATAAAAAATTACATATGAAATGGCTTTCATGTTTAGCGGTTAGGAACTTACTTTTTAAAAGGAAACCGTGACTGTGATTACGGTCGTCAGCGACCGTATATTACACCGCACATATTACTCACCCAATACCAATACACGATCATGTATGATGGCGACCATAATGATGTGACCATGATGACCATCATATAATATATAGTATATATCTATCCGCTGAGACCACTGCAATAGCAACTACAAGCAAGCAATTGAGAAAAAGAATGAAAAAGAATATTAATTTGTGATTCATTAACAATTGATAAAAAAATACTTAGATTAAATATATAATTTTAAGTACCTACAGTGTAAACATTTTATTTTCATGTCGACTGTCCAATTTAAGGTATTTTCGTAATTTTTGGTATTTGCCTGGCTGTTCCGAATATTTACTTTTAAACTATTGAATATATGTATCCCTTTCCATCTGAGCGAACGCAGGGTGTTTAACTAGATTTATATAGATACTAGCGACTCACCCTCGCTCCGCTCGGGTTCGTCCCTGGGGTGGGGTCTGGGAGGACCACCCTTATCCTTATCACTTAGGGGTATGAAAAATAGATAGTAGCCGATTCTCAGACCTACTGAATACGCATATAAAATTTGGTAAAAATCGGTAAAGCCGTTTCGGAGGAGTACGGTAACAAACATTGTGACATGGAAATTTTATATATAAGAATAAATATATTTGAATTTCGGTATAGGTAGGGAAGTGCATCAATGAGACAGGTAGTATTCGTCATATTTCATTCTTATGTAGGTATGTACGTGTACACAGCGGTCGATAGCTTCATCAAACAATGGTTCGTATTCATTATTTATCCAGAGAAGCTTCTAAAAACAGTAGTTAAGAGCGTTTTGTTTTTACTAATAACAAAAATGAATACAACTCCAGTTAAAACTGGCCGCTTTTCGGAATACATTAATGAATTAGTTTGCTTTCAGAAATATTTAAGTAAATATTTTTTAGAGGCTTTTAAATGTTCCATGTTTTTTGTTTGTTAACTTTGAGCAAATGTTAATTTATTGGGTCGTTAATGAACATATGTGTTTTGTGTTTTAACAAATTATTGATGATGTGACGAAACAAAATGTAAATTTGCGATAAACGAAACGGTATTTTTTCAAGATTAAATAATTATTATGAATATAAAGTTATTTTGATATCGGAATCTTAATAATATTAGAAATGTGAAAGTTTAGATGTTTGGATGGATGTTTGTTACTTAATCACGCTAGAACGGCTGTACGGATCTGGATGAAATTTGGCAGAGATAAATTATAATCTGAAATAGCATATAGGCTACTTTTTACCCCGGAAAAATGTACTGTTCCCATGGGATAGATTTGTTTTGTTTTTGTAGAGGCGTACCTGAGCGAAGTGAGGGTGAACCGCTAGTTTTATTATAAATGTAAAAGTTTGTATGTATGTGCATGTTTGTTGCTTCTTCATGTTTATATGACAAAAGTCTGGAGTGATTTTGACGAAATTTAGTGGTAGGAACCTGCAGTAAAATGACAACCGAGAGAAGTGAAGATTAGCCGCAAGTACCTATATATACTTGTTTATATCTACTATATTATTTAATATTGACAGAGAAGCTTTTTGAAATGGAAATTTTCAGTGCTTATTCTAACCTTTTTGGAGTAAGTTACTGCGGAATATACTTATAATTAAATGGAATAAATTGACTGTATTGAAAAACAATTAATTACTTAACTTAAATAGGATAGAATTTCACTTGCTACAGAAAATACCTATACATTTTTCGGGCTTATTTCCACTTATCTTAAAATAGTATTTAAACTTCCAAGTTAACTTTGAATCATTAAGACTACCATTTCGTATTGTTTTAAGTGTATTGTTAGTAAGCTATTTTATAATTAACGTTGATTAATTACTCTCATCATATAATGACATAAACAAAAACTTTAATTGCTTTTTAATGTTCTATACATTTGTTACTGCTTAAATGAATGAAAGACGAACTTGCTTATAAACAAAACTAGCAACTCACCCTCACTATACTTGGGTTTGTCTCTAGTAAAAAACAAAAACAAATCTTTCCCACGGGAACCGTACATTTTTCCGGGATAAAAAGTAACCTATGTGTTATTCCAGACTGTAATCTATCTCTGTGCCAAATATATATACTGTAACAAACATCCATCCATCTAAACTTTCGCATTTATAATACATATTTATAAGGGTTTAGGACTAATCTCAGAAAAAATAATTAAATACAGATAATAAGTAGGCATTTCGTGTTTAAAAATAATACAAGATTATTATCTATAAAATTATATAACTATAGTCTATAGACTTTGTGGAGATATAAGAAAAACATTAATTAAAAATTAAGTTCATAAAAGTTATTTTTTACATCGTACATCCTCACAATAACCTATACTTTGTTTACGCGAAACTACAAACATTGAAAATGAGGTTATTTTACTTAAATAATATAAATAAATGTAATTTTTGGTTATCATCTGATTACATGTGTTTAAATCTAAATTAGCGGCAATTTCAGAACTGTGTAGCTTAATAATATGCATGTTGGTATACTTACTTTTTACCGCTCTCCAGAAAGTGGTCATATTCCACGGACATTTTACAGCAGAGGTGTTTGCGCTGATGCGACGATGAGCACTTCGTGTTTACCATGTGGCCGTCTGGTAACAGACACGGATAATTTACAACTTTGTCACGATTACATAAAGTTCATTTTTCGTTGTAGATATGATTATGAAGAATCGTGCTCAATTGCTACTGCTTTGAATCGAGATTTGAAATTTTCAAAGTTTGACGGCACCAAACACTCACATACACATCCCGTTCACTTAAATATGGCTGGCGCTTTAAAACTTTTTAAAAATAATCTTTATTTCGCTGCTATGCAGATAGCGAAGAAAAATAAAGCTAAAAGGA
The DNA here is from genome assembly GCA_947093115.1 of Brenthis daphne. Lineage (NCBI taxonomy): Eukaryota > Metazoa > Arthropoda > Insecta > Lepidoptera > Nymphalidae > Brenthis > Brenthis daphne. The sequence goes on along the minus strand of OX352474.1, from coordinate 6,802,573 downwards.
AAGTTGTTTACGAACCGTGGCACAAATAGCTCGGAAAACTTCATAATATATTTACTTGAATATGATAAATAGGCGAGGCGTTGTGACCTTTTCGAGTATAATAGGAATAGCTAACTATACCACGGGTCACAGGTTCAATTCTGAGTCGAAATTTTGTCTTAATTATTAGACATTTTAAGGGCTTGGTTAATCAAAACACTGATATATTTCCAGTCATTGAATATAAGAGATAAAAAGAGAATGGAATGTAAATATAGTGAGCATCTAATGTCGATATCATGTAATAAAAATTAAAATTTTATATAATACATTTTTAAAATATGTAGTAAATGTTGAATAAATACTTACTTGTTTGGTTCTGCAGTTGCTCATTCTCTATATCAGTGAAGAACCAAGTCTGGAACAAAAGAAGAATAATAATTTATTTGCAAATCTTATGAAATTTTAAATTACTACTAACAAATTATATTATACTTAAGCAGTAAGCACATATACTACGCGTGTAACTAACACTGCATATACGGTAAAACCTACATACATAAATGGCCATAAAAAAGATAATTTTATTTAAAAGTATAGATATCTGTCTAGTTAAGAAAAATTGTGGATTGAGATTACGTTGTTTGTATATTGATGGAAAAACCTCTCCTACAGCTCCTATTTCGTTACGTTCTAGACAATCCCATGAGAAAAATGAATATAAAAGAAACTTTTATAATTACATACGTTTAATAAGTTCATAGTTTAAAATTTCAGTATAATCTAAATCGTTTTTCTAATTTTATGTAATATTATTATCAATAATCATGTACTTGAAAATTTAATTAAGTACTTTAAAAATACAATGATAAAAAAAAACTAATATAATTATAAGAAACACTTACGTTTATACTTATTTAAACGAATCTAGGTTGAGAGTCTAGCATTGTATTTTATAGAATAGAAACTTAAACAAATATTTTTTTCGAAGAATTCGATAGTAGAGAAGTATCATTGACATTGAGTTTAATAAATTTAATACTTCAGAATTCACAAATTAATTTTATATTTCATATCACGAATATCATGATGAAATGAAGAAAGGTTTATTAATTATACCTACTTTTGACTTGACACAAAATAATTATAATTTTAAAGTAAAACCAAGTAGTTCTAATAACGAAAGATATTATGTACAAAACAAAAAAAAAATAAGTAAACAAATACCACCTACTCACTACCTCATATATGATTCAAACATGACCTAATACATATAAAAATGACACGAATTTATTAAAATTCAAAATAGCATTACCTAATCTTTTATTTTCCTATTAATATTATTAATGCCAAAGTTTGTGAGGATGTATAAATGTATGGCTATTTGTTACTCTTTCACGCAAAAACGACTGAATACATTTTAATGAAACTTTACAATAATATAGCTTATACATCAGAATAACACATACGCTACTTTTTATACCGGAAAAATGTACGGTTCCCGTGGGATAGATTTGTTTTTGTGTTCTTGAGTGAGTTCGCTTGTGTCTTATAAATCTTTTATTTGAGGAATGAAAAAAAAAACATTCCCATACATTTTGTAAGAACAATTTGGGAAAATAGCAACGTTAACCCTGATTATTTACCATTGTGATGTAAACAATAGAACGATTAAGTGTACAGCCAATAGAATTATTTGTCTAGCAATTTTAATATGTGCAATGTGTATGCTGTTTTACATTGGCAACGACAGTGACAAGCGGATGATGCGTTTTTATTAGCACATGGTTATTACTTTTCATGTGCATGCATGCACGTTCTGGAATTTATTATTATTTTAAAATGAAAAATATGCAATAAATAGTCTCAGTAAACGTGCTTAGTATATTTTAATAAATGTGTTTCATGGAGATGATATTAATATATGATGAATGATTACCATCATTACATATTATAAAACACAGTCTTACCTTCGCGTCTGTCTGTCTGTCTGAACGCGATAAACTCAAACACTCCGAACTACACTATGAACTTAGTATAAGCTACGAACGGATTCATATGGTTTTCAAATAAATAACACAAGAAAGATAAATAAGCAGCAATATATGAAACTGCAACGTTAGAGTTAGGTACTAAAGTATAAACAATGTTATGGAACTTTCTACTAATGATAAAGTTAATATTAGCCAAGTTTATCTTTGAGATAACGCTCACTTGGAATGCATTGGCATAGCAAAGTATAAACAAAGTTCTCAGTTCCTAGAACTCTGAACTTTAAATAAAGAATTCAAAATGTTGTGATAACACAAAATATGATATGCTGAAACTGAATATTTTAAATAGAATAATGGCTTTAGCCGAGATAAAAATGATTATATTTTCTATTGAAAATAAAATGTGAAAAGCATATTTTGATAGCAGGAATTAGTAAATCTGAATAAAATATAACTTATATATATATTATAAAAGAACAAAAACCAAATTCGTGCTCAATTCGTAATATATTTTTTCCATATTACCCCAACCTCAACTCTCTTCTCAAATCTTTCCATAAATCTAAAGTGATAAGCTCAGCTTTATGTAAAAAGGGTGAAAGCAAGGTAATAGTCTGGTCACGTGGCATGCGCACGCTCGTGCCACGCGCTGCGCAAGCGCAGGGTCCATGTACAATAGTTATTTATGTTGGTCCTTCGAGCTGGATTAACGGATGATTATGCACGCTCCAGATTCAGAAAACGAGCTAAACGAGCCGCTCACGTTTGACCCCAGTGAGTTGTCTATTGTTAAATTCTAGACTACTATATTGAATAAGTTCTATCGTGTTTAACGGCTATGGTATTTTTGGTATTTAAAAATAATGTATCTGTAATATTATATAGCCGTTTAATCTAGAATGTACAGTTTGTGGGATATGTATTTAAAAAAATAAAAGTAATATTTGTCTATATCAACATTAAATTGTCTTTATTTATCAGAAATAAACGATGCATGTTTGATAATTTTGAGTTTAATAAATGCAACTTTCATTGAAGCAGTTTAGAAAATAATTAAATTTTTATTAGTTCAATATAAACTTTAACGAAAATATATTTAACTTTATATATTTTCGTTAAAGTTCTAAGAAAAGAGCAGAGTATTTATTCTTATCACGCAATGATGCCCAACAACAACACATCTTGTGTGACAAGTTTAGTGCCTGTACAGCTTGTATAATTTAGATATCAGGTTTGTAGACGACATTTTGGCAGATGTTTGTCTTAAATGTTTTGGATGCTGGACGAAACCATCATTGATGAAGAGATAAAGGTAAAATTAAGGTGTTCTCTGTAAAGGCAAGTGATATTGACCTTTTAAGTTGAATTCGCAATCTTAATGTATTATCACGTGTAACATAAAGAGCTACTCCAGTGAGCGGCTCTTGTATTTTACTTATGATTTTATATGAATAAATTATAATTAATTATGTGAGGAATCAAAATATTGTAATCTCAATCTTATCTTCTTTACTAAGAAAAATAAAGACAAAAATTTGGGTAACACTTATCTATACTAATATGTACCTATATAAAGTTAGACTTTGTTTGTTTTTGTATTTGTTTGAACGCGTTTATATCTGGAACGGCTATTCCGATCCGAATTTTTTATTTGCACTTTAGAGTATAATTTTATCAAAAGCCTATCAATCTATCTAACACAACGTTGTCCCATAAAAAAACAGGCGGAGCCACTAGTAAATATAAGTGAATATCTATGTACATATAATAACACAGTAACTTAGTGAAACTACTGAACATGATTTAAAAAAAAAAAAACAATGACTGTAATGTATTGTGTACAGAATATACATCCCAAAACAATAGTTTTTATTAATTTAACTAGTTATTAACATTTTTGTCCGTTTGACTTGTGTTATTTATATGAAAGAAAAAAGCCTCCATATAATTAATAGAGAGTGCAGTGATCGTTTCCGCAGAACTGCTTTTAATTTGATATACCTAACCGTATACTTACTTATATGTACATATAAAAATTAAATAATATTTTAGTCTGGAATAAGCAAAATTGTAATTAAGAGCTAGTGATGTGCGAGCATAAATCTCTATAAGTTATCATTTAATTTTGTCTCATTTATAGTTATATAGTATCAGGGAATATTTAAGTTCCATTTACACTAATGAAACATTATAAGTTAAGTAATCTAGGTTTGATAATCTTCGGGCACAAGTTTAGTATATGGGACGCGGTCCCTGGAAAAGTGGGTGGTATTTTTAGATAGGGGAGGCAATAGGGAGTACAAATATATTATTTTGATGAAACGAAGGAGTCTAAAATTATGGAGACTTAAATCTAGAATATTTTCATATATTTCTATAGCTAGATTATTAAATTTCATAGAACGACTTTCAATATATTTTCCTATTCTAACGTAAACAATTTGTACTCCATACGTTATTGCAATCGTAATGGTTGTAATTATATACACCCGTGGTAATGGTTTGATATGATACTAATATTATAAACGCGAAAGTTGGTGAGGATAGATGGATGAAAGGATGGATGCTTGTTTGTTACTCTTGCACACAAAAACTTCTGAATGGATTTGGATGAAGCTTTATATAATATAGCTTATACATCAGAATAATACATATGCTATTAAATATATAGTAGGTAATACAAGGAACGCTACTTCTGGATACATTTTTTTTTCAATTTAAAATTTACACTACTTGATGGCTAGTAGAGTTTTAATGACAATATTTTATTGTATGAGTACGATCTATATCCATTTGAATTAAAAAGCTATACGTAAGTTTTATACAGTTCTTTGAGAACATTCAAATTTTAAAGATACAGCTCAAGCTCCCCTTTGTAAGTGCCGTATAAAAAGTACTAAAATATATAAAAACAAACGCGGCCAGAGTCGTATTCAATAGCAAATTCATAAAAAAAAGAAATGCAACTACATAACATTTGTTAGTAATATTAGATTCGCTTTAACCGCTAATATCCTATGATTAAAAAAACTTAAAAGAATATCTTTTTTAGTTGAAATTATTTTCTTTTAAAAATATATTTAATAACTTTTGACCATAAACATCCATAGACTTCAGACATATTTTAAGTACATAATTTATTAACATTACTTGTGGAGCACCAGCTGTTTGTTATCAATTCAGAGAGTCATTGTATTAAAGTCATTAATTTATTTATAAGCATATGAGCTCTACCTTTCAAGTCTTTACACTATTAAATACAGAAAAGCTTAAACTGTAACAAAAATAAATAATATAGATATATTGTAAATGGATTAAGCTTCATAATATGAGCTTAAAAAGCTGTATTTATAGTCAAAATAAGTGTCTTTTGAGGTAAATAAGTCATAAATATCAGTTGATAAAAAATTAGAGCTTTACCTGTTCCTTGGCCAATTGGAACCACGTCTTCAATATAACCGGCAATCTCGTATGTTGATAATGCTTAGTTGTCTTAACACTGATGAAAATATCATCCAAAGTGATATTTTTACTCTGACCACTATCCAAAATACTGGTTTTATTCACAGGTTCTATAGATAAATCGGCCACTTGCACTGACCGACTTTCTTGGAAGTTAAAATTAACTCCGCCTTGATAAACAAGTAAGCTGCTATATCCTAAAGTTATCAGGATAGCCGCAGCTTTAATTATTCTGCGCCTACCCATGCCAGAGCCGGCTGGCGCCACAGCGCCAATACACTTGGCTAAGTCTTGTCACTCATCTGTTGCACTTTGTTATCGAAACACCAAACAGTTCAGAACGCAAAAACACTTGTATCGCCAGAGAACGGTTACAAACTGAATAAAAATGTAGCACAGGCGGCAAATACGCCCGCGCTAGCACAGCCCCTCCACGTGCTGTGAGTAAGACGTCCGATGGCTCTCTGTCCCTCGCGCCGAGCTTACCTGCGCGTGCGTCGGTCTAACCGCCAGCAGCGACACGCGTGTCAATGGCACACGTAATTGTTGCCTTCATCGATGCATCTACATACATTGTGCAGATGTTTTTTAAATGGAAGAGAGATAATCTGCTTTGTCTTATCTTTGGTAGGGTTAATATTCTTCATTTGTGGAGGTCTATTTTTGATACTTTAGCTTATAACTTATTATCAGGCTATCAGGCCCGAAGTTTTCTTATATTTCAAAATATCCTGTAAAATATTTTATATTAAAAAAAAGATTAAAATAAAACGGTTCTAACCGGTTTTGTAAGTTACAACTATGATAATTTTATATGTATATTTTATATGGTCAATTGAAGTCCCACTCGTAACGTTCTTATATGAGTGAATATACATAATATGTCAGACCTTAACGAGCATAATTTTATATTTTACTAGTTTTGACCGCAGCTTTGCTTGCGCAGGTAGGTAAATAGATATAAAGAAGATTAAAGAAATCATTCCAAATTTTACTTAAATCTGTGAATAATTCTTCATCCACATCAATGATCAGAGTATGATTTATTTAGTGTATTACTTTAAATAGATTTAATTTTTTAAATAATCTGAAATTGTGTATATAAATAATATCGTAAAGTATAAAATTATTATTTAGAGTCAAGTTTTAGGTACCTATTCTCATAATGTATACTAAATTGAAGTAGGCTCCCAGAGCGATTAGCTGGCTAGTAGACTCAGATTTACGGAGTTTGCGTTCTAATAAATAATACTCTTGACTGATATAGAGATTAAATAAAAAAACCAATGGATATTAACCCAAGGGTCCATAAAGCAACAAATAACGGTTGTAATTTAACATGAAAAGTATAGGTATATATCGATGGGTCCTATGTATAAGGGCCAAAATGCAAAATCACAATTTTACAGGAGAGGCTCCCAAAGTTTAAATCTTTTATAATTTTAAAATGGTAAAACCGAAGTTTATGAAACTTTGCATGTTTACTATGACAGCTATCGTCTTTATTTATAACATAGTATCATAAATGTATATAATCTAGTTTATTTTTTATTGCACATTGACCCTTATACGTTAGTTTTTCTTATATTTATTTTTTTCAAAAAACACCCTAAAACGGCCAATGTATCAAATTGGCCGTTATACGCGTATTGCGCTAATTAAAATAAATGTAAATATTTATTATATTTTTACTCATAAAATTAATTGAAGTTAAATTAGGTGGAAAACTCACTACAATGAATAAGAATTATTTAGGTATTGTGATAAATATGTCATATTGATACTTATACGTTATACGATTTAGTAATATGACGAACGAGTTTTCAGTTAGATCATTTAAATAATAAAACAAATACAATAATTTTATTACTTTATTGAAACGAAAAATTAAATCAGTGTTCGAAAACTTTAATTAAGGACCCGTATTTAAAAACGTATTGTGTTTTCTTAAGAAATAGTAAAAAAAGTAAAAATTCAAAAATAACGGACATTACTAATAAGAGAGAAAATCACAATAGTAATAACCGAAGTACACTGTTGGGACATCATTTTTTCGACATAAATCAAGAAAGTCTTCTTTTGGAAAGTTGAATCGGTAACAGCTGATTGTAACATCGCTGCAATGAAATTTCTGTTGATCTATCAGCTATTTGTCTTATTGTTCGTACTGGCTGATCTAAGATTTTAATCTTTCAACCGCATATTCACACAAATCCTATTTATAATAAAAAACGTATGTTTCGTGTCTGAATTTGTTTTATTTTAGACCAAAGATTTGATTATCTTTCTCAGTTTTTAGTTCAGTTGAAGCAGGCATTGGTCTGCATCTTTTTGAAGTCATAAAAGATGCTTTGAGTTACATCAATGACGTTATAAGGACTTCCTTTTGTTTTGGCAAATCAAATCAACGAGCTCTATTCAGATAGAATGTATATATTTTCATATTTTGTAGTTTTTTCAATGGTAGCGTGTATAGTCGTGTTCATACTAAGTACCCTTTCTCAAGAGAAAGTAACCTTTCTCAAGAGAAGTATGTTTAATATTTATATTAAGATGTATGGTTGCAAACATATTATAAACATTCTGTTTCAGTTTTGGCCAGTGCAATTGTCTGACCAAAATCTGAAGTCGTCAAAACCTTCGTTACTTTTTAATTTCATGATATCGTAAATACATCCTAGCTATTTTTAGATCCTTTCTTTCCAATTTATTCATTCAATAAATAACATACATGTCCCAATCAAATTCCCAATATCAAAAACCGATAATTTATGTAATTTTAATCTTTAGCAATAATAAAAAAGACAACAACAACAACATTTTTTGCAGATCGAAATAATAGAAGAAGACGAAGTTGCATCTGATAACAGTAATGACAGTAATAAAATACGTTTTTTTTTACCAAAAGAACTATAATTTTGGATTAATTGTCCACCGTGACGTTTTGTAGAAACAGAATAATTATTCGTTATCATGTTTAATGAAAGTCTAGCTAATGGCTTATTATTTGTTTCTTGTGGCAAAAAAGAGATTGACTGTAAATCAGGGTTGTTTCTTCATACGTGTCAATAAAGGGTTGAGTCAGTTGATTATTAGAAAAAACCTTTCATCAGATATTCAGGTGTACAATGTTTATTGTCTTGGTGAGATAGACAATTCAAAGCATATATCTTTCAACAGACTTGAACTGAAATTTCCAAGTAAATCATTGGCTCCAAAAGGCAGCAAAAATATTATTTCAGGGATAGGTAACATCAAATCAGAAGAAATATCAAATTTTAACTCTTATAATTCATAATAATAGTTTAACAGTAAAAAATAATAGTAGGACCCAAGTGTATTGGCCGAAAACATAAGCAAACCTGCAGAAATTCCCCGCGTATAAGTCCCAAATTACCATTTGGCCTTTGTACGTTTAAATTCACGTTACATAGGTCTTTATACTGCGGTAAAAAATAGTGTTTCCATTCAGAAATTACTTTTTTAATAGCTCATATAATTAATCATACTAATAAGATGCGTTTACCATAAAAAAGTGAAAATGACCAAATTGTTAGTTTGGCCCATATACACTCGTGAGCAAAAAAATCGACTCAGACGACACATCTGTAGTCGCAAGTCACTGGAAAAAAAACTGAAAGCAAATATATATTTTTCATAGTAAAATCTTAAAGTGCTAGTATTAGCTTCAAAATGATATAAAATATTGTAAGGTTTATTGCTCACACAACCCAACAATATGTAGTGATCAGTAACCACCCTTTTTACGCTTGTTTACAATAGTGCTAATTAAGGGTTACTGACCCATATAAAAGGTTATCTACCTGACCCACCCTTATCAGTTAGCCGTCAAACGTCAACCGATACACATCTCCGTTATAAACAATCAAGAATTCTACCTGAAAATGGACACAACAAGCGATTCAGCAGCTCAAGCGATCACCCTACTGCGACAAAGCCAGAGTCAGCGTGAAGTGGCACGTGCACTGAACATGAGCCAGTTTGCTGTTTCCAGAGTTTACCGTCGTTACCAGGAGACTGGTGGCTTTAATCGAAGACGCGGTTCCGGTAGAAAAAGGTGCACATCAGAGAGAGATGACCGATTTATTGTCAGCACATCGTTAAGAAATCGGGCCCTCACTGGCGTTCAAGTCCAACAAGAGCTCAGAGAAACGCGAGGAGTAGCTGTGAGTGGCTGGACAGTCAGAAGACGACTTAAGGCAGCTAGGCTTGAGCCAAAAAGGCCAGCTACTGGCCCCAAATTAACCCCAGACCACCGAGCAGCCCGCCTACGTTTTGCTAGAGAACATGTTGATTGGACTGACGAACAATGGAGCACCGTTCTCTTCTCAGACGAAAGTAGAGTGTGCTTGCATGGTAGTGATAGAAGAGGACGAGTCTACAGAAGACCTGGGGAAAGATTCGCGCAGTGCTGTATCAAAGAAAATGTTGCTTTTGGAGGAGGTTCCTGGATGGTGTGGGCCGGCATTTCAAGCGAGGCAAAAACCGAGTTGGTTTTTATTGAAACTGGCGGTCGAATGGGAGGATTGACGGCGATCCAATACATCGAAGAGATTTTAGAGGATCACGTCATTCCCTACGCCGGTTTCATTGGCGAAAACTTCGTCCTAATGCACGACAATGCCCGTCCACATACTGCAAGTTCCGTCTGGCAGTATTTACAGGAGGTCGCAATTGCCGCTATGGACTGGCCAGCGCGTAGCCCGGACTTAAATCCTATCGAGCATTTGTGGGATGATCTTAAAAGAAAAGTTCGGACTAGAAATCCTGCACCAGACCGACGGCGGACCTCAAAGCAGCGCTAATCGACGAATGGAATAGCATCGAACAAGATCGAGTAAGGAAACATATTCGATCCATGAAAAAGCTTGGAAGCTGTTATTAGGGCCAGAGGGGGCAACACTAAATATTAAAAAAATAATTTTAATTAAATTATTGTTTTGACGAATTTTACGTGGTATTTTCTTTACCGTCAACCATCACTTTTTTTATTGCTTAAGACTCCATCTCATTCAATATTTTTTCTTTACCAGAAAACATTTTTAATAACAGCATAGACCACTCATTTTAAAGCTAAAACAAAGAACTTTGAGATGTTAAAATCAGAAATATAATAAAAGCTTCCAAATTTTTTGCTAGAGCTTTTTAACCGCAAGCGTGCGTCCTGAGTCGATTTTTTTGCTCACGAGCGTATATAGGACCCATCGAAATTTGTAATTTTTCGTGAATCGAAACTTTTATAGCAATGTAGCATACGCAAAGAATTACGATGAGATTCATATGTAGTTCGCACTTACATTTACTATATGCTAAAGTTCTACTTTTAGCAAAAGAAATAGTTCATAGGATGAGAATCATAATTGTAACTTTACTTTAAATCAAAGTTTGTAAATAATGAATTTAAAAATAACTATGAATAAAATCCTAAGTGAAAAAACCTGTGTAAACACACTTTTATCCATTAAACTTCCAGTATCTTGTAATATAAAATTAACTATTTTTGAAAGTGCATTATATAAATGTTGCAATAAATAATGCGGTCCGTCCGCCCACGTTCTTTTTATAGGTCCAGATTTCATTAAGCTGATCTGATGCGGGTCGCTCGCAGCTTTATCACGGCTAATTAGAAATCAAACCAGTATCGGTATGTTTTTATAACGTTTTTAATTGAAATTCATAACGCAGCAATGTTAACTGATCGCATTCCCCTTTTGAAACTAAACTAATCATTTATAAGGCAAGTTTTTAAGAAATATTGCTTAATATTTATATATATATATATATATATATATATATATATATATATATATATATATATATATACATATGTTCTTATTAACCAAACCCGCACGTTTATCGCGTATGATGTGGTAGGGTAAAGAGCAGTAGTTATAATAAATCCATATCAGTTACATAGTCGCAAAAGAAGTTATTTCTTGATGCTAAGGGTATAATTAAAAATATTTTCGTTATATGAACCAATAACATTTGACTATGAAATAAAAGTTTTTTACAGCTAAGATCAAACAGAAGTTAGAAAGCCGAGTTAATTGCGGAAGCTTGTAATGAGGATCGCACACGCTTAACGTGGGAACAATAACCATTTAGAGGAATCCATAAATGTATTACACGATATGTTAACTCTCTCATAACCGTATTTGAATGTATCATTTATAATAATTGTAAGGGCTCTTTAGCGACATGGGCTTAAATAAAAAGGGAAAGCACAAAAAAGGTCCACGGGCCTCCCTAAAATACGAAGGGCTCAGTCCATCACGCTACGTATGAGTTGGCGGACTTCACATGTCTTTAGAAAAATTGAAAGGTGTCTTAGATATGTAGTTTTCCTTGTATTCCTTCACCGTAAGTCAAATGGTAATCATGTTGGAAATGATTTGCACATAAAAATACCAGAAGTGCGAGACTTGGGATTTGAACTCGCTTCCCTCGGTTTCCCAAGCGATCCCGTTACCACTGAGCTACCACTGCCCTAAAATGTAATGCCTAATTATTATTAAATTGCGTTGATTCTAGTATATAATGAATATATCTTATGTAACGTACGAGCTGACCATAATCGATAAGTAGCGATCCTCACGTCTCTTCGGCACTCATAACCTCAAGCTAAACTTAACTAAAACTTGTATTATTAACCCGTCTCGCCGCGCCGCGCCGGTACAAAGTAGCCCATGCAACTTCGACTGCATCCTCTAACTGTCCAGTAAAAGTGCTATTTGAAATGAATGATATTTTACATTTGTTCAATTATTATGTCTGTCAACCAATGGCAAATTAAAAAATATCAGATTGAAAAAAATGTCAATTATGATTATTTGATAAGACTTAGTTAATTTTTGAACCCCGACGCTTTTTAAAAACGACGGGGTGTTATGAGTTTAACGTGTCTGTGTGTGTATCGTAGCTCCCGAACGTATGAACTGATTTTTATTTTTTTTATTTTAAACAGGTAAGCTGTGAATTAAAGTTTAATTTAGAACCTATGTACAGAAATGTAGTGCAAAAAGAAAAATATTTATGTAGGTACTACATTTTTAAAATTAATAATTAAGTACTTAATAAATACTAACAAAGGCATAAGCGGATAGACAAAAAAATAATTATATATTGGGATAATAAATTGGCATAATAAATTGGGATACTGTGCAAAAATACATTCACAGCAAATGCAGTTCAGAATATCTCAAAAATTTATGGATGGTTTCCTAGGAACGTTTTCCTGTAACTATAGAAGATAAGGTAGGTAAAACCTGCCCTTACTGTCCCGTCTCAAAAATCCACGCCTGTATAACAATCCTATCGTACTATAACTATCCTACTAATAAAAATATTATGGTATAAAAAAGTATAAATTAGGTGTTTTGAATATAAATTAAATATAAAACAAAAAATACTACTTACGTAAGTGGATATTATGTAACGCGATAGTTTTTACTTATAAAACTTAAAAAATGTAAATAATTATTTTTACAAATATTTGTTCCTCTTTTAAATAAGCAATTTAAAAAATTTGCTAACTTTTTCAAACATCGAGTATTATTATGGGTATTTCAGAACTTTTACAAAATCTAACCACAAAACAAAACATGTAAAACTAGAACTTTAGAAATGACGACAGCTCAAATTCTCGCCATTTTCGAAACACACGAAACTGTCACTCAAAGTTATGTCATAGACTATCAAAGTAAATAGCATAAATATGTTATTTGGAAAGGTATATTATAAAAAAGAGAGAAATTATTATTAAAAAAAAATATTTTTTATTTTATCATAAACATTATTTGTCAAACACAAAATCAGACTCAAATACACATAATTTTACTTCTATTAATATAATATAATTGTCTTAGATATGTTACGTACCTATATTAACTATATTTTTTCTACACGACATTGGCGAAGTAAATTGTGCCCAAATGGCACGCATGCACGCATTGAACATATTTTTCAATCGGTATATCAAACTGTCTTGTATAATATCGTAAGAAAAAAACCATCGTAAGAAAATCTGCGTTTCTGAGCAATATGAACAAATCTGCCCGCGATTGGCTCGCGCGGTGGACTATGATCTGATTTCCCTCATATTTAGGGGGTAATGCTCCCAGCAATAGGGCCATTGAAAGACAACAGAAAAAAAACAACAAACCAAGACAACAAATTCATGAAACTTATGAGTTTAACTGTTTGTATGTATGTAGGTTGCCCCTTAAATACTCCAGGATTAATGATCCGATTTCGAAAATTCTAATAGATAGGTATATTATTCCTGAGTGCTGTAGGCTATATTATTTTTGCTTATTTGTTTTATAAAAAACACTTTCAAGAAAAATCTCTTCCCTGACCGGAACATAAAATTAATGCATTTATTTCCAAGTTTTAAAAAAATACTTTTAAAACATTTTTGTCCGTAACTTCGTAAAGCTTAAAACAGAACTTGTTTAAAACAAACTAACTCCATTTATCTTTAGGATACAGAAAACAAGGATAAATTACAAAAGTATTGAGTTGTATAAAAATATCAGCTTGTTTATCCGACTAAGCAATCTCACGATTAAGTCATGTCAAAACTTGCCGTAGTGATCCAGTGATGCGAAAAGTAACTCATTCGAGCGATCTTATTAGATCACAACATACATTGATATTGGGATGGTTAAATCATATGTAACAGATGAATGCTACTTAATATTAAAAAAAAAATGTAATGTGGCTTGTTCAACTTTTAAAATTGTTATCAAATATCTGGCATATTGTAGAAGAATGACATTAAAAGTGGTTGAAATTATTTTTTTAAACTTGTAACGTGATGTAGTTTAGTACTATCCAAGCTTGTATATTATAATGTCTTAAATAGGGCGTGGTTCATATTATTATTTGTGAATTAAATTAAAGTTAATGGGCGTATGAAGACATCCTGGTGGTCGCATAATACATAAATACTAGCAATCTGAATTGATTTTCCAGGGGGATTTTTCTAGGTGTCAATACCAAAATATACTAGATACTTTTTATATTATATTATTCAGCCCTTTATTTACATCCCACTTCTGGACCCAGGCCTATCTTTAATACAAGAGGGATCAGGCCGGGAGGGATCCACCGCGCCGGCCAAGTGCAGGTTGACGAACTTCAACGGACGGTTGGTCTTTCGAAAACTTGTCCTCTTAGAAATGCCGGTTTCCTTTGATGTTTTCCTTCACCGTAAGACAAGTGCATCATGTTGGAAATGATTCACACATGAAAATATCAGAGGTGCGAGACCCGGGATTTGTACCCGCATCACTCTGTTTCCCAAGCAAGCGCGTTACTACTGGACTATCACTGCCTGTAGATCCTTTTTATAATACAAAAAAAATGACCCGATCTCTCCCCATGCGTATTTTTCTCAAGTTTCATGGTTAAAATTCATGGTTTTGGATTGATTACATAATATAAATTGTCTAAAGCGAGTTTTGATTTAGCACTAGCACTAGACGACGGTTCATACATCAATAGGTATTGCATGTAGTCCTTGCATGTCTACGTCTGAATGATACCGACTTCAATTAAAAATTCACCATTAAAATACCATGACTCTATACACGTTGTTATGTTCCGAGATTATAATAGGATCTTACGATATTCAGCCACCGTGACGGTTTTTGGTGTTCGGAAATTCCATATTGTCGTATTAAGTGGCACATTACACCGGCCACTTATCGGCACTTGCGCCAATATACTGATTGGTGACGTCCGCCGCGACGCTCGCTATTATCCAATTTGTATGAATATACGGTAACTGACATTGATCTCTGCGTACAGTGTAATGGATTTATGGAACATGCTTTTGTTTATATGTACTTAACTATTGGTTCGCTCTGGTTTTGCTACTTTCACAGTAAACAGAGTTAAAAAACTCTTAAAATTTCTATTCCTATTACGTAGGAACCTTTTTTAGACATTAAAAATCTTGACTCTTGATGAAAATTTACGTTAAAATTGGTTCAATCATTCTCTAGATTGCTATTGGGTATAAACCGAAAAACAAAATTTTATTATATACATATATTTTATTTGTATGTACACACTTTGCATATGAATTCAGTATGGATAAGCTTTTTGAAATCACAGACGGTGCTTTATTTATTATATTTACAAATACCTATACAATAATGATTTAAGAAGGTTGCAGGTTAAAATTACTTTGTTGAATAAGTATATGGTTTTAATGTGGTTTATTGATTACGGTATCTTAAAAGTGTAATTTGTAAATGATCTTATGTACCTATTTTAGCTATGAAAAACTACATGTAAAGTAATCGTATGCGATTAAAAAAAATGTTTTTAGACCAATTAATTTATACAATGAAAACTTCATTAAAATGTCTTAAATATTTTATGTACAAACTCAATCCTGTTCTAGCTTTGATAGAGGATGGGAAAAATAAAAGAAGATGAAAAACTGTTAATTTATTTTTTAGGAGATATAATTTCAACTAAATAAACAGACATACCTAATATATAAGTATTATTTCTTTAAATTTAATCAATTGGAATAGGCAGTGGTAGGCCAGTGGTAACGCGCTTGCTTGGGAAACCGAGTGAAGCGGGTCTCGCACCTCTGATATTTTCATGTGCGAATCATTTCTAACATGATTACCACTTGCCTTACGGTGAAGGAAAACATCGTGAGGAAACCTGCATGTCTAAGAGAACCTAGCAAGTTTTCAAAAGACATGTGAAATCCGCCAACCCGCACTTGGCCAGCGTGGTGGACTACGGCCTGATCCCCCTCGTATTGAAGGGAGGCCCGTGCCCAGCAGTGGGACGTTAAAAAGGGCTGAATACACATACACATACACAATCAATTGGATCAGTTTACAAAGAATTATTTTCTAAATACAGTATTTTTTGTTTTGCCCCTCGATTTATGTTATCGCTTTATTTCTACTACTAACATTAGCTAAGTCCAAGATCGAAAATTCCAAACTAGTAATGCTGCATCTACTAAGATCGTATTAAAGTGATGTTAGGCTGACAGTCGTAAGTCAGTTGTTTCGGAGATCCAGTTAATACTTTAATACCCTATTCCGATTATTTTGATACGTATTGTGTAATATTTATAAACCTCTTATTAATATCGAGTTCATTACTTAAAATACTTAGAAATTGTAATCAGTTTATTTTAACCGATGGGATTCTTTGTTATTATGTTTTCATACCAAATTCAAAGGATACAGACTTACGAGTATGTCGTATATATGTCGTCGTTTGAGCTAAGTATCGACAGTTCAACCTATGTTTCTTAGCCAGGTTCTTTTATTAGTACGATAACAAATCATTATATGTAGCTCAAAATTTCTAAAATCATTTATAACATTTTCTATGGGGAAAGGAATATTAAAATATGAAAATAAGTCCTAAATAAGAAATAAGTGATATAACAATAATAATAAGCTATAATTTTTAAATTAAGTAATACTTACTACATCTGTATAAAATAATAGTTTAAAATTGATATGCTACACGAACGATATCCATTAACAAGAATAATAACAATGTATCACGTGCTTTCTTGACAGATAACTAAATGGTTTGAGATTCATATAAATGGTCGGTTCTGTGAAAGGTGACGTTAACTATCGACTTCCCATGGGGTCGTAAGCTTTTGGGTCAGATTAATTAGGATACAGTCACATTACATTATAGTGTCGTCAAATATACTTAGATATTTTTGGTTGCGTTTCAAATTGTACCTACTGATGACTTTGAGATAAGAAGAGATATAAAAAAATAAATTAAATACTCCGATTCATTAAATACTATGTTTCTTTAAGCAGAATAAAATTATATTAAATAAAAAGTATGTTTGTTTTTAGTATGAACGTGCCCTAATCGTTCAACACAGCAGGGCCTTCCTGTTTTGGCCCGAATTCATTCTGTTTCACCTCCAATAAATAAATTTTATGGCTTAACATAACGATTGCTTGATTTTACATGTACGATGTATGTAAACAAAGTAAGAGTTTGTAATAATGATTTTCAGGACCGTTATTATGACAAAGTAGTTAGATCAGAAGGTCAAACATGGCTCAGTGGGATTTTTATGGGATGTTATTAGCA